>JAVRKA010000198.1:0-341187 GCA_034508555.1 Venustoraphidia nigricollis | reverse complement strand
ATTTCAAATATAGGTGTCGATAGGCATTTCAGATATAAATGCCGAAAGGAATTTCAGATATAGGTGCTGATAGGCATTTCTGATGTAGTTGGCGATAGGCATTTCAAATATAGGTGCTGATAGGCATTTCAGATGTAGTTTCCGATAGGCATTTCAAAAATAGGTGCCGATAGGCAATTTAGATATAGGTGCCGATAGGCACTTCAGATATAGTTGCCGATTGGCATTTTAAAAATAGCTGCCAATAGGCATTTCAGATATAGAAGCTGATAGGCATTTCAAATATAGGTGCCGATAGGCATTCAAGATATGGTTGCCGATAGGCATTTCAAATATAGGTGCTGATAGGCATTTCAGATGTAGTTTCCGATAGGCATTTCAAAAATAGGTGCCGATAGGCATTTTAGATATAGGTGCCGATAGGATTTTTAGATATAGTTGCCGATTGGCATTTTAAAAATAGGTGCCGATAGGCATTTCAGATATAGAAGCCGAAAGGTATTTCAAATATAGGTGTCGATTGGCATTTCAGATATGGTTGCCGATAGGCATTTCAAAAATAGGTGACGATAGGCATTTCAGATATAGGTGCCGATAGGCATTACAGATATAGTTGCCGATTGGCATTTTAAAAATAGGTGCCGATAGGCATTTCAGATATAGAAGCCGATAGGCATTTCAAATATAGGTGCCGATAGGCATCCCAGATATGGTTGCCGATAGGCATTTCAAATATAGGTGCTGATAGGTATTTCAGATGTAGTTTCCGATAGGCATTTCAAAAATAGGTGCCGATAGGCATTTCAGATATAGGTGCCGATGGGCATTTCAGATATAGTTGCCATTGGCATTTTAAAAATAGGTGCCGGTAGGCATTTCAGATATTGAAGCCGATAGGCATTTCAAATATAGGTGACAATAAGCATTCCAGATATGGTTGCCGATAGGCATTTCAAATATTGGTGTTGATAGGCATTTCAGATGTAGTTTCCGATAGGCATTTCAAAAATAGGTGCCGATAGGCATTTCAGATATAGGTGCCGATAGGCATTTCAGATATAGTTGCCGATTGGCATTTTAAAAATAGGTGCCGATAGGCATTTCAGATATAGAAGCCGGTACCTAGGCATTTCAAATATAGGTGCCGATAGGCATTCCAGATATTGTTGCCGACAGGAATTTCAAATATAGGTGCTGATAGGCATTTCAGATGTAGTTTCCGACAGGCATTTCAAAAATAGGTGCCGATAGGCATTTCAGATATAGGTGCCGATAGGCACTTCAGATATAGTTGCCGATTGGCATTTTAAAAATATGTGCCGATAGGCATTTTAAATGTAGTTTCCGATAGGCATTTCAAACATAGGTGCCGATAGGCATTTCAGATATATTGGCCGATAGGCATATCGGATATAGTTGCCAATAGGCGTTTAAAATATAGGTGCCGATAGGCATTTCAAATATAGGTGTCGATAGGCATTTCAGATATAAATGCCGAAAGGCATTTTAGATATAGGTGCTGATAGGCATTTCTGATGTGGTTGCCGATAGGCATTTCAAATATAGGTGCTGATAGGCATTTCAGATGTAGTTTTCGATAGGCATTTAAAAAATAGTTGCCGATAGGCAATTCAGATATAGGTGCCGATTGGCATTTCAGATATAGTTGCCGATTGGCATTTTAAAAATAGGTGCCGATAGGCATTTCAGATATAGAAGCCGATAGGCATTTCAAATATAGGTGCCGATAGGCATTCCAGATATGGTTGCCGATAGGCATTTCAAATACATGTGCTGATAGGCATTTCAGATGTAGTTTCCGATAGGCATTTCAAACATAGGTGCCGATAGGCATTTCAGATATAGGTGCCGATAGGCATTTCAGATATAGTTGCCGATTGGCATTTTAAAAATAGGAGCCGATAGGCATTTCAGATATAGAAGCCGATACGTATTTCAAATATAGGTGTCGATAGGCATTTCAGATATGGTTGCCGATAGGCATTTCAAATATAGGTGCTGATAGGCATTTCAGATGTAGTTTCCGATAGGCATTTCAAAAATTGGTGCCGATAGGCATTTCAGATATAGGTGCCGATAGGCATTTCAGATATAGTTGCCGATTAGCATTTTAAAAATAATGTGCCGATAGGCATTTTAGATGTAGTTTCCGATAGGCATTTCAAAAATAGGTGCCGATAGGCATTTCAGATAGAGGTGCCGATAGGCATTTCAGATATAGAAGCCGATAGGCATTTCAAATATAGGTGCCGATAGGCATTCTAGATATGGTTGCCGATAGGCATTTCAAATATAGGTGCTGATAGGCTTTTCAGATGTAGTTTCCGATAGGCATTTCAAAAATAGGTGCCGATAGGCATTTCAGATATAGGTGCCGATAGGCATTTTAGATATAGTTGCCGATTGGCATTTTAAAAATAGGTGCCGATAGTTATTTCAGATATAGAAGCCGATAGGCATTTTAAATATAGGTGCCGATAGGCATTGCAGATATGGTTGCCGATAGGCATTTCAAATATAGGTGCTGATAGGCATTTCAGATGTAGTTTCCGATAGGCATTTCAAAAATTGGTGCCGATAGGCATTTCAGATATAGGTGCGATAGGCATTTCAGATATAGTTGCCGATTGGCATTTTAAAAATAGGTGCCGATAGGCATTTCAGATATAGAAGCCGAAAGGTATTTCAAATATAGGTGTCGATTGGCATTTGAGATATGGTTGCCGATAGGCATTTTAAATATTGGTGCTTATAGGCATTTCAGATGTAGTTTCCGATAGGCATTTCAAAAATTGGTGCCGATAGGCATTTCAGATATAGGTGCCGATAGGCATTTCAGATATAGTTGCCGATTGGCATTTTAAAAATAGGTGCCGATAGGCATTTCAAATATAGGTGACGATTGGCATTTCAGATATGGTTGCCGATAGGCATTTAAAATATTGGTGCTTATAGGCATTTCAGATGTAGTTTCCGATAGGCATTTCAAAAATAGGTGACGATAGGCATTTCAGATATAGGTGCCGATAGGCATTACAGATATAGTTGCCGATTGGCATTTTAAAAATAGGTGCCGATAGGCATTTCAGATATAGAAGCCGATAGGCATTTCAAATATAGGTGCCGATAGGCATTCCAGATACGGTTTTCGATAGGCATTTCAAAAATTGGTGCCGATAGGCATTTCAGATATAGGTGCCGATAGGCATTTCAGATATAGTTGCCGATTGGCATTTTAAAAATAGGTGCCGATAGGCATTTCAAATATAGGTGACGATTGGCATTTCAGATATGGTTGCCGATAGGCATTTAAAATATTGGTGCTTATAGGCATTTCAGATGTAGTTTCCGATAGGCATTTCAAAAATAGGTGACGATAGGCATTTCAGATATAGGTGCCGATAGGCATTACAGATATAGTTGCCGATTGGCATTTTAAAAATAGGTGCCGATAGGCATTTCAGATATAGAAGCCGATAGGCATTTCAAATATAGGTGCTGATAGGCATTTCAGATGTAGTTTCCGGTAGGCATTTCAAAAATAGGTGCCGATAGGCATTTCAGATATAGGTGCCGATGGGCATTTCAGATATAGTTGCCGATTGGCATTTTAAAAATAGGTGCCGATAGGCATTTCAGATATAGAAGCCGATAGGCATTTCAAATATAGGTGCCGATAAGCATTCCAGATATGGTTGCCGATAGGCATTTCAAATATAGGTGCTGATAGGCATTTCAGATGTAGTTTCCCATAGGCATTTCAAAAATTGGTGCCGATAGGCATTTTAGATATAGGTGCCGATAGGCATTTCAGATTTAGTTGCCGATTGGCATTTTAAAAATGGGTGTCGATAGGCATTTCAGATATAGAAGCCGATAGGCATTTCAAATATAGGTGCCGATAGGCATTCCAGATATGGTTGCCGATAGGCATTTCAAATATAGGTGCTGATAGGCATTGCAGATGTAGTTTCCGATAGGCATTTCAAAAATTAGTGCCGATAGGCATTTCAGATATAGGTGCCGATAGGCATTTCAGATATAGTTGCCGATTGGCATTTTATAAAATAGGTGCCGATAGGCATTTCAGATGTAGTTTCCGAAAGGCATTTCAAAAATAGGTGCCGATAGGCATTTAAGATATAGGTGCCGATAGGCATATCAGATATAGTTGCCGATATGCATTTAAAATATAGGTGCCGATAGGCATTTCAAATATAGGTGTCGATAGACATTTCAGATATAAATGCCGAAAGGCATTTCAGATATAGGTGCTGATAGGCATTTCTGTTGTGGTTGCCGATAGGCTTTTCAAATATAGGTGCTGATAGGCATTTCAGATGTAGTTTTCGATAGGCATTTCAAAAGAAGGTGCCGATAGGCAATTCAGATATAGGTGCCGATAGGCACTTCAGATATAGTTGCCGATTGGCGTTTTAAAAATAGGTGCCGATAGGCATTTCAGATATAGAAGCTGATAGGCATTTCAAATATAGGTGCCGATAGGCATTCTAGATATGGTTGCCGATAGGCATTTCAAATATAGGTGCTGATAGGCATTTCAGATGTAGTTTCCGATAGGCATTTCAAAAATAGGTGCCGATAGGCATTTTAGATATAGGTGCCGATAGGCATTTTAGATATAGTTGCCGATTGGCATTTTAAAAATAAGTGCCGATAGGCATTTCAGATATAGAAGCCGAAAGGTATTTCAAATATAGGTGTCGATTGGCATTTCAGATATGGTTGCCGATAGGCATTTCAAATATTGGTGCTTATAAGCATTTCAGATGTAGTATCCGATAGGCATTTCAAAAATATGTGCCGATAGGCATTTTAGATATAGGTGCCGATAGGCATTTCAGATATAGTTGCCGATTGGCATTTTAAAAATAGGTGCCGATAGGCATTTCAGATATAGAAGCCGATAGGCATTTCAAATATAGGTGCCGATAGGCATTCCAGATATATGTTGCCGATAGGCATTTCAAATATTTGTGCTGATTGGCATTTCAGATGTAGTTTCCGATAGGCATTTCAAAAATAGGTGCCGATAGGCATTTCAGATATAGATGCCGATAGGCATTTCAAATATAGGTGCCGATAGGCATTCCAGATATAGTTGCCGATAGGCATTTCAAATAAAGGTGCTGATAAGCATTTCAGATGTAGTTTCCGATAGGGATTTCAAAAATAGGTGCCGATAGGCATTTCAGATATAGGTGCCGATAGGGATTTCAGATATAGTTGCCGATTAGCATTTTAAAAATAGGTGCCGATAGGCATTTCAGATATAGAAGCCGATAGGCATTTCAAATATAGGTGCCGATAAGCATTCCAGATATGGTTGCCGATAGGCATTTCAAATATAGGTGCTGATAGGCATTTCAGATGTAGTTTCCGATAGGCATTTCAAAAATAGGTGCCGATAGGCAATTCAGATATAGGTGCCGATAGGCATTTCAGATATAGTTGCAGATTGGCATTTTAAAAATAGGTGTCGATAGGCATTTCAGATATAGAAGCCGATAGGCATTTCAAATATAGGTGACGATAGGCATTCCAGATATGTTTGCCGATAGGCATTTCAAATATAGATGCTGATAGGCATTCCAGCTGTAGTTTCCGATAGGCTTTTCAAAAATTGGTGCCGATAGGCATTTCAGATATTGGTGCCGATAGGCATTTCAGATATAGTTACCGATTGGCATTTTAAAAATAGGTGCCGATAGGCATTTCAGATATAGAAGCCGATAGGCATTTCAAATATAGGTGCTGATAGGCATACCAGATGTAGTTTCCGATAGGCATTTCAAAAATTGTTGCCGATAGGCATTTCAGATATAGGTGCCGATAGGCATTTCTGATATAGTTACCGATTGGCATTTTAAAAATAGGTGCCGATAGGCATTTCAGATATAGAAGCTGATATGTATTTCAAATATAGGTGTCGATAGGCATTTCAGATATGGTTGCCGATAGGCATTTCAAATATAGGTGCTGATAGGCACTTCAGATATAGTTGCCTATTGGCATTTCTCAAATTGGTGCCGATAGGCATTTCAGATATAGGTGCCGATAGTCATTTCTGATATAGTTGCCGATTGGCATTTTAAAAATAGGTGCCGATAGGCATTTTAAAAATAGGTGCCGATAGGCATTTCAGATATAGAAGCCGATAGGTATTTCAAATATAGCTGTCGATAGGCATTTCAGATATGGTTGCCGATAGGCATTTCAAATATTGGTGCTGATAGGCATTTCAGATGTAGTTTCCGATAGGCATTTCAAAAATAGGTTACGATAGGCATTTCAGATATAGGTGCCGATAGGCATTACAGATATAGTTGCCGATTGGCATTTTAAAATAGGTGCCGATAGGCATTTCAGATATAGAAGCCGATAGGCATTTCAAATATAGGTGCCGATAGGCATTCCAGATATGGTTGCCGATAGGCATTTCAAATATAGGTGCTGATAGGCATTTCAGATGTAGTTTCCGATAGGCATTTCAAAAATAGGTGCCGATAGGCATTTCAGATATAGGTGCCGATGGGCATTTCAGATATAGTTGCCATTGGCATTTTAAAAATAGGTGCCGGTAGGCATTTCAGATATAGAAGCCGATAGGCATTTCAAATATAGGTGACGATAAGCATTCCAGATATGGTTGCCGATAGGCATTTCAAATATTGGTGTTGATAGGCATTTCAGATGTAGTTTCCATAGGCATTTAAAAATAGGTGCCGATAGGCATTTCAAATATAGGTGCCGATAGGCATTTCAGATATAGTTGCCGATTGGCATTTTAAAAATAGGTGCCGATAGGCATTTCAGATATAGAAGCCGATAGGCATTTCAAATATAGGTGCCGATAGGCATTCCAGATATGGTTGCCGATAGGAATTTCAAATATAGGTGCTGATAGGCATTTCAGGTGTAGTTTCCGATAGGCATTTCAAAAATAGGTGCCGATAGGCATTTCAGATATAGGTGCCGATAGGCACTTCAGATATAGTTGCCGATTGGCATTTTAAAAATAGGTGCCGATAGGCATTTCAGATATAGAAGCCGATAGGCTTTTCAAATATAGGTGCCGATAAGTATTCCAGATATGGTTGCCGATAGGCATTTCAAATATAGGTGTTGATAGGCACTTCAGATATAGTTGCCGATTGGCATTTTAAAAATAGGTGCCGATAGGCATTTCAGATATAGAAGCCGATAGGTATTTCAAATATAGGTGTCGATAGGCATTTCAGATATGGTTGCCGACAGGCATTTAAAATATAGGTGATGATAGGCATTTCAAATGTAGTTTCCGATAGGCATTTCAAAAATAGGTGCCGATAGGCATTTCAGATATAGGTGCTGATAGGCATTTTTAGATATAGTTGCCGATTGGCATTTTAAAAATAGGTGCCGATAGGCATTTTAGATGTAGTTTCCGATAGGCATTTCAAAAATAGGTGCCGATAGGCATTTCAGATATAGGTGCCGATTGGCACTTCAGATATTATAGTTGCCGATTGGCATTTTAAAAATAGGTGCCGATAGGCATTTCAGATATAGAAGCCGATAGGCATTTCAAATATAGGTGCCGATAGGCATTCCAGATATTGTTGCCGATAGGCATTTCAAATATAGGTGCTGATAGGCATTTCAGATGTAGTTTCCGATAGGCATTTCAAAACTTGATGCCGATAGGCATTTCAGATATAGGTGCCGATAGGCATTTCAAATATAGTTGCCGATTGGCATTTTAAAAATAGGTGCCGATAGGCATTTCAGATATAGAAGCCGATAGGCATTTCAAATATAGGTGCCGATAGGCATTCCAGATATTGTTGCCGATAGGCATTTCAAATATAGGTGCTGATAGGCATTTCAGATGTAGTTTCCGATAGGCATTTCAAAACTTGATGCCGATAGGCATTTCAGATATAGGTGCCGATAGGCATTTCAAATATAGTTGCCGATTGGCATTTTAAAAATAGGTGCCGATAGGCATTTCAGATATAGAAGCCGATAGGCATTTCAAATGTAGGTGCCGATAGGTATTCCAGATATGGTTGCCGATAGGCTTTTTAAATATAGGTGCTGATAGGCATTTCAGATGTAGTTTCCGATAGGCATTTCAAAAATTGGTGCCGATAGGCATTTCAGATATAAGTGCCGATAGGCATTTCAGATATAGTTGCCGATTGGCATTTTAAAAATAGGTGCCGATAGGCATTTCAGATATAGAAGCCGATAGGTATTTCAATATAGGTGTCGATAGGCATTTCAGATATGGTTGCCGATAGGCATTTCAAATATAGGTGTTGATAGGCATTTCAGATGTAGTTTCCGATAGGCATTTCAAAAATAGGTGCCGATAGGCATTTCAGATATAGGTGCCGATAGGCATTTTAGATATAGTTGCCGATTAGCATTTTAAAAATAGGTGCCGATAGGCATTTTAGATGTAGTTTCCGATAGGCATTTCAAAAATAGGTGCCGATAGGCATTTCAAATATAGGTGCCGATAGGCATATCAGATATAGTTGCCGATTAGCATTTTAAAAATAGGTGCCGATAGGCATTTCAGATATAGAAGCCGATAGGCATTTCAAATATAGGTGCCGATAGGCATTCTAGATATGGTTGCCGATAGGCATTTCAAATATAGGTACTGATAGGCTTTTCAGATGTAGTTTCCGATAGGCATATCAAAAATAGGTGCCGATAGGCATTTCAGATATAGGTGCCGATAGGCATTTTAGATATAGTTGCCGATTGGCATTTCAAAAATAGGTGCCGATAGTTATTTCGGATATAGAAGCCGATAGGCATTTCAAATATAGGTGCCGATAGGCATTGCAGATATGGTTGCCGATAGGCATTTCAAATATAGGTGCTGATAGGCATTTCAGATGTAGTTTCCGATAGGCATTTCAAAAATTGGTGCCGATAGGCATTTCAGATATAGGTGCCGATAGGCATTTCAGATATAGTTGCCGATCGGCATTTTAAAAATAGGTGCCGATAGGCATTTCAGATATAGAAGCTGAAAGGTATTTCAAATATAGGTGTCGATTGGCATTTCAGATATGGTTGCCGATAGGCATTTCAAATATTGGTGCTTATAGGCATTTCAGATGTAGTTTCCGATAGGCATTTCAAAAATTGGTGCCGATAGGCATTTCAAATATAGGTGCCGATAGGCATTTCAGATATAGTTGCCGATTGGCATTTAAAAAATAGGTGCCGATAGGCATTTCAGATATAGAAGCCGAAAGGTATTTCAAATATAGGTGACGATTGGCATTTCAGATATGGTTGCCGATAGGCATTTCAAATATTGGTGCTTATAGGCATTTCAGATGTAGTTTCCGATAGGCATTTCAAAAATAGGTGACGATAGGCATTTCAGATATAGGTGCCGATAGGGATTACAGATATAGTTGCCGATTGGCATTTTAAAAATAGGTGCCGATAGGCATTTCAGATATAGAAGCCGATAGGCATTTCAAATATAGGTGCCGATAGGCATTCCAGATATGGTTGCCGATAGGCATTTCAAATATAGGTGCTGATAGGCATTTCAGATGTAGTTTCCGATAGGCATTTCAAAAATAGGTGCCGATAGGCATTTCAGATATAGGTGCCGATGGGCATTTTAGATATAGTTGCCGATTGGCATTTTAAAAATAGGTGCCGGTAGACATTTCAGATATAGAAGCCGATAGGCATTTCAAATATAGATGCCGATAAGCATTCCAGATATGGTTGCCGATAGGCACCTCAAATATTGGTGCTGATAGGCATTTCAGATGTAGTTTCCGATAGGCATTTCAAAAATAGGTGCCGATAGGCATTTCAGATAGAGGTGCCGATAGGCATTTCAGATATAGTTGCCGATTGGCATTTTAAAAATAGGTGCCGATAGGCATTTCAGATATAGAAGCCGATAGGCATTTCAAATATAGGTGCTGATAGGCATTCCAGATATGGTTGCCGATAGGCATTTCAAATATAGGTGCTGATAGGCATTTCAGATGTATTTTTCGATAGGCATTTCAAAAATAGGTGCCGATAGGCATTTCAGATATAGGTGCCGATAGGCATTTCAGATATAGTTGCCGATTGGCATTTCAAAAATAGGTGCCGATAGGCATTTTAGATATAGAAGCCGATAGGCATTCCAGATATGGTTGCCGATAGGCATTTCAAATATAGGTGCTGATAGGCATTTCAGATGTAGTTTCCGATAGGCATTTCAAAAACAGGTGCCGATAGGCATTTCAAAAACAGGTGCCGATAGGCATTTCAGATATAGGTGCCGATGGGCATTTCAGATATAGTTGCCGATTGGCATTTTAAAAATAGGTGCCGATAGGCATTTCAGATATAGAAGCCGATAGGCATTTCAAATATAGGTGCCGATAAGCATTCCAGATATGGTTGCCGATAGGCATTTCAAATATAGGTGCTGATAGGCATTTCAGATGTAGTTTCCCATAGGCATTTCAAAAATTGGTGCCGATAGGCATTTCAGATATAGGTGCCGATAGGTATTTCAGATATAGGTGCCGATAGGCATTTCAGATATAGTTGCCGATTGGCATTTTAAAAATAGGTGCCTATAGGCATTTCAGATATAAAAGCCGATAGGTATTTCAAATATAGGTGTCGATAGGCATTTCAGATATGGTTGCCGATAGGCATTTCAAATATAGGTGCTGATAGGCATTTCAGATGTAGTTTACGATAGGCATTTCAAAAATAGGTGCCGATAGGCATTTCAGATATAGGTGCCGATAGGCATTTCAGATTTAGTTGCCGATTGGTATTTTAAAAATGGTTGTCGATAGGCATTTCAGATATAGAAGCCGATAGGCATTTCAAATATAGGTGTCGATAGGCATTCCAGGTATGGTTGTCGATAGGCATTTCAAATATAGGTGCTGATAGGCATTGCAGATGTAGTTTCCGATAGGCATTTCAAAAATTAGTGCCGATAGGCATTTCAGATATAGGTGCCGATAGGCATTTCAGATATGGTTGCCGATTGGCATTTAATAAAATAGGTGCCGATAGGCATTTCAGATGTAGTTTCCGATAGGCATTTCAAAAATAGGTGCCGATTGGCATTTCAGATATAGGTACCGATAGGCATATCAGATATAGTTGCCGATAGGCGTTTAAAATATAGGTGCCGAAAGGCATTTCAAATATAGGTGTCGATAGGCATTTCAGATATAAATGCCGAAAGGAATTTCAGATATAGGTGCTGATAGGCATGTCTGATGTGGTTGCCGATAGGCATTTCAAATATAGCTGCTGATAGGCATTTCAGATGTAGTTTTCGATAGGCATTTCAAAAATAGGTGCCGATAGGCAATTCAGATATAGGTGCCGATAGGCAATTCAGATATAGTTGCCGATTGGCATTTTTAAAATAGGTGCCGATAGGCATTTCAGATATAGAAGCTGATAGGCATTTCAAATATAGGTGCCGATAGGCATTCAAGATATGGTTGCCGATAGGCATTTCAAATATAGGTGCTGATAGGCATTTCAGATGTATTTTCCGATAGGCATTTCAAAAATAGGTGCCGATAGGCATTTTAGATATAGGTGCCGATAGGCATTTTAGATATAGTTGCCGATTGGCATTTTAAAAATAGGTGCCGATAAGCATTTCAGATATAGAAGCCGAAAGGTATTTCAAATATAGGTGTCGATTGGCATTTCAGATATGGTTGCCGATAGGCATTTCAAATATTGGTGCTTATAAGCATTTCAGATGTAGTTTCCGATAGGCATTTCAAATATAGGTGACGATAGGCATTTCAGATATAGGTGCCGATTGGCATTACAGATATAGTTGCCGATTGGCATTTTAAAAATAGGTGCCGATAGGCATTTCAGATATAGAAGCCGATAGGCATTTCAAATATAGGTGCCGATAGGCATTCCAGATATGCTTGCCGATAGGCATTTCAAATATAGGTGCTGATAGGCATTTCAGATGTAGTTTCCGATAGGCATTTCAAAAATAGGTGCCGATAGGCATTTCAGATATAGGTGCCGATGGGCATTTCAGATATAGTTGCCATTGGCATTTTAAAAATAGGTGCCGGTAGGCATTTCAGATATAGAAGCCGATAGGCATTTCAAATATAGGTGACGATAAGCATTCCAGATATAATTGCCGATAGGCATTTCAAATATAAGTGTTGATAGGCATTTCAGATGTAGTTTCCGATAGGCATTTCAAAAATAGGTGCCGATAGGCATTTCAGATATAGGTGCCGATAGGCATTTCAGATATAGTTGCCGATTGGCATTTTAAAAATAGGTGCCGATAGGCATTTCAGATATAGAAGCCGATAGGCATTTCAAATATAGGTGCCGATAGGCATTCCAGAGATGGTTGCCGATAGGAATTTCAAATATAGGTGCTAATAGGCATTTCAGATGTAGTTTCCGATAGGCATTTCAAAAATAGGTGCCGATAGGCATTTCAGATATAGGTGCCGATAGGCACTTCAGATATAGTTGCCGATTGGCATTTTAAAAATAGGTGCCGATAGGCATTTCAGATATAGAAGCCGATAGGCATTTCAAATATAGGTGCCGATAAGCATTCCAGATATGGTTGCCGATAGGCATTTCAAATATAGGTGCTGATAGGCATTTCAGATGTAGTTTCCGATAGGCATTTCAAAAATTGGTGCCGATAGGCATTTCAGATATAGGTGCCGATAGGCATTTCAGATATAGGTGCCGATAGGCATTTTAGATATAGTTGCCGATTGGCATTTTAAAAATAGGTGCCTATAGGCATTTCAGATATAGAAGCCTATAGGTATTTCAAATATAGGTGTCGATAGGCATTTCAAATATAGGTCCTGATAGGCATTTCAGATGTAGTTTCCGATAGGCATTTCAAAAATAGGTGCCGATAGGCATTTCAGATATAGGTGCCGATAGGCATTTCAGATTTAATTGCCGATTGGCATTTTAAAAATGGGTGTCGATATATATTCAGATATAGAAGCCGATAGGCATTTCAAATATGGGTGCCGATAGGCATTCCAGATATGGTTGCCGATAGGCATTTCAAATATAGGTGCTGATAGGCATTCCAGATGTAGTCTCCGATAGGCATTTCAAAAATTGGTGCCGATAGGCATTTCAGATATAGGTGCCGATAGGAATTTCAGATATAGTTACTGATTGGCATTTTAAAAATAGGTGCCGATAGGCATTTCAGATATAGAAGCCGATATGCATTATAAATATAGGTGCCGATAGGCATTCCAGATATGGTTGCCGATAGGCATTTCAAATATAGGTGCTGATAGGCATTTCAGATGTAGTTTTTGATAGCATTTCAAAAGTTGGTGCCGATAGGCATTTCAGATATAGGTGCCAATAGGCATTTCAGACATAGTTGCCGATTGGCATTTTAAAAATAGGTGCCGATAGGCATTTCAGATATAGAAGCCGATAGGTATTTCAAATATAGGTGTCGATAGGCATTTCAGATATGGTTGCCGACATGCATTTCAAATATAGGTGCTGATAGGCATTTCAAATGTAGTTTCCGATAGGCATTTCAAAAATAGGTGCAGATAGGCATTTCAGATATAGGTGCCGATAGGCATTTTTGGATATAGTTGCCGATTGGCATTTTAAAAATAGGTGCCGATAGGCATTTTAGATGTAGTTTTCGATAGGCATTTCAAACATAGGTGCCGATAGGCATTTCAGATATAGGTGCCGATAGGCACATCAGATATAGTTGCCAATAGGCATTTAAAATATAGGTGCCGATAGGCATTTCAAATATAGGTGTCGATAGGCATTTCAGATATAAATGCCGAAAGGAATTTCAGATATAGGTGCTGATAGGCATTTCTGATGTGGTTGCCGATAGGCATTTCAAATATAGGTGCTGATAGGCATTTCAGATGTAGTTTTCGATAGGCATTTCAAAAATAGGTGCCGATAGGCAATTCAGATATAGGTGCCGATTGGCACTTCAGATATAGTTGCCGATTGGCATTTTAAAAAAAGGTGCCGATAGGCATTTCAGATATAGAAGCCGATAGGCATTTTAAAAATAGGTGCCGATACGCATTTTAGATATAGAAGCCGATAGGTATTTCAAATATAGGTGTCGATAGGCATTTCAGAGATGGTTGCCGATAGGCATTTCAAATATTGGTGCTGATAGGCATTTCAAATGTAGTTTTCGATAGGCATTTCAGAAATAGGTGCCGACAGGCATTTCAGATATAGGTGCCTATAGGCATTACAGATTTAGCCGCCGATTGGCATTTTAAAAATAGGTGCCGATAGGCATTTCAGATATAGAAGAGAATAGGCATTTCAAATATAGGTGCCGATAGGCATTTCAGATATAGAAGCCGAAAGGTATTTCAAATATAGGTGACGATTGGCATTTCAGATATGGTTGCCGATAGGCATTTCAAATATTGGTGCTTATAGGCATTTCAAATGTAGTTTCCGATAGGCATTTCAAAAATAGGTGACGATAGGCATTTCAGATATAGGTGCCGATGGGCATTTCAGATATAGTTGCCATTGGCATTTTAAAAATAGGTGCCGGTAGGCATTTCAGATATAGAAGCCGATAGGCATTTCAAATATAGGTGACGATAAGCATTCCAGATATGGTTGCCGATAGGCATTTCAAATATTGGTGTTGATAGGCATTTCAGATGTAGTTTCCGATAGGCATTTCAAAAATAGGTGCAGATAGGCATTTCAGATATAGGTGCCGATAAGCATTTCAGATATAGTTGCCGATTGGCATTTTAAAAATAGGTGCCGATAGGCATTTCAGATATAGAAGCCGATAGGCATTTCAAATATAGGTGCCGATAGGCATTCCAGATATAATTGCCGATAGGAATTTCAAATATAGGTGCTGATAGGCATTTCAGATGTAGTTTCCGATAGGCATTTCAAAAATAGGTGCCGATAGGCATTTCAGATATAGGTGCCGATAGGCACTTCAGATATAATTACCGATTGGCATTTTAAAAATAGGTGCCGATAGGCATTTCAGATATAGAAGCCGATAGGCATTTCAAATATAGGTGCCGATAAGCATTCCAGATATGGTTGCCGATAGGCATTTCAAATATAGGTGCTGATAGGCATTTCAGATGTAGTTTCCGATAGGCATTTCAAAAATTGGTGCCGATAGGCATTTCAGATATAGGTGCCGATAGGCATTTCAGATATAGTTGCCGATTAGCATTTTAAAAATAATGTGCCGATAGGCATTTTAGATGTAGTTTCCGATAGGCATTTCAAAAATAGGTGCCGATAGGCATTTCAGATAGAGGTGCCGATAGGCATTTCAGATATAGAAGCCGATAGGCATTTCAAATATAGGTGCCGATAGGCATTCTAGATATGGTTGCCGATAGGCATTTCAAATATAGGTGCTGATAGGCTTTTCAGATGTAGTTTCCGATAGGCATTTCAAAAATAGGTGCCGATAGGCATTTCAGATATAGGTGCCGATAGGCATTTTAGATATAGTTGCCGATTGGCATTTTAAAAATAGGTGCCGATAGTTATTTCAGATATAGAAGCCGATAGGCATTTTAAATATAGGTGCCGATAGGCATTGCAGATATGGTTGCCGATAGGCATTTCAAATATAGGTGCTGATAGGCATTTCAGATGTAGTTTCCGATAGGCATTTCAAAAATTGGTGCCGATAGGCATTTCAGATATAGGTGCGATAGGCATTTCAGATATAGTTGCCGATTGGCATTTTAAAAATAGGTGCCGATAGGCATTTCAGATATAGAAGCCGAAAGGTATTTCAAATATAGGTGTCGATTGGCATTTGAGATATGGTTGCCGATAGGCATTTTAAATATTGGTGCTTATAGGCATTTCAGATGTAGTTTCCGATAGGCATTTCAAAAATTGGTGCCGATAGGCATTTCAGATATAGGTGCCGATAGGCATTTCAGATATAGTTGCCGATTGGCATTTTAAAAATAGGTGCCGATAGGCATTTCAAATATAGGTGACGATTGGCATTTCAGATATGGTTGCCGATAGGCATTTAAAATATTGGTGCTTATAGGCATTTCAGATGTAGTTTCCGATAGGCATTTCAAAAATAGGTGACGATAGGCATTTCAGATATAGGTGCCGATAGGCATTACAGATATAGTTGCCGATTGGCATTTTAAAAATAGGTGCCGATAGGCATTTCAGATATAGAAGCCGATAGGCATTTCAAATATAGGTGCCGATAGGCATTCCAGATACGGTTTTCGATAGGCATTTCAAAAATTGGTGCCGATAGGCATTTCAGATATAGGTGCCGATAGGCATTTCAGATATAGTTGCCGATTGGCATTTTAAAAATAGGTGCCGATAGGCATTTCAAATATAGGTGACGATTGGCATTTCAGATATGGTTGCCGATAGGCATTTAAAATATTGGTGCTTATAGGCATTTCAGATGTAGTTTCCGATAGGCATTTCAAAAATAGGTGACGATAGGCATTTCAGATATAGGTGCCGATAGGCATTACAGATATAGTTGCCGATTGGCATTTTAAAAATAGGTGCCGATAGGCATTTCAGATATAGAAGCCGATAGGCATTTCAAATATAGGTGCTGATAGGCATTTCAGATGTAGTTTCCGGTAGGCATTTCAAAAATAGGTGCCGATAGGCATTTCAGATATAGGTGCCGATGGGCATTTCAGATATAGTTGCCGATTGGCATTTTAAAAATAGGTGCCGATAGGCATTTCAGATATAGAAGCCGATAGGCATTTCAAATATAGGTGCCGATAAGCATTCCAGATATGGTTGCCGATAGGCATTTCAAATATAGGTGCTGATAGGCATTTCAGATGTAGTTTCCCATAGGCATTTCAAAAATTGGTGCCGATAGGCATTTTAGATATAGGTGCCGATAGGCATTTCAGATTTAGTTGCCGATTGGCATTTTAAAAATGGGTGTCGATAGGCATTTCAGATATAGAAGCCGATAGGCATTTCAAATATAGGTGCCGATAGGCATTCCAGATATGGTTGCCGATAGGCATTTCAAATATAGGTGCTGATAGGCATTGCAGATGTAGTTTCCGATAGGCATTTCAAAAATTAGTGCCGATAGGCATTTCAGATATAGGTGCCGATAGGCATTTCAGATATAGTTGCCGATTGGCATTTTATAAAATAGGTGCCGATAGGCATTTCAGATGTAGTTTCCGAAAGGCATTTCAAAAATAGGTGCCGATAGGCATTTAAGATATAGGTGCCGATAGGCATATCAGATATAGTTGCCGATATGCATTTAAAATATAGGTGCCGATAGGCATTTCAAATATAGGTGTCGATAGACATTTCAGATATAAATGCCGAAAGGCATTTCAGATATAGGTGCTGATAGGCATTTCTGTTGTGGTTGCCGATAGGCTTTTCAAATATAGGTGCTGATAGGCATTTCAGATGTAGTTTTCGATAGGCATTTCAAAAGAAGGTGCCGATAGGCAATTCAGATATAGGTGCCGATAGGCACTTCAGATATAGTTGCCGATTGGCGTTTTAAAAATAGGTGCCGATAGGCATTTCAGATATAGAAGCTGATAGGCATTTCAAATATAGGTGCCGATAGGCATTCTAGATATGGTTGCCGATAGGCATTTCAAATATAGGTGCTGATAGGCATTTCAGATGTAGTTTCCGATAGGCATTTCAAAAATAGGTGCCGATAGGCATTTTAGATATAGGTGCCGATAGGCATTTTAGATATAGTTGCCGATTGGCATTTTAAAAATAAGTGCCGATAGGCATTTCAGATATAGAAGCCGAAAGGTATTTCAAATATAGGTGTCGATTGGCATTTCAGATATGGTTGCCGATAGGCATTTCAAATATTGGTGCTTATAAGCATTTCAGATGTAGTATCCGATAGGCATTTCAAAAATATGTGCCGATAGGCATTTTAGATATAGGTGCCGATAGGCATTTCAGATATAGTTGCCGATTGGCATTTTAAAAATAGGTGCCGATAGGCATTTCAGATATAGAAGCCGATAGGCATTTCAAATATAGGTGCCGATAGGCATTCCAGATATATGTTGCCGATAGGCATTTCAAATATTTGTGCTGATTGGCATTTCAGATGTAGTTTCCGATAGGCATTTCAAAAATAGGTGCCGATAGGCATTTCAGATATAGATGCCGATAGGCATTTCAAATATAGGTGCCGATAGGCATTCCAGATATAGTTGCCGATAGGCATTTCAAATAAAGGTGCTGATAAGCATTTCAGATGTAGTTTCCGATAGGGATTTCAAAAATAGGTGCCGATAGGCATTTCAGATATAGGTGCCGATAGGGATTTCAGATATAGTTGCCGATTAGCATTTTAAAAATAGGTGCCGATAGGCATTTCAGATATAGAAGCCGATAGGCATTTCAAATATAGGTGCCGATAAGCATTCCAGATATGGTTGCCGATAGGCATTTCAAATATAGGTGCTGATAGGCATTTCAGATGTAGTTTCCGATAGGCATTTCAAAAATAGGTGCCGATAGGCAATTCAGATATAGGTGCCGATAGGCATTTCAGATATAGTTGCAGATTGGCATTTTAAAAATAGGTGTCGATAGGCATTTCAGATATAGAAGCCGATAGGCATTTCAAATATAGGTGACGATAGGCATTCCAGATATGTTTGCCGATAGGCATTTCAAATATAGATGCTGATAGGCATTCCAGCTGTAGTTTCCGATAGGCTTTTCAAAAATTGGTGCCGATAGGCATTTCAGATATTGGTGCCGATAGGCATTTCAGATATAGTTACCGATTGGCATTTTAAAAATAGGTGCCGATAGGCATTTCAGATATAGAAGCCGATAGGCATTTCAAATATAGGTGCTGATAGGCATACCAGATGTAGTTTCCGATAGGCATTTCAAAAATTGTTGCCGATAGGCATTTCAGATATAGGTGCCGATAGGCATTTCTGATATAGTTACCGATTGGCATTTTAAAAATAGGTGCCGATAGGCATTTCAGATATAGAAGCTGATATGTATTTCAAATATAGGTGTCGATAGGCATTTCAGATATGGTTGCCGATAGGCATTTCAAATATAGGTGCTGATAGGCACTTCAGATATAGTTGCCGATTGGCATTTCTCAAATTGGTGCCGATAGGCATTTCAGATATAGGTGCCGATAGTCATTTCTGATATAGTTGCCGATTGGCATTTTAAAAATAGGTGCCGATAGGCATTTTAAAAATAGGTGCCGATAGGCATTTCAGATATAGAAGCCGATAGGTATTTCAAATATAGCTGTCGATAGGCATTTCAGATATGGTTGCCGATAGGCATTTCAAATATTGGTGCTGATAGGCATTTCAGATGTAGTTTCCGATAGGCATTTCAAAAATAGGTTACGATAGGCATTTCAGATATAGGTGCCGATAGGCATTACAGATATAGTTGCCGATTGGCATTTTAAAATAGGTGCCGATAGGCATTTCAGATATAGAAGCCGATAGGCATTTCAAATATAGGTGCCGATAGGCATTCCAGATATGGTTGCCGATAGGCATTTCAAATATAGGTGCTGATAGGCATTTCAGATGTAGTTTCCGATAGGCATTTCAAAAATAGGTGCCGATAGGCATTTCAGATATAGGTGCCGATGGGCATTTCAGATATAGTTGCCATTGGCATTTTAAAAATAGGTGCCGGTAGGCATTTCAGATATAGAAGCCGATAGGCATTTCAAATATAGGTGACGATAAGCATTCCAGATATGGTTGCCGATAGGCATTTCAAATATTGGTGTTGATAGGCATTTCAGATGTAGTTTCCATAGGCATTTAAAAATAGGTGCCGATAGGCATTTCAAATATAGGTGCCGATAGGCATTTCAGATATAGTTGCCGATTGGCATTTTAAAAATAGGTGCCGATAGGCATTTCAGATATAGAAGCCGATAGGCATTTCAAATATAGGTGCCGATAGGCATTCCAGATATGGTTGCCGATAGGAATTTCAAATATAGGTGCTGATAGGCATTTCAGATGTAGTTTCCGATAGGCATTTCAAAAATAGGTGCCGATAGGCATTTCAGATATAGGTGCCGATAGGCACTTCAGATATAGTTGCCGATTGGCATTTTAAAAATAGGTGCCGATAGGCATTTCAGATATAGAAGCCGATAGGCTTTTCAAATATAGGTGCCGATAAGTATTCCAGATATGGTTGCCGATAGGCATTTCAAATATAGGTGTTGATAGGCACTTCAGATATAGTTGCCGATTGGCATTTTAAAAATAGGTGCCGATAGGCATTTCAGATATAGAAGCCGATAGGTATTTCAAATATAGGTGTCGATAGGCATTTCAGATATGGTTGCCGACAGGCATTTAAAATATAGGTGATGATAGGCATTTCAAATGTAGTTTCCGATAGGCATTTCAAAAATAGGTGCCGATAGGCATTTCAGATATAGGTGCTGATAGGCATTTTTAGATATAGTTGCCGATTGGCATTTTAAAAATAGGTGCCGATAGGCATTTTAGATGTAGTTTCCGATAGGCATTTCAAAAATAGGTGCCGATAGGCATTTCAGATATAGGTGCCGATTGGCACTTCAGATATTATAGTTGCCGATTGGCATTTTAAAAATAGGTGCCGATAGGCATTTCAGATATAGAAGCCGATAGGCATTTCAAATATAGGTGCCGATAGGCATTCCAGATATTGTTGCCGATAGGCATTTCAAATATAGGTGCTGATAGGCATTTCAGATGTAGTTTCCGATAGGCATTTCAAAACTTGATGCCGATAGGCATTTCAGATATAGGTGCCGATAGGCATTTCAAATATAGTTGCCGATTGGCATTTTAAAAATAGGTGCCGATAGGCATTTCAGATATAGAAGCCGATAGGCATTTCAAATATAGGTGCCGATAGGCATTCCAGATATTGTTGCCGATAGGCATTTCAAATATAGGTGCTGATAGGCATTTCAGATGTAGTTTCCGATAGGCATTTCAAAACTTGATGCCGATAGGCATTTCAGATATAGGTGCCGATAGGCATTTCAAATATAGTTGCCGATTGGCATTTTAAAAATAGGTGCCGATAGGCATTTCAGATATAGAAGCCGATAGGCATTTCAAATGTAGGTGCCGATAGGTATTCCAGATATGGTTGCCGATAGGCTTTTTAAATATAGGTGCTGATAGGCATTTCAGATGTAGTTTCCGATAGGCATTTCAAAAATTGGTGCCGATAGGCATTTCAGATATAAGTGCCGATAGGCATTTCAGATATAGTTGCCGATTGGCATTTTAAAAATAGGTGCCGATAGGCATTTCAGATATAGAAGCCGATAGGTATTTCAATATAGGTGTCGATAGGCATTTCAGATATGGTTGCCGATAGGCATTTCAAATATAGGTGTTGATAGGCATTTCAGATGTAGTTTCCGATAGGCATTTCAAAAATAGGTGCCGATAGGCATTTCAGATATAGGTGCCGATAGGCATTTTAGATATAGTTGCCGATTAGCATTTTAAAAATAGGTGCCGATAGGCATTTTAGATGTAGTTTCCGATAGGCATTTCAAAAATAGGTGCCGATAGGCATTTCAAATATAGGTGCCGATAGGCATATCAGATATAGTTGCCGATTAGCATTTTAAAAATAGGTGCCGATAGGCATTTCAGATATAGAAGCCGATAGGCATTTCAAATATAGGTGCCGATAGGCATTCTAGATATGGTTGCCGATAGGCATTTCAAATATAGGTACTGATAGGCTTTTCAGATGTAGTTTCCGATAGGCATATCAAAAATAGGTGCCGATAGGCATTTCAGATATAGGTGCCGATAGGCATTTTAGATATAGTTGCCGATTGGCATTTCAAAAATAGGTGCCGATAGTTATTTCGGATATAGAAGCCGATAGGCATTTCAAATATAGGTGCCGATAGGCATTGCAGATATGGTTGCCGATAGGCATTTCAAATATAGGTGCTGATAGGCATTTCAGATGTAGTTTCCGATAGGCATTTCAAAAATTGGTGCCGATAGGCATTTCAGATATAGGTGCCGATAGGCATTTCAGATATAGTTGCCGATCGGCATTTTAAAAATAGGTGCCGATAGGCATTTCAGATATAGAAGCTGAAAGGTATTTCAAATATAGGTGTCGATTGGCATTTCAGATATGGTTGCCGATAGGCATTTCAAATATTGGTGCTTATAGGCATTTCAGATGTAGTTTCCGATAGGCATTTCAAAAATTGGTGCCGATAGGCATTTCAAATATAGGTGCCGATAGGCATTTCAGATATAGTTGCCGATTGGCATTTAAAAAATAGGTGCCGATAGGCATTTCAGATATAGAAGCCGAAAGGTATTTCAAATATAGGTGACGATTGGCATTTCAGATATGGTTGCCGATAGGCATTTCAAATATTGGTGCTTATAGGCATTTCAGATGTAGTTTCCGATAGGCATTTCAAAAATAGGTGACGATAGGCATTTCAGATATAGGTGCCGATAGGGATTACAGATATAGTTGCCGATTGGCATTTTAAAAATAGGTGCCGATAGGCATTTCAGATATAGAAGCCGATAGGCATTTCAAATATAGGTGCCGATAGGCATTCCAGATATGGTTGCCGATAGGCATTTCAAATATAGGTGCTGATAGGCATTTCAGATGTAGTTTCCGATAGGCATTTCAAAAATAGGTGCCGATAGGCATTTCAGATATAGGTGCCGATGGGCATTTTAGATATAGTTGCCGATTGGCATTTTAAAAATAGGTGCCGGTAGACATTTCAGATATAGAAGCCGATAGGCATTTCAAATATAGATGCCGATAAGCATTCCAGATATGGTTGCCGATAGGCACCTCAAATATTGGTGCTGATAGGCATTTCAGATGTAGTTTCCGATAGGCATTTCAAAAATAGGTGCCGATAGGCATTTCAGATAGAGGTGCCGATAGGCATTTCAGATATAGTTGCCGATTGGCATTTTAAAAATAGGTGCCGATAGGCATTTCAGATATAGAAGCCGATAGGCATTTCAAATATAGGTGCTGATAGGCATTCCAGATATGGTTGCCGATAGGCATTTCAAATATAGGTGCTGATAGGCATTTCAGATGTATTTTTCGATAGGCATTTCAAAAATAGGTGCCGATAGGCATTTCAGATATAGGTGCCGATAGGCATTTCAGATATAGTTGCCGATTGGCATTTCAAAAATAGGTGCCGATAGGCATTTTAGATATAGAAGCCGATAGGCATTCCAGATATGGTTGCCGATAGGCATTTCAAATATAGGTGCTGATAGGCATTTCAGATGTAGTTTCCGATAGGCATTTCAAAAACAGGTGCCGATAGGCATTTCAAAAACAGGTGCCGATAGGCATTTCAGATATAGGTGCCGATGGGCATTTCAGATATAGTTGCCGATTGGCATTTTAAAAATAGGTGCCGATAGGCATTTCAGATATAGAAGCCGATAGGCATTTCAAATATAGGTGCCGATAAGCATTCCAGATATGGTTGCCGATAGGCATTTCAAATATAGGTGCTGATAGGCATTTCAGATGTAGTTTCCCATAGGCATTTCAAAAATTGGTGCCGATAGGCATTTCAGATATAGGTGCCGATAGGTATTTCAGATATAGGTGCCGATAGGCATTTCAGATATAGTTGCCGATTGGCATTTTAAAAATAGGTGCCTATAGGCATTTCAGATATAAAAGCCGATAGGTATTTCAAATATAGGTGTCGATAGGCATTTCAGATATGGTTGCCGATAGGCATTTCAAATATAGGTGCTGATAGGCATTTCAGATGTAGTTTACGATAGGCATTTCAAAAATAGGTGCCGATAGGCATTTCAGATATAGGTGCCGATAGGCATTTCAGATTTAGTTGCCGATTGGTATTTTAAAAATGGTTGTCGATAGGCATTTCAGATATAGAAGCCGATAGGCATTTCAAATATAGGTGTCGATAGGCATTCCAGGTATGGTTGTCGATAGGCATTTCAAATATAGGTGCTGATAGGCATTGCAGATGTAGTTTCCGATAGGCATTTCAAAAATTAGTGCCGATAGGCATTTCAGATATAGGTGCCGATAGGCATTTCAGATATGGTTGCCGATTGGCATTTAATAAAATAGGTGCCGATAGGCATTTCAGATGTAGTTTCCGATAGGCATTTCAAAAATAGGTGCCGATTGGCATTTCAGATATAGGTACCGATAGGCATATCAGATATAGTTGCCGATAGGCGTTTAAAATATAGGTGCCGAAAGGCATTTCAAATATAGGTGTCGATAGGCATTTCAGATATAAATGCCGAAAGGAATTTCAGATATAGGTGCTGATAGGCATGTCTGATGTGGTTGCCGATAGGCATTTCAAATATAGCTGCTGATAGGCATTTCAGATGTAGTTTTCGATAGGCATTTCAAAAATAGGTGCCGATAGGCAATTCAGATATAGGTGCCGATAGGCAATTCAGATATAGTTGCCGATTGGCATTTTTAAAATAGGTGCCGATAGGCATTTCAGATATAGAAGCTGATAGGCATTTCAAATATAGGTGCCGATAGGCATTCAAGATATGGTTGCCGATAGGCATTTCAAATATAGGTGCTGATAGGCATTTCAGATGTATTTTCCGATAGGCATTTCAAAAATAGGTGCCGATAGGCATTTTAGATATAGGTGCCGATAGGCATTTTAGATATAGTTGCCGATTGGCATTTTAAAAATAGGTGCCGATAAGCATTTCAGATATAGAAGCCGAAAGGTATTTCAAATATAGGTGTCGATTGGCATTTCAGATATGGTTGCCGATAGGCATTTCAAATATTGGTGCTTATAAGCATTTCAGATGTAGTTTCCGATAGGCATTTCAAATATAGGTGACGATAGGCATTTCAGATATAGGTGCCGATTGGCATTACAGATATAGTTGCCGATTGGCATTTTAAAAATAGGTGCCGATAGGCATTTCAGATATAGAAGCCGATAGGCATTTCAAATATAGGTGCCGATAGGCATTCCAGATATGCTTGCCGATAGGCATTTCAAATATAGGTGCTGATAGGCATTTCAGATGTAGTTTCCGATAGGCATTTCAAAAATAGGTGCCGATAGGCATTTCAGATATAGGTGCCGATGGGCATTTCAGATATAGTTGCCATTGGCATTTTAAAAATAGGTGCCGGTAGGCATTTCAGATATAGAAGCCGATAGGCATTTCAAATATAGGTGACGATAAGCATTCCAGATATAATTGCCGATAGGCATTTCAAATATAAGTGTTGATAGGCATTTCAGATGTAGTTTCCGATAGGCATTTCAAAAATAGGTGCCGATAGGCATTTCAGATATAGGTGCCGATAGGCATTTCAGATATAGTTGCCGATTGGCATTTTAAAAATAGGTGCCGATAGGCATTTCAGATATAGAAGCCGATAGGCATTTCAAATATAGGTGCCGATAGGCATTCCAGAGATGGTTGCCGATAGGAATTTCAAATATAGGTGCTAATAGGCATTTCAGATGTAGTTTCCGATAGGCATTTCAAAAATAGGTGCCGATAGGCATTTCAGATATAGGTGCCGATAGGCACTTCAGATATAGTTGCCGATTGGCATTTTAAAAATAGGTGCCGATAGGCATTTCAGATATAGAAGCCGATAGGCATTTCAAATATAGGTGCCGATAAGCATTCCAGATATGGTTGCCGATAGGCATTTCAAATATAGGTGCTGATAGGCATTTCAGATGTAGTTTCCGATAGGCATTTCAAAAATTGGTGCCGATAGGCATTTCAGATATAGGTGCCGATAGGCATTTCAGATATAGGTGCCGATAGGCATTTTAGATATAGTTGCCGATTGGCATTTTAAAAATAGGTGCCTATAGGCATTTCAGATATAGAAGCCTATAGGTATTTCAAATATAGGTGTCGATAGGCATTTCAAATATAGGTCCTGATAGGCATTTCAGATGTAGTTTCCGATAGGCATTTCAAAAATAGGTGCCGATAGGCATTTCAGATATAGGTGCCGATAGGCATTTCAGATTTAATTGCCGATTGGCATTTTAAAAATGGGTGTCGATATATATTCAGATATAGAAGCCGATAGGCATTTCAAATATGGGTGCCGATAGGCATTCCAGATATGGTTGCCGATAGGCATTTCAAATATAGGTGCTGATAGGCATTCCAGATGTAGTCTCCGATAGGCATTTCAAAAATTGGTGCCGATAGGCATTTCAGATATAGGTGCCGATAGGAATTTCAGATATAGTTACTGATTGGCATTTTAAAAATAGGTGCCGATAGGCATTTCAGATATAGAAGCCGATATGCATTATAAATATAGGTGCCGATAGGCATTCCAGATATGGTTGCCGATAGGCATTTCAAATATAGGTGCTGATAGGCATTTCAGATGTAGTTTTTGATAGCATTTCAAAAGTTGGTGCCGATAGGCATTTCAGATATAGGTGCCAATAGGCATTTCAGACATAGTTGCCGATTGGCATTTTAAAAATAGGTGCCGATAGGCATTTCAGATATAGAAGCCGATAGGTATTTCAAATATAGGTGTCGATAGGCATTTCAGATATGGTTGCCGACATGCATTTCAAATATAGGTGCTGATAGGCATTTCAAATGTAGTTTCCGATAGGCATTTCAAAAATAGGTGCAGATAGGCATTTCAGATATAGGTGCCGATAGGCATTTTTGGATATAGTTGCCGATTGGCATTTTAAAAATAGGTGCCGATAGGCATTTTAGATGTAGTTTTCGATAGGCATTTCAAACATAGGTGCCGATAGGCATTTCAGATATAGGTGCCGATAGGCACATCAGATATAGTTGCCAATAGGCATTTAAAATATAGGTGCCGATAGGCATTTCAAATATAGGTGTCGATAGGCATTTCAGATATAAATGCCGAAAGGCATTTCAGATATAGGTGCTGATAGGCATTTCTGATGTGGTTGCCGATAGGCATTTCAAATATAGGTGCTGATAGGCATTTCAGATGTAGTTTTCGATAGGCATTTCAAAAATAGGTGCCGATAGGCAATTCAGATATAGGTGCCGATTGGCACTTCAGATATAGTTGCCGATTGGCATTTTAAAAAAAGGTGCCGATAGGCATTTCAGATATAGAAGCCGATAGGCATTTTAAAAATAGGTGCCGATACGCATTTTAGATATAGAAGCCGATAGGTATTTCAAATATAGGTGTCGATAGGCATTTCAGAGATGGTTGCCGATAGGCATTTCAAATATTGGTGCTGATAGGCATTTCAAATGTAGTTTTCGATAGGCATTTCAGAAATAGGTGCCGACAGGCATTTCAGATATAGGTGCCTATAGGCATTACAGATTTAGCCGCCGATTGGCATTTTAAAAATAGGTGCCGATAGGCATTTCAGATATAGAAGAGAATAGGCATTTCAAATATAGGTGCCGATAGGCATTTCAGATATAGAAGCCGAAAGGTATTTCAAATATAGGTGACGATTGGCATTTCAGATATGGTTGCCGATAGGCATTTCAAATATTGGTGCTTATAGGCATTTCAAATGTAGTTTCCGATAGGCATTTCAAAAATAGGTGACGATAGGCATTTCAGATATAGGTGCCGATGGGCATTTCAGATATAGTTGCCATTGGCATTTTAAAAATAGGTGCCGGTAGGCATTTCAGATATAGAAGCCGATAGGCATTTCAAATATAGGTGACGATAAGCATTCCAGATATGGTTGCCGATAGGCATTTCAAATATTGGTGTTGATAGGCATTTCAGATGTAGTTTCCGATAGGCATTTCAAAAATAGGTGCAGATAGGCATTTCAGATATAGGTGCCGATAAGCATTTCAGATATAGTTGCCGATTGGCATTTTAAAAATAGGTGCCGATAGGCATTTCAGATATAGAAGCCGATAGGCATTTCAAATATAGGTGCCGATAGGCATTCCAGATATAATTGCCGATAGGAATTTCAAATATAGGTGCTGATAGGCATTTCAGATGTAGTTTCCGATAGGCATTTCAAAAATAGGTGCCGATAGGCATTTCAGATATAGGTGCCGATAGGCACTTCAGATATAATTACCGATTGGCATTTTAAAAATAGGTGCCGATAGGCATTTCAGATATAGAAGCCGATAGGCATTTCAAATATAGGTGCCGATAAGCATTCCAGATATGGTTGCCGATAGGCATTTCAAATATAGGTGCTGATAGGCATTTCAGATGTAGTTTCCGATAGGCATTTCAAAAATTGGTGCCGATAGGCATTTCAGATATAGGTGCCGATAGGCATTTCAGATTTAATTGCCGATTGGCATTTTAAAAATGGGTGTCGATAGGCATTTCAGATATAGAAGCCGATAGGCATTTCAAATATAGGTGCCGATAGGCATTCCAGATATGGTTGCCGATAGGCATATCAAATATAGGTGCTGATAGGCATTCCAGATGTAGTTTCCGATAGGCATTTCAAAAATTGGTGCCGATAGGCATTTCAGATATAGGTGCCGATAGGATTTTCAGATATAGTTACTGATTGGCATTTTAAAAATAGGTGCCGATAGGCATTTCAGTTATAGAAGCCGATAGGCATTATAAATATAGGTGCCGATAGGCATTCCAGATATGGTTGCCGATAGGCATTTCAAATATAGGTGCTGATAGGCATTTCAGATGTAGTTTTTGATAGCATTTCAAAAGTTGGTGCCGATAGGCATTTCAGATATAGGTGCCGATAGGCATTTCAGATATAGTTGCCGATTGGCATTTTAAAAATAGGTGCCGATAGGCATTTCAGATATAGGTGCCGATAGGCATTTTTAGATATAGTTGCCGATTGGCATTTTAAAAATAGGTGCCGATAGGCATTTTAGATGTAGTTTTCGATAGGCATTTCAAACATAGGTGCCGATAGGCATTTCAGATATAGGTGCCGATAGGCATATCAGATATAGTTGCCAATAGGCATTTAAAATATAGGTGCCGATAGGCATTTCAAATATAGGTGCTGATAGGCATTTCAAATGTAGTTTCCGATAGGCATTTCAAAAATAGGTGCCGATAGGCATTTCAGATATAGGTGCCGATAGGCATTTTTAGATATAGTTGCCGATTGGCATTTTAAAAATAGGTGCCGATAGGCATTTTAGATGTAGTTTTCGATAGGCATTTCAAACATAGGTGCCGATAGGCATTTCAGATATAGGTGCCGATAGGCATATCAGATATAGTTGCCAATAGGCATTTAAAATATAGGTGCCGATAGGCATTTCAAATATAGGTGTCGATAGGCATTTCAGATATAAATGCCGAAAGGCATTTCAGATATAGGTGCTGATAGGCATTTCTGATGTGGTTGCCGATAGGCATTTCAAATATAGGTGCTGATAGGCATTTCAGATGTAGTTTTCGATAGGCATTTCAAAAATAGGTGCCGATAGGCATTTTAGATATAGAAGCCGATAGGTATTTCAAATATAGGTGTCGATAGGCATTTCAGATATGGTTGCCGATAGGCATTTTAAATATTGGTGCTGATAGGCATTTCAAATGTAGTTTTCGATAGGCATTTCAAAAATAGGTGCCGACAGGCATTTCAGATATAGGTGCCGATAGGCATTACAGATTTAGCCGCCGATTGGCATTTTAAAAATAGGTGCCGATAGGCATTTCAGATATAGAAGCGAATAGGCATTTCAAATATAGGTGCCGATAGGCATTCCAGATATGGTTGCCGATAGGCATTTCAAATATATGTGCTGATAGGCATTTCAGATGTAGTTTCCGATAGGCATTTCAAAAATAGGTGTCGATAGGCATTTCAGATATAGGTGCCGATAGGCATTTCAGATATAGTTGCCGATTGGCATTTTAAAAATAGGTGCCGATAGGCATTTCAGATATAGAAGCCGATAGGTATTTCAAATATAGGTGTCGATAGGCATTTCAGATATAATTGCCGATAGGCATTTCAAATATAGGTGCTGATAGGCATTTCAGATGTAGTTTCCGATAGGCATTTCAAAAATAGGTGCCGATAGGCATTTCAGATATAGGTGCCGATAGGCATTTCAGATATAGTTGCCGATTGGCATTTTAAAAATAGGTGCCGATAGGCATTTTAGATGTAGTTTCCGATAGGCATTTCAAAAATAGGTGCCGATAAACATTTCAGATATAGGTGCCGATAGGCATTTCAGATATAGGTGCCGATAGGCATATCAGATATAGTTGCCGATTGGCATTTTAAAAATAGGTGCCGATAGGCATTTCAGATATAGAAGCCGATAGGCATTTCAAATATAGGTGCCGATAGGCATTCTAGATATGGTTGCCGATAGGCATTTCAAATATAGGTGCTGATAGGCTTTTCAGATGTAGTTTTCGATAGGCATTTCAAAAATAGGTGCCGATAGGCAATTCAGATATAGGTGCCGATTGGCACTTCAGATATAGTTGCCGATTGGCATTTTAAAAAAAGGTGCCGATAGGCATTTCAGATATAGAAGCCGATAGGCATTTTAAAAATAGGTGCCGATACGCATTTTAGATATAGAAGCCGATAGGTATTTCAAATATAGGTGTCGATAGGCATTTCAGAGATGGTTGCCGATAGGCATTTCAAATATTGGTGCTGATAGGCATTTCAAATGTAGTTTTCGATAGGCATTTCAGAAATAGGTGCCGACAGGCATTTCAGATATAGGTGCCTATAGGCATTACAGATTTAGCCGCCGATTGGCATTTTAAAAATAGGTGCCGATAGGCATTTCAGATATAGAAGAGAATAGGCATTTCAAATATAGGTGCCGATAGGCATTTCAGATATAGAAGCCGAAAGGTATTTCAAATATAGGTGACGATTGGCATTTCAGATATGGTTGCCGATAGGCATTTCAAATATTGGTGCTTATAGGCATTTCAAATGTAGTTTCCGATAGGCATTTCAAAAATAGGTGACGATAGGCATTTCAGATATAGGTGCCGATGGGCATTTCAGATATAGTTGCCATTGGCATTTTAAAAATAGGTGCCGGTAGGCATTTCAGATATAGAAGCCGATAGGCATTTCAAATATAGGTGACGATAAGCATTCCAGATATGGTTGCCGATAGGCATTTCAAATATTGGTGTTGATAGGCATTTCAGATGTAGTTTCCGATAGGCATTTCAAAAATAGGTGCAGATAGGCATTTCAGATATAGGTGCCGATAAGCATTTCAGATATAGTTGCCGATTGGCATTTTAAAAATAGGTGCCGATAGGCATTTCAGATATAGAAGCCGATAGGCATTTCAAATATAGGTGCCGATAGGCATTCCAGATATAATTGCCGATAGGAATTTCAAATATAGGTGCTGATAGGCATTTCAGATGTAGTTTCCGATAGGCATTTCAAAAATAGGTGCCGATAGGCATTTCAGATATAGGTGCCGATAGGCACTTCAGATATAATTACCGATTGGCATTTTAAAAATAGGTGCCGATAGGCATTTCAGATATAGAAGCCGATAGGCATTTCAAATATAGGTGCCGATAAGCATTCCAGATATGGTTGCCGATAGGCATTTCAAATATAGGTGCTGATAGGCATTTCAGATGTAGTTTCCGATAGGCATTTCAAAAATTGGTGCCGATAGGCATTTCAGATATAGGTGCCGATAGGCATTTCAGATTTAATTGCCGATTGGCATTTTAAAAATGGGTGTCGATAGGCATTTCAGATATAGAAGCCGATAGGCATTTCAAATATAGGTGCCGATAGGCATTCCAGATATGGTTGCCGATAGGCATATCAAATATAGGTGCTGATAGGCATTCCAGATGTAGTTTCCGATAGGCATTTCAAAAATTGGTGCCGATAGGCATTTCAGATATAGGTGCCGATAGGATTTTCAGATATAGTTACTGATTGGCATTTTAAAAATAGGTGCCGATAGGCATTTCAGTTATAGAAGCCGATAGGCATTATAAATATAGGTGCCGATAGGCATTCCAGATATGGTTGCCGATAGGCATTTCAAATATAGGTGCTGATAGGCATTTCAGATGTAGTTTTTGATAGCATTTCAAAAGTTGGTGCCGATAGGCATTTCAGATATAGGTGCCGATAGGCATTTCAGATATAGTTGCCGATTGGCATTTTAAAAATAGGTGCCGATAGGCATTTCAGATAAAGGTGCCGATAGGCATTTTTAGATATAGTTGCCGATTGGCATTTTAAAAATAGGTGCCGATAGGCATTTTAGATGTAGTTTTCGATAGGCATTTCAAACATAGGTGCCGATAGGCATTTCAGATATAGGTGCCGATAGGCATATCAGATATAGTTGCCAATAGGCATTTAAAATATAGGTGCCGATAGGCATTTCAAATATAGGTGCTGATAGGCATTTCAAATGTAGTTTCCGATAGGCATTTCAAAAATAGGTGCCGATAGGCATTTCAGATATAGGTGCCGATAGGCATTTTTAGATATAGTTGCCGATTGGCATTTTAAAAATAGGTGCCGATAGGCATTTTAGATGTAGTTTTCGATAGGCATTTCAAACATAGGTGCCGATAGGCATTTCAGATATAGGTGCCGATAGGCATATCAGATATAGTTGCCAATAGGCATTTAAAATATAGGTGCCGATAGGCATTTCAAATATAGGTGTCGATAGGCATTTCAGATATAAATGCCGAAAGGCATTTCAGATATAGGTGCTGATAGGCATTTCTGATGTGGTTGCCGATAGGCATTTCAAATATAGGTGCTGATAGGCATTTCAGATGTAGTTTTCGATAGGCATTTCAAAAATAGGTGCCGATAGGCATTTTAGATATAGAAGCCGATAGGTATTTCAAATATAGGTGTCGATAGGCATTTCAGATATGGTTGCCGATAGGCATTTTAAATATTGGTGCTGATAGGCATTTCAAATGTAGTTTTCGATAGGCATTTCAAAAATAGGTGCCGACAGGCATTTCAGATATAGGTGCCGATAGGCATTACAGATTTAGCCGCCGATTGGCATTTTAAAAATAGGTGCCGATAGGCATTTCAGATATAGAAGCGAATAGGCATTTCAAATATAGGTGCCGATAGGCATTCCAGATATGGTTGCCGATAGGCATTTCAAATATATGTGCTGATAGGCATTTCAGATGTAGTTTCCGATAGGCATTTCAAAAATAGTTGTCGATAGGCATTTCAGATATAGGTGCCGATAGGCATTTCAGATATAGTTGCCGATTGGCATTTTAAAAATAGGTGCCGATAGGCATTTCAGATATAGAAGCCGATAGGTATTTCAAATATAGGTGTCGATAGGCATTTCAGATATAATTGCCGATAGGCATTTCAAATATAGGTGCTGATAGGCATTTCAGATGTAGTTTCCGATAGGCATTTCAAAAATAGGTGCCGATAGGCATTTCAGATATAGGTGCCGATAGGCATTTCAGATATAGTTGCCGATTGGCATTTTAAAAATAGGTGCCGATAGGCATTTTAGATGTAGTTTCCGATAGGCATTTCAAAAATAGGTGCCGATAAACATTTCAGATATAGGTGCCGATAGGCATTTCAGATATAGGTGCCGATAGGCATATCAGATATAGTTGCCGATTGGCATTTTAAAAATAGGTGCCGATAGGCATTTCAGATATAGAAGCCGATAGGCATTTCAAATATAGGTGCCGTTAGGCATTCTAGATATGGTTGCCGATAGGCATTTCAAATATAGGTGCTGATAGGCTTTTCAGATGTAGTTTCCGATAGGCATTTCAAAAATAGGTGCCGATAGGCATTTCAGATATAGGTGCCGATAGGCATTTCAGATATAGTTGCCGATTGGCATTTTAAAAATAGGTGCCGATAGTCATTTCAGATATAGAAGCCGAAAGGTATTTCAAATATAGGTGACGATTGGCATTTCAGATATGGTTGCCGATAGGCATTTCAAATATTGGTGCTTATAGGCATTTCAGATGTAGTTTCCGATAGGCATTTCAAAAATAGGTGACGATAGGCATTTCAGATATAGGTGCCGATGGGCATTTCAGATATAGTTGCCATTGGCATTTTAAAAATAGGTGCCGGTAGGCATTTCAGATATAGAAGCCGATAGGCATTTCAAATATAGGTGACGATAAGCATTCCAGATATGGTTGCCGATAGGCATTTCAAATATTGGTGTTGATAGGCATTTCAGATGTAGTTTCCGATAGGCATTTCAAAAATAGGTGCCGATAGGCATTTCAGATATAGGTGCCGATAGGCATTTCAGATATAGTTGCCGATTGCCATTTTAAAAATAGGTGCCGATAGGCATTTCAGATATAGAAGCCGATAGGCATTTCAAATATAGGTGCCGATAGGCATTCCAGATATGGTTGCCGATAGGCATTTCAAATATAGGTGCTGATAGGCATTTCAGATGTAGTTTCCGACAGGCAGTTCAAAAATAGGTGCCGATAGGCATTTCAGATATAGATGCCGATAGGCATTTCAGATATAGTTGCCAATTGGCATTTTAAAAATAGGTGCCGATAGGCATTTCAGATATAGAAGCCGATAGGCATTTCAAATAAAGGTGCCGATAGGCATTCCAGATATAGTTGCCGATAGGCATTTCAAATATAGGTGCTGATAAGCATTTCAGATGTAGTTTCCGATAGGGATTTCAAAAATAGGTGCCGATGGGCATTTCAGATATAGGTGCCGATAGGCATTTCAGATATAGTTGCCGATTGGCATTTTAAAAATAGGTGCCGATAGGCATTTCAGATATAGAAGCCGATAGGCATTTCAAATATAGGTGCCGATAAGCATTCCAGATATGGTTGCCGATAGGCATTTCAGATATAGGTGCTGATAGGCATTTCAGATGTAGTTTCCGATAGGCATTTCAAAAATAGGTGCCGATAGGCATTTCAGATATAGGTGCCGATAGGCATTTCAGCTATAGTTGCCGATTGGCATTTTAAAAATAGGTGTCGATAGGCATTTCAGATATAGAAGCCGATAGGCATTTCAAATATAGGTGACGATAGACTTTCCAGATATGGTTGCCGATAGGCATTTCAAATATAGATGATGATAGGCATTCCAGCTGTAGTTTCCGATAGGCATTTCAAAAATTGGTGCCGATAGGCATTTCAGATATAGGTGCCGATAGGCTTTTCAGATATAGTTACCGATTGGCATTTTAAAAATAGGTGCCGTTAGGCATTTCAGATATAGAAGCCGATAGGCATTTCAAATATAGGTGCTGATAGGCATACCAGATGTAGTTTCCGATAGGCATTTCAAAAATTGGTGCCGATAGGCATTTCAGATATAGGTGCCGATAGGCATTTCAGATATAGTTACCGATTGGCATTTTGAAAATAGGTGCCGATAGGCATTTCAGATATAGAAGCCGATAGGTATTTCAAATATAGGTGTCGATAGGCATTTCAGATATAGGTGCCGATAGGCAATTTAGATATAGTTGCCGATTGGCATTTTAAAAATAGGTGCGATAGGCATTTCAGATATAGAAGCCGATAGGCATTTTAAATATAGGTGCCGATAGGCATTCCAGATATGGTTGCCGATAGGCATTTCAAATATAAGTTGCTGATAGGCATTTCAGATGTAGTTACCGATAGGCATTTCAAAAATAGGTAACGATAGGCATTTCAGATATAGGTGCCGATAGGCATTTCAGATATAGTTGCCAATTAGCATATTAAAAATAGGTGCCGATAGGCATTTCAGATATGGTTGCCGATAGGCATTTCAAATATAGGTGCTGATAGGCATTTCAGATGTAGTTTCCGATAGGCATTTCTCAAATTGGTGCCGATAGGCATTTCAGATATAGGTGCCGATAGGCATTTCAGATATAGTTGCCGATTGGCATTTTAAAAATAGGTGCCGATAGGCATTTTAAAAATAGGTGCCGATAGGCAATTCAGATATAGAATCCGATAGGTATTTTAAATATAGGTGTCGATAGGCATTTCAGATATGGTTGCCGATAGGCATTTCAAATATAGGTGCTGATAGGCATTTCAGATGTAGTTTCCGATAGGCATTTCAAAAATAGGTGCCGATAGGCATTTCAGATATAGGTGCCGATAGGCATTTCAGATATAGTTGCCGATTGGCTTTTTACAAATAGGTGCCGATAGGCATTTTAGATCTAGTTTCCGATAGGCATTTAAAAAAAAGGTGCCGATAGGCATTTCAGATATAGGTGCCGAAAGGCATATCAGATATAGTTGCCGATTGGTATTTTAAAAATAGGAGCCGATAGGCATTTCAGATATAGAAGCCGATAGGCATTTCAAATATAGGTGCCGATAGGCATTCTAGATATGGTTGCCGATAGGCATTTCAAATATAGGTTCTGATAGGCATTTCAGATGTAGTTTCCGATAGGCATTTCAAAAATAGGTGCCGATAGGCATTTCAGATATAGGTGCCGATTGGCATTTCAGATATAGTTGCCGATTGGCATTTTAAAAATAGGTGCCGATAGGCATTTCAGATATAGAAGCCGATAGGCATGTCAAATATAGGTGCCGATAAGCATTCCAGATATGGTGGCCGATAGGCATTTCAAATATAGGTGCTGATAGGCATTTCAGATGTAGTTTCCGATAGGCATTTCAAAAATTGGTGCCGATAGGCATTTCAGATATAGGTGCCGATAGGCATTTCAGATATAGTTGCCGATTGGCATTTTAAAAATAGAATAGAATAGAATAGAATGATTACTTTATTAGAAACCAAGAGGTATAATAGCGTCAGACATAAAAATATTAAATAAAATACTAGAATTGCACGCGGCAATCGTATGGACAACTATCCATCAGCAACTTCCTTACTTTATTTTTGAAAATTGTAATACTTTGTATTGATTTGATATCTGAGGGTAACATGTTATAATAATGTATCCCCTTGCAAAGCGGACTATTACTGTATTTAGTGGTTCTATATTTTTGTATATATATATTATTATTGTTTCGTGTGCTATAAGTAAGTATATCAGAATTACGAATGAAATTACTAATGTTTTGTTTCATATATAAAATAAGCTTAAATATGTAGATGCCATAAAAAGTGAGAATTTTTTTGCTGATAAATAATTGTCTACACGATTGTCGCGTACGTAACTTGTAGATCGATCTGATTATCCTTTTCTGACAAATAAAAATCTTGTTACATTCCGGTGAATGACCCCATGATATAATGCAGTAACTCATCGAGCTATATGCAAATGCATAATAAATTGATAAAAGCACCTCTGTACTGAAGGTGTTTTTCAGAGATCTAATATAATAAGAAATTTTGTTTAGCTTTGCGCATACGCTGTCAACCTGTACATCCCATTTCAAAGCAGAATCGATATAAATACCGAGAAATTTGGCCTCACTTATCTTGTGTATTTTATAGTTGTTATAGGTGATATTGTTATGTAGATAATTAATGTTCAGTCTGTCAAATATCATAAAGTTCGTTTTTGATAGGTGCCTATAGGCATTTCAGATATAAAAGCCGATAGGTATTTCAAATATAGGTGTCGATAGGCATTTCAGATATGGTTGCCGATAGGCATTTCAAATATAGGTGCTGATAGGCACTTCAGATGTAGTTTCCAATAGGAATTTCAATAATTGGTGCCGATAGGCATTTCAGATATAGGTGCCGATAGGCATTTCAGATATAGTTGCCGATTATCATTTTAAAAATAGGTGCCTATAGGCATTTCAGATATAAAAGCCGATAGGTATTTCAAATATAGGTGTCGATAGGCATTTCAGATATGGTTGCCGATAGGCATTTCAAATATAGGTGCTGATAGGCATTTCAGATGTAGTTTCCGATAGGAATTTCAATAATTGGTGCCGATAGGCATTTCAGATATAGGTGCCGATAGGCATTTCAGATATAGTTGCCGATTGGCATTTTAAAAATAGGTGCCGATAGGCATTTCAGATATAGAAGCCGATAGGCATTTCAAATATAGGTGCCGATAGGCATTCCAGATATGGTTGCCGATAGGCATTTCAAATATTGGTGCTTATAGGCATTTCAGATGTAGTTTCCGATAGGCATCTCAAAAATAGGTGACGATAGGCATTTCAGATATAGGTGCCGATGGACATTTCAGATATAGTTGCCGATTGGCATTTTAAAAATAGGTGCCGATAGGCATTTCAGATATAGAAGCCGATAGGCATTTCAAATATAGGTGCCGATAGGCATTCCAGATATGTTTGCCGATAGGCATTTCAAATATAGGTGCTGATAGGCATTTCAGATGTAGTTGCCGATAGGCATTTCAAAAATTGGTGCTGATAGGCATTTCAGATATAGGTGCCGATAGGCATTTCAGATATAGTTGCCGATTGGCATTTTAAAAATAGGTGCCTATAGGCATTTCAGATATAAAAGCCGATAGGTATTTCAAATATAGGTGTCGATAGGCATTTCAGATATGGTTGCCGATAGGCATTTCAAATATAGGTGCTGATAGGCATTTCAGATGTAGTTTCCGATAGGAATTTCAATAATTGGTGCCGATAGACATTTCAGATATAGGTGCCGATAGGCATTTCAGATATAGTTACCGATTGGCATTTTAAAAATAGGTGCCGATAGGCATTTCAGATATAGAAGCCGATAGGCATTTCAAATATAGGTGCCGATAGGCATTCCAGATATGTTTGCCGATAGGCATTTCAGATATAGTCGCCGATTGGCATTTTAAAAATAGGTGCCTATAGGCATTTCAGATATAGAAGCCGATAGGTATTTCAAATATAGGTGTCGATAGGCATTTCAAATATAGGTGCTGATAGGCATTTCAGATGTAGTTTCCGATAGGCATTTCAAAAATAGGTGCCGATAGGCATTTCAGATATAGGTGCCGATAGGCATTTCAGATTTAGTTGCCGATTGGCATTTGAAAAATGGGTGTCGATAGGCATTTCAGATATAGAAGCCGATAGGCATTTCAAATATAGGTGCCGATAGGCATTCCAGATATGGTTGCCGATAGGCATTTCAAAAATAGGTGCTGATAGGCATTCCAGATGTAGTTTCCGATAGGCATTTCAAAAATTGGTGCCGATAGTCATTTCAGATATAGGTGCCGATAGGCATTTCAGATATAGAAGCCGATAGGTATTTCAAATATAGGTGTCGATAGGCATTTCAGATATGGTTGCCGATAAACATTTCAAATATAGTTGCTGATAGACATTTCAGATGTAGTTTCCGATAGGCATTTCAAAAATAGGTGCCGATAGGCATTTCAGATATGCCGATGGGCATTTCAGATATAGTTGCCGATTGGCATTTTAAAAATAGGTGCCGATAGGCATTTCAGATATAGAAGCCGATAGGCATAAAATAGGTGCCGATAGGCATTTTAGATGTAGTTTCCGATAGGCATTTCAAAAATAGGTGCCGATAGGCATTTTTGATGTAGTTTCCGATAGGCATTTCAAAAATAGGTGCCGATAGGCATTTCAGATATAGGTGCCGATAGGCATTTCAGATATAGTTGCCGATTGGCATTTTAAAAAGAGGTGCCGATAGGCATTTCAGATATAGAAGCCGATAGGTATTTCAAATATAGGTGTCGATAGGCATTTCAGATATGGTTGCCGATAGGCATTTCAAATATAAGTGCTGATAGGCATTTCAGATGTAGTTTCCCATAGGCATTTCTAAAATAGGTACCGATAGGCATTTCAGATATAGGTGCTGATAGGCATATAGATATAGTTGCCAATTGGCATATTAAAAATAGGTGTCCATAGGTATTTCAGATACAGAAGCCGATAGGCATTTTAAAAATAGGTGCCGATAGGCATTTTAGATGTAGTTTCCGATAGGCATTTCAAAAATAGGTGCCGATAGGCATTTTTGATGTAGTTTCCGATAGGCATTTCAAAAATAGGTGCCGATAGGCATTTCAGATATAGGTGCCGATAGGCATTTCAGATATAGTTGCCGATTGGCATTTTAAAAAGAGGTGCCGATAGGCATTTCAGATATAGAAGCCGATTGGCATTTCAAATATAGGTGCCGATAAGCATTCCAGATATGGTTGCCGATAGGCATTTCAAATATAGGTGCTGATAGGCATTTCAGATGTAGTTTCCGATAGGCATTTCAAAAATTGGTGCCGACAGGCATTTCAGATATAGGTGCCGATAGGCCTTTCAGATATAGTTGCCGATTGGCATTTTAAAAATAGGTGCCTATAGGCATTTCAGATATAAAAGCCGATAGGTATTTCAAATATAGGTGTCGATAGGCATTTCAGATATGGTTGCCGATAGGCATTTCAAATATAGGTGCTGATAGGCATTTCAGATGTAGTTTCCAAAAGGCATTTCAAAAATAGGTGCCGATAGGCATTTCAGATATAAGTGCCGATAGGCATTTCAGATTTAGTTGCCGATTGGCATTTTAAAAATGGGTGTCGATAGGCATTTCAGATATAGAAGCCGATAGGCATTTCAAATATAGGTGCCGATAGGCATTCCAGATATGGTTGCCGATAGGCATTTCAAATATAGGTGCTGATAGGCATTCCACATGTAGTTTCCGATAGGCATTTCAAAAATTAGTGACGATAGGCATTTCAGATATAGGTGCCGATAGGCATTTCAGATATAGTTGCCGATTGGCATTTTAAAAATAGGTGCCGATAGGAATTTTAGATGTAGTTTCCGATAGGCATTTCAAAAATAGGTGCCGATAGGCATTTCAGATATAGGTACCGATAGGCATATCAGATATAGTTGCCGATAGGCATTTAAAATATAGGTGCCGATAGCCATTTCAAATATAAGTGTCGATAGGCATTTCAGATATAAATGCCGAAAGGCATTTCAGATATAGGTGCTGATAGTCATTTCTGATGTGGTTGCCGATAGGCATTTCAAATATAGGTGCTGATAGGCATTTCAGATGTAGTTTTCGATAGGCATTTCAAAAATAGGTGCCGATAGGCAATTCAGATAATTGTGCCGATAGGCATTTCAGATATAGTTGCCGATTGGCATTTTAAAAATAGGTGCCGATAGGCATTTCAGATATAGAAGCCGATAGGCATTTCAAATATAGGTGCCGATAAGCATTTCAGATATGGTTACCGATTGGCATTTTAAAAATAGGTGCCGATAGGCATTTCAGATATAGAAGCCGATAGGCATTTCAAATATAGGTGCTGATAGGCATTCCAGATGTAGTTTCCGATAGGCATTTCAAAAATTGGTGCCGATAGGCATTTCAGATATAGGTGCCGATAGGCACTTCAGATATAGTTACCGATTGGCATTTTCAAAATAGGTGCCGATAGGCATTTCAGATATAGAAGCCGATAGGTATTTCAAATATAGGTGTCGATAGGCATTTCAGATATGGTTTCCGATAGGCATTTCAAATATAGGTGCTGATAGGCATTTCAGATGTAGTTTCCGATAGGCATTTCAAAAATAGGTGTCGATAGGCATTTCAGATATAGGTGCCGATAGGCATTTCAGATATAGTTGCCGATTGGCATTTTAAAAATAGGTGCCTATAGGCATTTCAGATATAAAAGCCGATAGGTATTTCAAATATAGGTGTCGATAGGCATTTCAGATATGGTTGCCGATAGGCATTTCAAATATAGGTGCTGATAGGCATTTCAGATGTAGTTTCCTATAGGCATTTCAAAAATAGGTGCCGATAGGCATTTCAGATTTAGTTGCCGATTGGCATTTTAAAAATGGGTGTGATAGGCATTTCAGAAATAGAAGCCGATAGGCATTTCAAATATAGGTGCCGATAGGCATTCCAGATAACGTTGCCGATAGGCATTTAAAATATAGGTGCTGATAGGTATTCCAGATGTAGTTTCCGATAGGCATTTCAAAAATTTGTGCCGATAGGCATTTCAGATATAGGTGCCGATAGGCATTTCAGATATAGTTACCGATTGGCATTTTAAAAATAGGTGCCGATAGGCATTTCAGATATAGAAGCCGATAGGCATTTCAAATATAGTTGCCGATAGGCATTCCAGATATGGTTGCCGATAGGCATTTCAAATATAGGTGCTGATAGGCATTTCAGATGTAGTTTCCGATAGGCATTTCAAAAATTGGTGCCGATAGGCATTTCAGATATAGGTGCCGATAGGCATTTCAGATATAGGTGCCGATAGGCATTTCAGATATGGTTGCCGATAGGCATTTCAAATATAGGTGCTGATAGGCATTTCAAATATAGTTTCCGATAGGCATTTCAAAAATAGGTGCCGATAGGCATTTCAGATATAGGTGCCGATAGGCATTTCAGATATAGTTGCCGATTGGCATTTTAAAAATAGGTGCCGATAGGCATTTTAGATGTAGTTTCCGATAGGCATTTCAAAAATAGGAGCCGATAGGCATTTCAGATATAGGTGCCGATAGGCATTTTAGATATAGTTGCCGATTGGCATTTTAAAAATAGGTGCCGATAGGCATTTCAAATATAGAAGCTGATATGCATTTCAAATATAGGTGCTGATAGGCATTTCAGATGTAGTTTCCGATAGGCATTTCAAAAATAGGTGCCGATAGGCATTTCAGATATAGGTGCCGATAGGCATTTCAGATATAGTTGCCGATTGGCATTTTAAAAATAGGTGCCGATAGGCATTTCAGATATAGAAGCCGATAGGCATTTCAAATATAGGTGCCGATAGGCATTCCAGATATAGTTGCCGATAGGCATTTCAAATATAGGTGCTGATAAGCATTTCGGATGTAGTTTCCGATAGGCATTTCAAAAATAGGTGCCGATAGGCATTTCAGATATAGGTGCCGATAGGCATTTCAGATATAGTTGCCGATTGGCATTTTAAAAATAGGTGCCGATAGGCATTTCAGATATAGAAGCCGATAGGCATTTCAAATATAGGTGCCGATAAGCATTTTAGATATGGTTGCCGATAGGCATTTCAAATATAGGTGCTGATAGGCATTTCAGATGTACTTTCCGATAGGCATTTCAAAAATCGGTGCCGATAGGCATTTCAGATATAGGTGCCGATAGGCATTTCAGATATAGTTGCCGATTGGCATTTTAAAAATAGGTGTCGATAGGCATTTCAGATATAGAAGCCGATAGGCATTTCAAATATAGATGCTGATAGGCATTCCAGATGTAGTTTCCGATAGGCATTTCAAAAATTGGTGCCGAGAGGCATTTCAGATATAGGTGCCGATAGGCATTTCAGATATAGTTATCGATTGGCATTTTAAAAATAGGTGCCAATAGGCATTTCAGATATAGAAGCCGATAGGCATTTCAAATATAGGTGCTGATAGGCATTCCAGATGTAGTTTCCGATAGACATTTCAAAAATTGGTACCGATAGGCATTTCAGACATAGGTGCCGATAGGCATTTCAGATATAGTTACCGATTGGCATTTTAAAAATAGGTGCCGATAGGCATTTCAGATATAGAAGCCGATAGGTATTTCAAATATAGGTGTCGATAGGCATTTCAGATATGGTTGCCGATAGGCATTTCAAATATAGGTGCTGATAGGCATTTCAGATGTAGTTTCCGATAGGCATGTCAAAAATAGGTGTCGATAGGCATTTCAGATATAGGTGCCGATAGGCAATTTGAATATAGTTGCCGATTGGCATTTTAAAAATAGGTGCCGATAGGCATTTTAAAAATAGGTGCCGATATGCATTTCAGATATAGAAGCCGATAGGTATTTCAAATATAGGTGTCGATAGGCATTTTAGATATGGTTGCCGATAGGCATTTCAAATATAGGTGCTGATAGGCATTACAGATATAGTTTCCGATAAACATTTCTCAAATTGGTGCCGATAGGCATTTCAGATATAGAAGCCGATAGGCATTTCAAATATAGGTGCCGATAGGCATTCCAGGTATGGTTGCCGATAGGCATTTTAAACATAGGTGCTGATAGACATTTCAGATGTAGTTTCCGATAGGCATTTCAAAAATAGGTGCCGATAGGCATTTCAGATATAGTTGCCGATTGGCATTTTAAAAATAGGTGCCGATAGGCATTTTAGATGTAGTTTCCGATAGGCATTTCAAAAATAGGAGCCGATAGGCATTTCAGATATAGGTGCCGATAGGCATTTCAAATATAGGTGCTGATAGGCATTTCAAATATAGTTTCCGATAGGCATTTTAAAAATAGGTGCCGATAGGCATTTCAGATATAGAAGCCGATGGGTATTTCAAATATAGGTGTCGATAGGCATTTCAGATATGGTTGCCGATAGGCATTTCAAATATAGGTGCTGATAGGCATTTCAAATATAGTTTCCGATAGGCATTTTAAAAAAAGGTGCCGATAGGCATTTCAGATATAGAAGCCGATGGGTATTTCAAATATAGGTGTCGATAGGCATTTCAGATATGGTTGCCGATAGGCATTTCAAATATAGGTGCTGATAGGCATTTCAAATATAGTTTCCGATAGGCATTTCAAAAATAGGTGCCGATAGGCATTTCAGATATAGGTGCCGATAGGCATATCAGATATAGTTGCCGATAGGCATTTAAAATATAGGTGCCGATAAGCATTTCAAATATAGGTGTCGATAGGCATTTCAGATATAAATGCCGAAAGGCATTTTAGATATAGGTGCTGATAGGCATTTCTGATGTGGTTGCCGATAGGCATTTCAAATATAGGTGCTGATAGGCATTTCAGATGTAGTTTTTGATAGGCATTTCAAAAATAGGTGCCGATAGGCAATTCAGATATAGAAGCCGATAGGTATTTCAAATATAGGTGTCGATAGGCATTTCAGATATGGTTGCCGATAGGCATTTTAAATATAAGTGCTGATAGGCATTTCAAATATAGTTTCCGATAGGCATTTCAAAAATTAGTGCCGATAGGCATTTCAGATATAGGTGCCGATAGGCATTTCAGATTTAGTTGCCGATTGGCATTTTAAAAATGGGTGTCGATTGGCATTTCAGATATAGAAGCCGATAGGCATTTCAAATATAAGTGCCGATAGGCATTCCAGATATGGTTGCCGATAGGCATTTCAAATATAGGTGCTGATAGGCATTCCAGATGTAGTTTCCGATAGGCATTTCTAAAATTGGTGCCGATAGGCATTTCAGATATATGTGCCGATAGGCATTTCAGATATAGTTGCCGATTGGCATTTTAAAAATAGGTGCCGATAGGCATTTTTGATGTAGTTTCCGATAGGCATTTCAAAAATAGGTGCCGATAGGCATTTCAGATATAGGTGCCGATAAGCATATCAGATATAGTTGCCGATAGGCATTTAAAATATAGGTGCCGATAGGCATTTCAAATATAGGTGTCGATAGGCATTTCAGATATAAATGCCGAAAAGCATTTCAGATATAGGTGCTGATAGGCATTTCTGATGTGGTTGCCGATAGGCATTTCAAATATAGGTGCTGATAGACATTTCAGATGTAGTTTTCGATAGGCATTTCAAAAATAGGTGCCGATAGGCAATTTAGATATAGGTGCCAATAGGCACTTCAGATATAGTTGCCGATTGGCATTTTAAAAATAGGTGCCGATAGGCATTTCAGATATAGAAGCCGATAGGCATTTTAAATATAGGTGCCGATAGGCATTCCAGATATGGTTGCCGATAGGCATTTCAAATATAGGTGCTGATAGGCATTTCAGATGTAGTTTCCGATAGGCATTTTAAAAATTGATGCCGATGGGCATTTCAGATATAGGTGCCGATAGGCATTTCAAATATAGTTGCCGATTGGCATTTTAAAAATAGGGGCCGATAGGCATTTCAGATATTGAAGCCGATAGGCATTTCAAATTTAGGTGCCGATAGGCATTCCAGATATGGTTGCCGATAGGCATTTCAAATATAGGTGCTGATAGGCATTTCAGATGTAGTTTCCGATAGGCATTTCAAAAATAGGTGCCGATAGGCATTTTAGATATAGGTGCCGATAGGCGTTTCAGATATAGTTGCCGATTGGCATTTTAAAAATAGGTGCCGATAGGCATTTCAGATATAGAAGCCGAAAGGTATTTCAAATATAGGTGTCGATTGGCATTTCAGATATGGTTGCCGATAGGCATTTCAAATATTGGTGCTTATAAGCATTTCAGATGTAGTTTCCGATAGGCATTTCAAAAATAGGTGACGATAGGCATTTCAGATATAGGTGCCATAGGCATTACAGATATAGTTGCCGATTGGCATTTTAAAAATAGGTGCCGATAGGCATTTCAGATATAGAAGCCGATAGGCATTTCAAATATAGGTGCCGATAGGCATTCCAGATATGGTTGCCGATAGGCATTTCAAATATAGGTGCTGATAGGCATTTCAGATGTAGTTTCCGATAGGCATTTCAAAAATAGGTGCCGATAGGCATTTCAGATATAGGTGCCGATGGGCATTTCAGATATAGTTGCCATTGGCATTTTAAAAATAGGTGCCGGTAGGCATTTCAGATATAGAAGCCGATAGGCATTTCAAATATAGGTGCTGATACGCATTCCAGATATGGTTGCCGATAGGCATTTCAAATATTGGTGCTGATAGGCATTTCAGATTCAGTTTCCGATAGGCATTTCAAAAATAGGTGCCGATAGGCATTTCAGATATAGGTGCCGATAGGCATTTCAGATATAGTTGCCGATTGGCATTTTAAAAATAGGTGCCGATAGGCATTTCAGATATAGAAGCCGATAGGCATATCAAATATAGGTGCCGATAGGCATTCAAGATAGAGTTGCCGATAGGCATTTCAAATATAGGTGCTGATAGGCATTTCAGATGTAGTTTCCGATAGGCATTTCAAAAACAGGTGCCGATAGGCATTTCAGATATTGGTGCCGATAGGCATTTCAGATATAGTTGCTGATTGGCATTTTAAAAATAGGTGCCGATAGGCATTTCAGATATAGAAGCCGATAGGCATCTCAAATATAGGTTCCGATAGGCATTCCAGATATAGTTGCCGATAGGCATTACAAATATAGGTGCTGATAGGCATTTCAGATGTAGTTTCCGATAGGCATTTCAAAAATTGGTGCCGATAGGCATTTCAGATATAGGTGCCGATAGGCATTTCAGATATAGGTGCCGATAGGCATTTCAGATATAGTTGCCGATCGGCATTTTAAAAATAGGTGCCTATAGGCATTTCAGATATAGAAGCCGATAGGTATTTCAGATATAGTTGCCGATTGGCATTTTAAAAATAGGTGCCGATAGGCATTTCAGATATAGAAGCCGATAGGTATTTCAAATATTGGTGTCGATAGGCATTTCAGATATAGGTGCCGATAGGCATTTTAGATATAGTTGCCGATTGGCATTTTAAAAATAGGTGCCGATAGGCATTTTAGATGTAGTTTCCGATAGGCATTTCAAAAATAGGTGCCGATAGGCATTTCAGATATAGGTGCCGATAGGCATATCAGATATAGTTGCCGATAGGCATTCAAAATATAGGTGCCGATAGGCATTTCAAATATAGGTGTCGATAGGCATTTCAGATATAAATGCCGAAAGGCATTTCAGATATTGGTGCTGATAGGCATTTCTGATGTGGTTGCCGATAGGCATTTCAATAATAGGTGCTGATAGGCATTTCAGATGTAGTTTTCGATAGGCATTTCAAATATAGGTGCCGATAGGCAATTCAGATATAGGTGCCGATAGGCACTTCAGATATAGTTGCCGATTGGCATTTTAAAAATAGGTGCCGGTAGGCATTTCAGATATAGAAGCCGATAGGCATTTCAAATAAAGGTGCCGATAGGCATTCCAGATATTGTTGCCGATAGGCATTTCAAATATAGGTGCTGATAGGCATTTCAGATATAGTTTCCGATAGGCATTTCAAAACTTGATGCCGATAGGCATTTCAGATATAGGTGCCGATAGGCATTTCAAATATAGTTGCCGATTGGCATTTTAAAAATAGGTGCCGATAGGCATTTCAGATATAGAAGCCGATAGGCATTTCAAATATAGGTGCCGATAGGTATTCCAGATATGGTTGCCGATAGGCATTTTAAATATAGGTGCTGATAGGCATTTCAGATGTAGTTTCCGATAGGCATTTCAAAAATTGGTGCCGATAGGCATTTCAGATATAGGTGCTGATAGGCATTTCAGGTATAGTTGCCGATTGGCATTTTAAAAATAGGTGCCGATAGGCATTTTAGATATAGAAGCCGATAGGTATTTCAAATATAGGTGTCGATAGGCATTTCAGATATGGTTGCCGATAGGCATTTCAAATATTGGTGCTGATAGGCATTTCAGATGTAGTTTCCGATAGGCATTTCAAAAATAGGTGCCGATAGGCATTTTAGATATAGTTGCCGATTGGCATTTTAAAAATAGGTGCCGATAGGCATTTCAGATATAGAAGCCGATAGGTATTTCAAATATAGGTGTCGATAGGCATTTCAGATATGGTTGCCGATAGGCATTTCAAATATAGGTGCTGATAGGCATTTCAGATGTAATTTCCGATAGGCAATTCAAAAATAGGTGCCGATAGGCATTTCAGATATAGGTGCCGATAGGCATTTCAGATATAGTTGCCGATTGGCATTTTAAAAATAGGTGCCGATAGGCATTTCAGATATAGTTGCCGATTGGCATTTTAAAAATAGGTGCTGATAGGCATTTCGGATGTAGTTTCCGATAGGCATTTCAAAAATAGGTGCCGATAGGCATTTCAGATATAGGTGCCGATGGGCATTTCAGATATAGTTGCCATTGGAATTTTAAAAATAGGTGCCGGTAGGCATTTCAGATATAGAAGCCGATAGGCATTTCAAATATAGGTGCCGATAAGCATTCCAGATATGGTTGCCGATAGGCATTTCAAATATTGGTGCTGATAGGCATTTCAGATGTAGTTTCCGATAGGCATTTCAAAAATAGGTGCCGATAGGCATTTCAGATATAGGTGCCGATAGGCATTTCAGATATAGTTGCCGATTGGCATTTTAAAAATAGGTGCCGATAGGCATTTCAGATATAGAAGCCGATAGGCATATCAAATATAGGTGCCGATAGGCATTCCAGATAGAGTTGCCGATAGGCATTTCAAATATAGGTGCTGATAGGCATTTCAGATGTAGTTTCCGATAGGCATTTCAAAAATAGGTGCCGATAGGCATTTCAGATATAGGTGCCGATAGGCATTTCAGATATAGTTGCCGATTGGCATTTTAAAAATAGGTGCCGATAGGCATTTCAGATATAGAAGCCGATAGGCATTTCAAATATAGGTTCCGATAGGCATTCCAGATATAGTTGCCGATAGGCATTACAAATATAGGTGCTGATAGGCATTTCAGATGTAGTTTCCGATAGGCATTTCAAAAATTGGTGCTGATAGGCATTTCAGATATAGGTGCCGATAGGCATTTCAGATATAGGTGCCGATAGGCATTTCAGATATAGTTGCCGATCGGCATTTTAAAAATAGGTGCCTATAGACATTTCAGATATAGAAGCCGATAGGTATTTCAGATATAGTTGCCGATTGGCATTTTAAAAATAGGTGCCGATAGGCATTTCAGATATAGAAGCCGATAGGTATTTCAAATAAAGGTGTCGATAGGCATTTCAGATATAGGTGCCGATAGGCATTTTAGATATAGTTGCCGATTGGCATTTTAAAAATAGATGCCGATAGGCATTTTAGATGTAGTTTCCGATAGGCATTTCAAAAATAGGTGCCGATAGGCATTTCAGATATAGGTGCCGATAGGCATATCAGATATAGTTGCCGATAGGTATTCAAAATATAGGTGCCGATAGGCATTTCAAATATAGGTGTCGATAGGCATTTCAGATATAAATGCCGAAAGGCATTTCAGATATTGGTGCTGATAGGCATTTCTGATGTGGTTGCCGATAGGCATTTCAAATATAGGTGCTGATAGGCATTTCAGATGTAGTTTTCGATAGGCATTTCAAATATAGGTGCCGATAGGCAATTCAGATATAGGTGCCGATAGGCACTTCAGATATAGTTGCCGATTGGCATTTTAAAAATAGGTGCCGATAGGCATTTCAGATATAGAAGCCGATAGGCATTTCAGATATAGTTGCAGATTGGCATTTTAAAAATAGGTGCCGATAGGCATTTCAGATATAGAAGCCGAAAGGTATTTCAAATATAGGTGTCGATTGGCATTTCAGATATGGTTGCCGATAGGCATTTCAAATATTGGTGCTTATAGGCATTTCAGATGTAGTTTCCGATAGGCATTTCAAAAATTGGTGCCGATAGGCATTTCAGATATAGGTGCCGATAGGCATTTCAGATATAGTTGCCGATTGGCATTTTAAAAATAGGTGCCGATAGGCATTTCAGATATAGGTGCCGATAGGCATTTCAGATATAGTTGCCGATTGGCATTTTAAAAATAGGTGCCGATAGGCATTTCAGATATGGTTGCCGATAGGCATTTCAAATATAGGTGCTGATAGGCATTTCAAAAATAGGTGACGATAGGCATTTCAGATATAGGTGCCGATAATCATTACAGATATAGTTGCCGATTGGCATTTTAAAAATAGGTGCCGATAGGCATTTCAGATATAGAAGCCGATAGGCATTTCAAAAATAGGTGCCGATAGGCATTCCAGATATGGTTGCCGATAAGCATTTCAAATATAGGTGCTGATAGGCATTTCAGATGTAGTTTCCGATAGGCATTTCAAAAATAGGTGCCGATAGGCATTTCAGATATAGGTGCCGATAGGCATTTCAGATATAGTTGCCGATTGGCATTTTAAAAATAGGTGCCGATAGGGCATTTCAGATATGGTTGCCGATAGGCATTTCAAATATAGGTGCTGATAGGCATTTCAGATGTAGTTTTCGATAAGCATTTCAAAAATAGGTGCCGATAGGCATTTCAGATATAGGTGCCGATAGGCATTTCAGATATAGAAGCCGATAGGCATTTCAAATATAGGTGCCGATAGGCATTCCAGATATGGTTGCCGATAGGCATTTCAAATATAGGTGCTGATTGGCATTTCAGATGTAGTTTCTGATAGGCATTTCAAAAATAGGTGCCGATAGGCATTTCAGATATAGGTGCCGATAGGCATTTCAGATATATTTGCCGATTGGCATTTTAAAAATAGGTGCCGATAGGCATTTCAGATATAGAAGCCGATAAGCATTTCAAATATAGGTGCCGATAGGCATTCCAGATATAGTTGCCGATAGGCATTTCAAATATAGGTGCTGATAGGCATTTCAGATGTAGTTTCCGATAGGCATTTCAAAAATAGGTGCCGATAGGCATTTCAGATATAGGTGCCGATAGGCATTTCAGATATAGTTGCCGATTGGCATTTTAAAAAAAGGTGCCTATAGGCATTTCAGATATAAAAGCCGATAGGTATTTCAAATATAGGTGTCGATAGGCATTTCAGATATGGTTGCCGATAGGCATTTCAAATATAGGTGCTGATAGGCATTTCAGATGTAGTTTCCGATAGGCATTTCAAAACTAGGTGACGATAGGCATTTTAGATATAGGTGCCGATAGGCATTTCAGATTTAGTTGCCGATTGGCATTTTAAAAATGGGTGTGATAGGCATTTCAGATATAGAAGCCGATAGGCATTTCAAATATAGGTGCCGATAGGCATTCCAGATATGGTTGCCGATAGGCATTTCAAATATAGGTGCTGATAGGCATTCCAGATGTAGTTTCCGATAGGCATTTCAAAAATTTGTGCCGATAGGCATTTCAGATATAGGTGCCGATAGGCATTTCAGATATAGGTGCCGATAGGCATTTCAGATATTGTTGCCGATTGGCATTTTAAAAATTGGTGCCGATAGGCATTTCAGATATAGAAGCCGATAGGTATTTCAAATATAGATGTCGATAGGCATTTCAGATATGGTTGCCGATAGGCATTTCAAATATAGGTGCTGATAGGCATTTCAAATATAGTTTCCGATAGGCATTTCAAAAATAGGTGCCGATAGGCATTTCAGATATAGGTGCCGATAGGCATTTCAGATATAGTTGCCGATTGGCATTTAAAAAATAGGTGTCGATAGGCATTTTAGATGTAGTTTCCGATAAGCATTTCAAAAATAGGTGCCGATAGGCATTTCAGATAAAGGTGCCGATATGCATATCAGATATAGTTGCCGATAGGCATTTAAAATATAGGTGCCGATAGGCATTTCAAATATAGGTGTCGATAGGCATTTCAGATATAAATGCCGAAAGGCATTTCAGATATAGGTGCTGATAAGCATTTCTGATGTGGTTGCCGATAGGCATTTCAAATATAGGTGCTGATAGGCATTTCAGATGTAGTTTTCGATAGGCATTTCAAAAATAGGTGTCCGATAGGCAATTCAGATATAGAAGCCGATAGGTATTTCAAATATAGGTGTCGATACGCATTTCAGAAATGGTTGCCGATAGGCATTTCAAATATAGGTGCTGATAGGCATTCCAGATGTAGTTTCTGATAGGCATTTCAAAAATTGGTGCCGATAGGCATTTCAGATATAGGTGCCGATAGGCATTTCAGATATAGAAGCCGATAGGCATTTCAAATATAAGTGCCGATAGGCATTCCAGATATGGTTGCCGATAGGCATTTCAAATATAGGTGCTGATAGGCATTTCAGATGTAGTTTCCGATAGGCATTTTAAAATTTGATGCCGATAGGCATTTCAGATATAGGTGCCGATAGGCATTTCAAATATAGTTGCCGATTGGCATTTTAAAAATAGGGGCCGATAGGCATTTCAGATATAGAAGCCGATAGGCATTTCAAATATAGGTGCCGATAGGCATTCCAGATATGGTTGCTGATAGGCATTTCAAACATAGGTGCTGATAGGCATTTCAGATGTAGTTTCCGATAGGCATTTCAAAAATAGGTGCCGATAGGCATTTTAGATATAAGTGCCGATAGGCATTTCAAATATAGGTGTCGATTGGCATTTTAGATATAGTTGCCGATAGGCATTTCAAATATTGGTGCTTATAAGCATTTCAGATGTAGTTTCCGATAGGCATTTCAAAAATAGGTGACGATAGGCATTTCAGATATAGGTGCCGAAGGGCATTACAGATATAGTTGCCGATTGGCATTTTAAAAATAGGTGCCGATAGGCATTTCAGATATAGAAGCCGATAGGCATTTCAAATATAGGTGCCGATAAGCATTCGAGATATGGTTGCCGATAGGCATTTCAAATATTGGTGCTGATAGGCATTTCAGATGTAGTTTCCGATAGGCATTTCAAAAATAGCCGCCGATAGGCATTTCAGATATAGGTGCCGATAGGCATTTCAGATATAGTTGCCGATTGGCATTTTAAAAATAGGTGCCGATAGGCATTTCAAATATAGAAGCCGATAGGTATTTCAAATATAGGTGCCGATAGGCATTCCAGATATGGTTGCCGATAGGCATTTCAAATATAGGTGCTGATAGGCATTTCAGATGTAGTTTACGATAGGCATTTCAAAAATAGGTGCCGATAGGCATTTCAGATATAGGTGCCGATAGGCATTTCAGATATAGTTGCCGATTGGCATTTTAAAAATAGGTGCCGATAGGCATTTCAGATATAGAAGCCGATAGGCATTTCAAATATAGGTGCCGATAGGCATTCCAGATATAGTTGCCGATAGGCATTTCAAATATAGGTGCTGATAGGCATTTCAGATGTAGTTTCCGATAGGCCTTTCAAAAATAGGTGCCGATAGGCATTTCAGATATAGGTGCTGATAGGTATTTCAGATATAGTTACCGATTGGCATTTTAAAAATAGGTGCCGATAGGCATTTCAGATATAAAAGCCGATAGGCATTTCAAATATAGGTGCCGATAAGCATTCCAGATATGGTTGCCGATAGGCATTTCAAACATAGGTGCTGATAGGCATTTCAGATGTAGTTTCCGATAGGCATTTCAAAAATTGGTGCCGATAGGCATTTCAGATATAGGTGCCGATAGGCATTTCAGATATAGGTGCCGATAGGCATTTCAGATATAGTTGCCGATTGGCATTTTAAAGATAAGGTGCCTATAGGCATTTCAGATATAGAAGCCGATAGGTATTTCAAATATAGGTGTCGATAGGCATTTCAAATATAGGTGCTGATAGGCATTTCAGATGTAGTTTCCGATAGGCATTTCAAAAATAGGTGCCGATAGGCATTTCAGATATAGGTGCCGATAGGCATTTCAGATTTAGTTGCCGATTGGCATTTTAAAAATGGGTGTCGATAGGCATTTCAGATATAGAAGCCGATAGGCGTTTCAAATATAGGTGCCGATAGGCATTCCAGATATGGTTGCCGATAGGCATTTCAAATATAGGTGCTGATAGGCATTCCAGATGTAGTTTCCGATAGGCATTTCAAAAATTGGTGCCGATAGGCATTTTAGATATAGGTGCCTATAGGCATTTCAGATATAGTTACCGATTGGCATTTTAAAAATATATGCCGATAGGCATTTCAGATATAGAAGCCGATAGGCATTTCAAATATAGGTGCCGATAGGCATTCCAGATATGGTTGCCGATAGGCATTTCAAATATAGGTGCTGATAGGCATTTCAGATGTAGTTTCCGATAGCATTTCCAAAGTTGGTGCCGATAGGCATTTCAGATATAGGTGCCGATAGGCATTTCAGATATAGTTGCCGATTGGCATTTTAAAAATAGGTGCCGATAGGCATTTCAGATTTAGAAGCCGATAGGTATTTCAAATATAGGTGTCGATAGGCATTTCAGATATGGTTGCCGACAGGCATTTCAAATATAGGTGCTAATGGGCATTTCAAATGTAGTTTCCGATTGGCATTTCAAAAATAGGTGCCGAAGGCATTTCAGATATAGGTGCCGATAGGCATTTCAGATATAGTTGCCGATTGGCATTTTAAAAATAGGTGCCGATAGTCATTTTAGATGTAGTTTCCGATAGGCATTTCAAAAATAGGTGCCGATAGGCATTTCAGATATATGTGTCGATAGGCATATCAGATATAGTTGCCGATAGGCATTTAAAATATAGGTGCCGATAGGCATTTCAAATATAGGTGTCGATAGGCATTACAGATATAAATGCCGAAAGGCATTTCAGATATAGGTGCTGATAGGCATTTCTGATGTGTTAGCCGATAGGCATTACAAATATAGATGCTGATAGGCATTTCAGATGTAGTTTTCGATAGGCATTTCAAAAATAGGTGCCGATAGGCAATTCAAATATAGGTGCCGATAGGCACTTCAGATATAGTTGCCGATTGGCATTTTAAAAATAGGTGCCGATAGGCATTTGAGATATAGAAGCCGATAGGCATTTCAAATATAGGTGCCGATAGGCATTCTAGATATGGTTGCCGATAGGCATTTCAAATATAAGTGCTGATAGGCTTTTCAGATGTAGTTTCCGATAGGCATTTCAAAAATAGGTGCCGATAGGCATTTCAGATATAGGTGCTGATAGGCATTTCAGATATAGTTGCCGATTGGCATTTTAAAAATAGGTGCCGATAGTTATTTCAGATATAGAAGCCGATAGGCATTTCAAATATAGGTGCAGATAGGCATTCCAGATATGGTTGCCGATAGGCATTTCAAATATAGGTGCTGATAGGCATTTCAGATGTAGTTTACGATAGGCATTTCAAAAATTGATGCCGATAGGCATTTCAGATATAATTTCCGATAGGCATTTCAGATATAGTTGCCGATTGGCATTTTAAAAATAGGTGCCGATAGGCATTTCAGATATAGAAGCCGAAAGGTATTTCAAATATAGGTGTCGATTGGCATTTCAGATATGGTTGCCGTTAGGCTTTTCAAATATTGGTGCTTATAGGCATTCAGATGTAGTTTCCGATAGGCATTTCAAAAATTGGTGCCGATAGGCATTCCAGATATGGTTGCCGATAAGCATTTCAAATATAGGTGCTGATAGGCATTTCAGATGTAGTTTCCGATAGGCATTTCAAAAATAGGTGCCGATAGGCATTTCAGATATAGGTGCCGATAGGCATTTCAGATATAGTTGCCGATTGGCATTTTAAAAATAGGTGCCGATAGGGCATTTCAGATATGGTTGCCGATAGGCATTTCAAATATAGGTGCTGATAGGCATTTCAGATGTAGTTTTCGATAAGCATTTCAAAAATAGGTGCCGATAGGCATTTCAGATATAGGTGCCGATAGGCATTTCAGATATAAAAGCCGATAGGCATTTCAAATATAGGTGCCGATAGGCATTCCAGATATGGTTGCCGATAGGCATTTCAAATATAGGTGCTGATTGGCATTTCAGATGTAGTTTCTGATATGCATTTCAAAAATAGGTGCCGATAGGCATTTCAGATATAGGTGCCGATAGGCATTTCAGATATATTTGCCGATTGGCATTTTAAAAATAGGTGCCGATAGGCATTTCAGATATAGAAGCCGATAAGCATTTCAAATATAGGTGCCGATAGGCATTCCAGATATAGTTGCCGATAGGCATTTCAAATATAGGTGCTGATAGGCATTTCAGATGTAGTTTCCGATAGGCATTTCAAAAATAGGTGCCGATAGGCATTTCAGATATAGGTGCCGATAGGCATTTCAGATATAGTTGCCGATTGGCATTTTAAAAAAAGGTGCCTATAGGCATTTCAGATATAAAAGCCGATAGGTATTTCAAATATAGGTGTCGATAGGCATTTCAGATATGGTTGCCGATAGGCATTTCAAATATAGGTGCTGATAGGCATTTCAGATGTAGTTTCCGATAGGCATTTCAAAACTAGGTGACGATAGGCATTTTAGATATAGGTGCCGATAGGCATTTCAGATTTAGTTGCCGATTGGCATTTTAAAAATGGGTGTGATAGGCATTTCAGATATAGAAGCCGATAGGCATTTCAAATATAGGTGCCGATAGGCATTCCAGATATGGTTGCCGATAGGCATTTCAAATATAGGTGCTGATAGGCATTCCAGATGTAGTTTCCGATAGGCATTTCAAAAATTTGTGCCGATAGGCATTTCAGATATAGGTGCCGATAGGCATTTCAGATATAGGTGCCGATAGGCATTTCAGATATTGTTGCCGATTGGCATTTTAAAAATTGGTGCCGATAGGCATTTCAGATATAGAAGCCGATAGGTATTTCAAATATAGATGTCGATAGGCATTTCAGATATGGTTGCCGATAGGCATTTCAAATATAGGTGCTGATAGGCATTTCAAATATAGTTTCCGATAGGCATTTCAAAAATAGGTGCCGATAGGCATTTCAGATATAGGTGCCGATAGGCATTTCAGATATAGTTGCCGATTGGCATTTAAAAAATAGGTGTCGATAGGCATTTTAGATGTAGTTTCCGATAAGCATTTCAAAAATAGGTGCCGATAGGCATTTCAGATAAAGGTGCCGATAGGCATATCAGATATAGTTGCCGATAGGCATTTAAAATATAGGTGCCGATAGGCATTTCAAATATAGGTGTCGATAGGCATTTCAGATATAAATGCCGAAAGGCATTTCAGATATAGGTGCTGATAAGCATTTCTGATGTGGTTGCCGATAGGCATTTCAAATATAGGTGCTGATAGGCATTTCAGATGTAGTTTTCGATAGGCATTTCAAAAATAGGTGTCCGATAGGCAATTCAGATATAGAAGCCGATAGGTATTTCAAATATAGGTGTCGATACGCATTTCAGAAATGGTTGCCGATAGGCATTTCAAATATAGGTGCTGATAGGCATTCCAGATGTAGTTTCTGATAGGCATTTCAAAAATTGGTGCCGATAGGCATTTCAGATATAGGTGCCGATAGGCATTTCAGATATAGAAGCCGATAGGCATTTCAAATATAAGTGCCGATAGGCATTCCAGATATGGTTGCCGATAGGCATTTCAAATATAGGTGCTGATAGGCATTTCAGATGTAGTTTCCGATAGGCATTTTAAAATTTGATGCCGATAGGCATTTCAGATATAAATGCCGATAGGCATTTCAAATATAGTTGCCGATTGGCATTTTAAAAATAGGGGCCGATAGGCATTTCAGATATAGAAGCCGATAGGCATTTCAAATATAGGTGCCGATAGGCATTCCAGATATGGTTGCTGATAGGCATTTCAAACATAGGTGCTGATAGGCACTTCAGATGTAGTTTCCGATAGGCATTTCAAAAATAGGTGCCGATAGGCATTTTAGATATAGGTGCCGATAGGCATTTCAAATATAGGTGTCGATTGGCATTTTAGATATAGTTGCCGATAGGCATTTCAAATATTGGTGCTTATAAGCATTTCAGATGTAGTTTCCGATAGGCATTTCAAAAATAGGTGACGATAGGCATTTCAGATATAGGTGCCGAAGGGCATTACAGATATAGTTGCCGATTGGCATTTTAAAAATAGGTGCCGATAGGCATTTCAGATATAGAAGCCGATAGGCATTTCAAATATAGGTGCCGATAAGCATTCGAGATATGTTTGCCGATAGGCATTTCAAATATTGGTGCTGATAGGCATTTCAGATGTAGTTTCCGATAGGCATTTCAAAAATAGCCGTCGATAGGCATTTCAGATATAGGTGCCGATAGGCATTTCAGATATAGTTGCCGATTGGCATTTTAAAAATAGGTGCCGATAGGCATTTCAAATATAGAAGCCGATAGGTATTTCAAATATAGGTGCCGATAGGCATTCCAGATATGGTTGCCGATAGGCATTTCAAATATAGGTGCTGATAGGCATTTCAGATGTAGTTTACAATAGGCATTTCAAAAATAGGTGCCGATAGGCATTTCAGATATAGGTGCCGATAGGCATTTCAGATATAGTTGCCGATTGGCATTTTAAAAATAGGTGCCGATAGGCATTTCAGATATAGAAGCCGATAGGCATTTCAAATATAGGTGCCGATAGGCATTCCAGATATAGTTGCCGATAGGCATTTCAAATATAGGTGCTGATAGGCATTTCAGATGTAGTTTCCGATAGGCCTTTCAAAAATAGGTGCCGATAGGCATTTCAGATATAGGTGCTGATAGGTATTTCAGATATAGTTACCGATTGGCATTTTAAAAATAGGTGCCGATAGGCATTTCAGATATAAAAGCCGATAGGCATTTCAAATATAGGTGCCGATAAGCATTCCAGATATGGTTGCCGATAGGCATTTCAAACATAGGTGCTGATAGGCATTTCAGATGTAGTTTCCGATAGGCATTTCAAAAATTGGTGCCGATAGGCATTTCAGATATAGGTGCCGATAGGCATTTCAGATATAGGTACCGATAGGCATTTCAGATATAGTTGCCGATTGGCATTTTAAAGATAAGGTGCCTATAGGCATTTCAGATATAGAAGCCGATAGGTATTTCAAATATAGGTGTCGATAGGCATTTCAAATATAGGTGCTGATAGGCATTTCAGATGTAGTTTCCGATAGGCATTTCAAAAATAGGTGCCGATAGGCATTTCAGATATAGGTGCCGATAGGCATTTCAGATTTAGTTGCCGATTGGCATTTTAAAAATGGGTGTCGATAGGCATTTCAGATATAGAAGCCGATAGGCGTTTCAAATATAGGTGCCGATAGGCATTCCAGATATGGTTGCCGATAGGCATTTCAAATATAGGTGCTGATAGGCATTCCAGATGTAGTTTCCGATAGGCATTTCAAAAATTGGTGCCGATAGGCATTTTAGATATAGGTGCCGATAGGCATTTCAGATATAGTTACCGATTGGCATTTTAAAAATATATGCCGATAGGCATTTCAGATATAGAAGCCGATAGGCATTTCAAATATAGGTGCCGATAGGCATTCCAGATATGGTTGCCGATAGGCATTTCAAATATAGGTGCTGATAGGCATTTCAGATGTAGTTTCCGATAGCATTTCCAAAGTTGGTGCCGATAGGCATTTCAGATATAGGTGCCGATAGGCATTTCAGGTATAGTTGCCGATTGGCATTTTAAAAATAGGTGCCGATAGGCATTTCAGATTTAGAAGCCGATAGGTATTTCAAATATAGGTGTCGATAGGCATTTCAGATATGGTTAATGACAGGCATTTCAAATATAGGTGCTAATGGGCATTTCAAATGTAGTTTCCGATTGGCATTTCAAAAATAGGTGCCGAAGGCATTTCAGATATAGGGGCCGATAGGCATTTCAGATATAGTTGCCGATTGGCATTTTAAAAATAGGTGCCGATAGTCATTTAGATGTAGTTTCCGATAGGCATTTCAAAAATAGGTGCCGATAGGCGTTTCAGATATAGGTGCCGATAGGCATATCAGATATAGTTGCCGATAGGCATTTAAAATATAGGTGCCGATAGGCATTTCAAATATAGGTGTCGATAGGCATTTCAGATATAAATGCCGAAAGGCATTTCAGATATAGGTGCTGATAGGCATTTCTGATGTGTTAGCCGATAGGCATTACAAATATAGATGCTGATAGGCATTTCAGATGTAGTTTTCGATAGGCATTTCAAAAATAGGTGCCGATAGGCAATTCAAATATAGGTGCCGATAGGCACTTCAGATATAGTTGCCGATTGGCATTTTAAAAATAGGTGCCGATAGGCATTTGAGATATAGAAGCCGATAGGCATTTCAAATATAGGTGCCGATAGGCATTCTAGATATGGTTGCCGATAGGCATTTCAAATATAAGTGCTGATAGGCTTTTCAGATGTAGTTTCCGATAGGCATTTCAAAAATAGGTGCCGATAGGCAATTTAGATATAGGTGCTGATAGGCATTTCAGATATAGTTGCCGATTGGCATTTTAAAAATAGGTGCCGATAGTTATTTCAGATATAGAAGCCGATATTCATTTCAAATATAGGTGCAGATAGGCATTCCAGATATGGTTGCCGATAGGCATTTCAAATATAGGTGCTGATAGGCATTTCAGATGTAGTTTACGATAGGCATTTCAAAAATTGGTGCCGATAGGCATTTCAGATATAATTTCCGATAGGCATTTCAGATATAGTTGCCGATTGGCATTTTAAAAATAGGTGCCGATAGGCATTTCAGATATAGAAGCCGAAAGGTATTTCAAATATAGGTGTCGATTGGCATTTCAGATATGGTTGCCGATAGGCTTTTCAAATATTGGTGCTTATAGGCATTCAGATGTAGTTTCCGATAGGCATTTCAAAAATTGGTGCCGATAGGCATTTCAGATATAGGTGCCGATAGGCATTTCAGATATAGTTGCCGATTGGCATTTTAAAAATAGGTGCCGATAGGCATTTCAGATATAGAAGCCGAAAGGTATTTCAAATATAGGTGTCGATTGGCATTTCAGATATGGTTGCCGATAGGCATTTCAAATATTGGTGCTTATAGGCATTTCAGATGTAGTTTCCGATAGGCATTTCAAAAATAGGTTACGATAGGCATTTCAGATAAAGGTGCCGATGGGCATTTCAAATATAGTTGCCGATTGGCATTTTAAAAATAGGTGCCGGTAGGCATTTCAGATATAGAAGCCGATAGGCATTTCAAATATAAGTGCCGATAAGCATTCCAGATATGGTTGCCGATAGGCACTTCAAAAATAGGTGCTGATAGGCATTTCAGATGTAGTTTCCGAAAGGCATTTCAAAAATAGGTGCCGATAGGCATTTCAGATATGGGTGCCGATGGGCATTTCAGATATAGGTCCGATTGGCATTTTAAAAATAGGTGCCGGTAGGCATTTCAGATATAGAAGCCGATAGGCATTTCAAATATAGGTGCCGATAAGCATTCCAGATATGGTTGCCGATAGGCACTTCAAATATTGGTGCTGATAGGCATTTCAGATGTAGTTTCCGATAGGCATTTCAAAAATAGGTGCCGATAGGCATTTCAGATATAGGTGCCGATAGGCATTTCAGATTTAGTTGCCGATTGGCATTTTAAAAATAGGTGCCGATAGGCATTTCAGATATAGAAGCCGATAGGCATTTCAAATATAGTTGCCGATAGGCATTCCAGATATGGTTGCCGATAGGCATTTCAAATATAGGTGCTGATAGGCATTTCAGATGTAGTTTCCGATAGGCATTTCAAAAATTGGTGCCAATAGGCATTTCAGATATAGGTGCCGATAGGCATTTCAGATATAGGTGCCGATAGGCATTTCAGATATATTTGCCGATTGGCATTTAAAAAATAGGTGCCGATAGGCATTTCAGATATAGAAGCCAATAGGTATTTTAAATATAGGTGTCGATAGGCACTTCAGATATGGTTGTCGATAGGCATTTCAAATATAGGTGCTGATAGGCATTTCAAATATAGTTTCCGATAAGCATTTCAAAAATAGGTGTTGATATGCATTTCAGATATAGGTGCCGATAGGCATTTCAGATATTGTTGCCGATAGGCATTTAAAATATAGGTGCCGATAGGCATTTCAAATATAGGTGTCGATAGGCATTTCAGATATAAATGCCGAAAGGCATTTCAGATATAGGTGCTGATAGGCATTTTTGATGTGGTTGCCGATAGGCATTTCAAATATAGGTGCTGATAGGCATTTCAGATGTAGTTTTCGATAGGCATTTCAAAAATAGGTGCCGATAGGCAATTCAGATATAGAAGCCGATAGGTATTTCAAATATAGGTGTCGATAGGCATTTCAGATATGGTTGCCGATAGGCATTTCAAATATAGGTGCTGATAGGCATTTCAAATATAGTTTCCGATAGGCATTTCAAAAATAGATGCCGATAGGCATTTCAGATATAGGTGCCGATAGGCATTTCAGATTTAGTTGCCGATTGGCATTTTAAAAATGGGTGTCGATAGGCATTTCAGATATAGAAGCCGATAGGCATTTCAAATATAGGTGCCGATAAGTATTCCAGATATGGTTGCCGATAGGCATTTCAAATATAAGTGCTGATAGGCATTCCAGATGTAGTTTCCGATAGGCATTTCAAAAATTGGTGCCGATAGGCATTTCAGATATAGGTGCCGATAGGCATTTCAGATATAGTTGCCGATTGTCATTTTAAAAATAGGTGCCGATAGGCATTTCAGATATAGGTGCCGATAAGCATATCAGATATAGTTGCCGATAGGCATTTAAAATAAAGGTGCCGATAGGCATTTCAAATATAGGTGTCGATAGGCATTTCAGATATAAATGCCGAAAGGCATTTCAGATATAGGTGCTGATATGCATTTCTGATGTGGTTGCCGATAGGCATTTCAAATATAGGTGCTGATAGGCATTTCAGATGTAGTTTTCGATAGGCATTTCAAAAATAGGTGCCGATAGGCAATTCAGATATAGGTGCCGATAGGCACTTAAGATATAGTTGCCAATTGGCATTTTAAAAATAGATGCCGATAGGCATTTCAGATATAGAAGCCGATAGGCATTTCAAATATAGGTGCCGATAGGCATTCCAGATATGGTTGCCGATAGGCATTTTAAATATAGGTGCTGATAGGCATTTCAGATGTAGTTTCCGATAGGCATTTTAAAAATTGATGCCGATAGGCATTTCAGATATAGGTGCCGATAGGCATTTCAAAGATAGTTGCCGATTGGCATTTTAAAAATAGGTGCCGATAGGCATTTCAGATATAGAAGCCGATAGGCATTTCAAATATAGGTGCCGATAGGCATTCCAGATATGGTTGCCGTTTGGCATTTCAAATATAGGTGCTGATAGGCATTTCAGATGTAGTTTCCGATAGGCATTTCAAAAATAGGTGCCGATAGGCATTTCAGATATAGGTGCCGATAGGCATTTCAGATATAGTTGCCGATTGGCATTTTAAAAATAGGTGCCGATAGGCATTTCAGATATAGAAGCCGAAAGGTATTTCAAATATAGGTGTCGATTGGCATTTCAGATATGGTTGCCGATAGGCATTTCAAATATTGGTGCTTATAAGCATTTCAGATGTAGTTTCCGATAGGCATTTCAAAAATAGGTGATGATAGGCATTTCAGATATAGGTGCCGATAGGCATTACAGATATAGTTGCCGATTGGCATTTTAAAAATAGGTGCCGATAGGCATTTCAGATATAGAAGCCGATAGGCATTTCAAATATAGGTGCCGATAGGCATTCCAGATATGGTTGCCGATAGGCATTTCAAATATAGGTGGTGATAGGCATTTCAGATGTAGTTTCCGATAGGCATTAACAAAAAATAGGTGCCGATAGGCTTTTCAGATATAGGTGCCGATAAGCATTTCAGATATAGTTGCCGATTGGCATTTTAAAAATAGGAGCCGATAGGCATTTCAGATATAGAAGCCGATAGGCATTTCAAATATAGGTGCCGATAGACATTTCAGATATAGTTGCCGATAGGCATTTCAAATATAGGTGCTGATAGGCATTTCAGATGAAGTTTCCGATAGGTATTTCAAAAATAGGTGCCGATAGGCATTTCAGATATAGGTGCCGATAGGCATTTCAGATATAGTTGCCGATTGGCATTTTAAAAATAGGTGCCGATAGGCATTTCAGATATAGAAGCCGATAGGCATTTCAAATATAGGTGCCGATAAGCATTCCAGATATGGTTGCCGATAGGCATTTCAAATATAGGTGCTGATAGGCATTTCAGATGTAGTTTCCGATAGGCATTTCAAAAATTGGTGCCGATAGGCATTTCAGATATAGGTGCCGATAGGCATTTCAGATATAGGTGCCGATAGGCATTTTAGATATAGTTGCCGATTGGCATTTAAAAAATAGGTGCCTACAGGCATTTCAGATATAGAAGCCGATAGGTATTTCAAATATAGGTGTCGATAGGCAATTCAAATATAGGTACTGATAGGCATTTCAGATGTAGTTTCCGATAGGCATTTCAAAAATAGGTGCCGATAGGCATTTCAGATATAGGTGCCGATAGGCATTTCAGATTTATTTGCCGATTGGCATTTTAAAAATGGGTGTCGATAGGCATTTCAGATATAGAAGCCGATAGGCATTTCAAATATAGGTGCCGATAGGCATTCCAGATATGGTTGCCGATAGGCATTTCAAATATAGGTGCTGATAGGCATTCCAGATGTAGTTTCCGATAGGCATTTCAAAAATTGGTGCCGATAGGCATTTCAAATATAGGTGCCGATAGGCATTTCAGATATAGTTACCGATTGGCATTTTAAAAATAGGTGCCGATAGGCATTTCAGATATAGAAGCCGATAGGTATTTCAAATATAGGTGCCGATAGGCATTTCAGATATGGTTGCCGACAGGCATTTCAAATATAGGTGCTGATAGGAATTTCAAATGTAGTTTCCGATAGGCATTTCAAAAATAGGTGCCGATAGGCATTTCAGATATAGGTGCCGATAGGCATTTCAGATATAGTTGCCGATTGGCATTTTAAAAATAGGTGCCGATAGGCATTTTAGATGTAGTTTCCGATAGGCATTTCAAAAATAGGTGCCGATAGGCATTTCAGATATAGGTGCCGATAGGCATATCAGATATAGTTGCCGATAGGCATTTAAAATATAGGTGCCGATAGGCATTTCAAATATAGGTGTCGATAGGCATTTCAGATATAAATGCCGAAAGGCATTTCAGATATAGGTGCTGATAGGCATTTCTGATGTGGTTGCCGATAGGCATTTCAAATATAAGTGCTGATAGGCATTTCAGATGTAGTTTTCGATAGGCATTTCAAAAATAGGTGCCGATAGGCATTTCAAATATAGTTGCCGATTGGCATTTTAAAAATAGGTGCCGATAGGCATTTCAGATATAGAAGCCGATAGGCATTTCAAATATTGGTGCCGAAAGGTATTCCAGATATGGTTGCCGATTGGCATTTTAAATATAGGTGCTGATAGGCATTTCAGATGTAGTTTCCGATAGGCATTTCAAAAATTGGTGCCGATAGGCATTTCAGATATAGGTGCCGATAGGCATTTCAGATATAGTTGCCGATTGGCATTTTAAAAATAGGTGCCGATAGGCATTTTAGATATAGAAGCCGATAGGTATTTCAAATATAGGTGTCAATAGGCATTTCAGATATAGTTGCCGATAGGCATTTCAAATATTGGTGCCGATAGGCATTTCAGATGTAGTTTTCGATAGGCATTTCAAAAATAGGTGACGATAGGCATTTCAGATATAGGTGCCGATAGGCATTTCAAATATAGTTGCCGATTGGCATTTTAAAAATAGGTGCCGATAGGCATTTCAGATATAGAAGCCGATAGGCATTTCAAATATAGGTGCCGATAGGCATTCTAGATATGGTTGCCGATAGGCATTTCGAATATAGGTGCTGATAGGCTTTTCAGATGTAGTTTCCGATAGGCATTTCAAAAATAGGTGCCGATTGGCATTTCAGATATAGGTGCCGATAGGCATTTTAGATATAGTTGCCGATTGGCATTTTAAAAATAGGTGCCGATAGTTATTTCAGATATAGAAGCAGATAGGCATTTCAAATATAGGTGCCGATAGGCATTCCAGATATGGTTGCCGATAGGCATTTTAAATATAGGTGCTGATAGGCATTTCAGATGTAGTTTCCGATAGGCATTTCAAAAATTGGTGCCGATAGGCATTTCAGATATAGGCGCCGATAGGCATTTCAGATATAGTTGCCGATTGGCATTTTAAAAATAGGTGCCGATAGGCATTTCAGATATAGAAGCCGAAAGGTATTTCAATATAGGTGTCGATTGGCATTTCAGATATGGTTGCCGATAGGCATTTCAAATATTGGTGCTTATTGGCATTTCAGATGTAGTTTCCGATAGGCATTTCAAAAATTGGTGCCGTTAGGCATTTCGGATATAGGTGCCGATAGGCATTTCAGATATCGTTGCCGATTGGAATTTTAAAAATAGGTGCCGATAGCCATTTCAGATATGGAAGCCGAAAGGTATTTCAAATATAGGTGTCGTTTGGCATTTCAGATATGGTTGCCGATAGGCATTTCAAATATTGGTGCTTATAGGCATTTCAGATGTAGTTTCCGATAGGCATTTCAAAAATAGGTGACGATAGGCATTTCAGATATAGGTGCCGATAGGCATTACAGATATAGTTGCCGATTGGCATTTTAAAAATAGGTGCCGATAGGCATTTCAGATATAGAAGCCGATAGGCATTTCAAATATAGGTGCCGATAGGCATTCCAGATATGGTTGCCGATAGGCATTTCAAATATAGGTGCTGATAGGCATTTCTGATGTAGTTTCCGATAGGCATTTCAAAAATTGGTGCCGATAGGCATTTCAGATATAGGTGCCGATAGGCATTTCAGATATAGGTGCCGATGGGCATTTCAGATATAGTTGCCGATTGGCATTTTAAAAATAGGTGCCGATAGGCATTTCAGGTATAGAAGCCGATAGGCATTTCAAATATAGGTGCCGATAGGCATTCCAGATATGGTTGCCGATAGGCATTTCAAATATAGGTGCTGATAGGCATTTCAGATGTAGTTTCCGATAGGCATTTCAAAAATAGTTGCCGATAGGCATTTCAGATATAGGTGCCAATGGGCATTTCAGATATAATTGCCGATTGGCATTTTAAAAATAGGTGCCGGTAGGCATTTCAGATATAGAAGCCGATAGGCATTTCAAATATAGGTGCCGATAAGCATTCCAGATATGGTTGCCGATAGGCTCTTCAAATATTGGTGCTGATAGGCATTTCAGATGTAGTTTCCGATAGGCATTTCAAAAATAGGTGCCGATAGGCATTTCAGATATAGAAGCTGATAGGCATTTCAAATATAGGTGCCGATAAGCATTCCAGATATGGTTGCCGATAGGCACTTTAAATATTGGTGCTGATAGGCCTTTCAGATGTAGTTTCCGTTAGGCATTTCAAAAATAGGTGCCGATAGGCATTTCAGATATAGGTGCCGATAGACATTTTAGATATAGTTGCCGATTGGCATTTTAAAAATAGGTGCCGATAGGCATTTCAGATATAGAAGCCGATATGCATTTCAAATATAGGTGCCGATAGGCATTCCAGATATGGTTGCCGATAGGCATTTCAAATATAGGTGCTGATAGGCATTTCAGATGTAGTTTCCGATAGGCATTTCAAAAATAGGTGCCGATAGGCATTTCAGATATAGGTGCCGATGGGCATTTCAGATATAGTTGCCGATTGGCATTTTAAAAATAGGTGCCGGTAGGCATTTCAGATATAGAAGCCGATAGGCATTTCAAATATAGGTGCCGATAAGCATTCCAGATATGGTTGCCGATAGGCTCTTCAAATATTGGTGCTGATAGGCATTTCAGATGTAGTTTCCGATAGGCATTTCAAAAATAGGTGCCGATAGGCATTTCAGATATAGGTGCCGATAGGCATTTCAGATATAGTTGCCGATGGGCATTTTATAAATAGGTGCCGATAGGCATTTCAGATATAGAAGCCGATAGGCATTTCAAATATAGGTGCCGATAGGCATTCCAGATATAGTTGCCGATAGGCATTTCAAATATAGGTGCTGATAGGCATTTCAGATGTAGTTTCCGATAGGCATTTCAAAAATAGGTGCCGATAGGCATTTCAGATATAGGTGCCGATAGGCATTTCAGATATAGTTGCCGATTGGCATTTTAAAAATAGGTGCCTATAGGCATTTCAGATATATAAGCCGATAGGCATTTCAAATATAAGTGCCGATAGGTATTCCAGATATGGTTGCCGATAGGCATTTCAAATATAGGTGCTGATAGGCATTTCAGATGTAGTTTCCGATATGCATTTCAAAAATAGGTGCCGATAGGCATTTCAGATATAGGTGCCGATGGGCATTTCAGATATAGTTGCCATTGGCATTTTAAAAATAGGTGCCGGTAGGCATTTCAGATATAGAAGCCGATAGGCATTTCAAATATAGGTGCCGATAGGCATTCCAGATATGGTTGCCGATAGGCATTTCAAATATAGGTGCTGATAGGCATTTCCATGTAGTTTCCGATAGGCATTTCAAAAATAGGTGCCGATAGTTTTTTCAGATATAGGTGCCGATAAGCATTTCAGATATAGTTGCCGATTGGCATTTTAAAAATAGGTGCCGATAGGCATTTCAGATAAAGAAGCCGATAGGCATTTCAAATATAGGTGCCGATAGGCATTCCAGATATAGTTGCCGATAGGCATTTCAAATATAGGTGCTGATAGGCATTTGAGATGTAGTTTCCGATAGGCATTTCAAAAATAGGTGCCGATAGGCATTTCAGATATAGAAGCCGATAGGCATTTCAAATATAGGTGCCGATAAGCATTCCAGATATGGTTGCCGATAGGCATTTCAAATATAGGTGCTGATAGGCATTTCAGATGTAGTTTCCGAAAGGCATTTCAAAAATTGGTGCCGATAGGCATTTCAGATACAGGTGCCGATAGGCATTTCAGATATAGGTGCCGATAGGCATTTTAGATATAGTTGCCGATTGGCATTTTAAAAATAGGTGCCTATAGGCATTTCAGATATAGAAGCCGATAGGTATTTAAATATAGGTGTCGATAGGCATTTCAAATATAGGTGCTGATAGGCATTTCAGATGTAGTTTCCGATAGGCATTTCAAAAATAGGTGCCGATAGGCATTTCAGATATAGGTGTCGATTGGTATTTCAGATTTATTTTCGATTGGCATTTTAAAAATGGGTGTCGATAGGCATTTCAGATATAGAAGCCGATAGGCATTTCAAATATAGGTGCCGATAGGCATTCCAGATATGGTTGCCGATAGGCATTTCAAATATAGGTGCCGATAGGCATTCCAGATGTAGTTTCCGATAGGCATTTCAAAAATTGGTGCCGATAGGCATTTCAAATATAGGTGCCGATAGGCATTTCAGATATAGTTACCGATTGGCATTTTAAAAATAGGTGCCGATAGGCATTTCAGATATAGAAGCCGATAGGTATTTCAAATATAGGTGTCGATAGGCATTTCAGATATGGTTGCCGAAAGGCACTTCAAATATAGGTGCTGATAGGAATTTCAAATGTAGTTTCCGATAGGCATTTCAAAAATAGGTGCCGATAGGCATTTCAGATATAGGTGCCGATAGGCATTTCAGATATAGTTGCCGATTGGCATTTTAAAAATAGGTGCCGATAGGCATTTTAGATGTAGTTTACGATAGGCATTTCAAAAATAGGTGCCGATAGGCATTTCAGATATAGGTGCCGATAGGCATATCAGATATAGTTGTCGATAGGCATTTAAAATATAGGTGCCGATAGGCATTTCAAATATAGGTGTCGATAGGCATTTCAGATATAAATGCCGAAAGGCATTTCAGATATAGGTGCTGATAGGCATTTCTGATGTGGTTGCCGATAGGCATTTTAAATATAGGTGCTGATAGACATTTCAGATGTAGTTTTCGATAGGCATTCCAAAAATAGGTGCCGATAGGCAATTCAGATATAGGTGCCGATAGGCACTTCAGATATAGTTGCCGATTGGCATTTTAAAAATAGGTGCCGATAGGCATTTCAGATATAGAAGCCGATAGGCATTTCAAATATAGGTGCCGATAGGCATTCCAGATATTGTTGCCGATAGGCATTTGAAATATAGGTGCTGATAGGAATTTCAGATGTAGTTTCCGGTAGGCATTTCAAAAATTGATGCCGATAGGCATTTCAGATATAGGTGCCGATAGGCATTTCAAATATAGTTGCCGATTGGCATTTTAAAAATAGGTGCCGATAGGCATTTCAGATATAGAAGCCGATAGGCATTTCAAATATAGGTGCCGATAGGTATTCCAGATATGGTTGCCGATAGGCATTTTAAATATAGGTGCTGATAGGCATTTCAGATGTAGTTTCCGATAGGCATTTCAAAAATTGGTGCCGATAGGCATTTCAGATATAGGTGCCGATAGGCATTTCAGATATAGTTGCCGATTGGCATTTTAAAAATAGGTGCCGATAGGCATTTTAGATATAGAAGCCGATAGGTATTTCAAATATAGGTGTCGATAGGTATTTCAGATATGGTTGCCGATAGGCATTTCAAATATTGGTGCTGATAGGCATTTCAGATGTAGTTTTCGATAGGCATTTCAAAAATAGGTGACGATAGGCATTTCAGATGTCGGTGCCGATAGGCATTTCAGATATAGTTGCCGATTGGCATTTTAAAAATAGGTGCCGATAGGCATTTCAGATATCGAAGCCGATAGGTATTTCAAATATAGGTGTCGATAGGCATTTCAGATATGGTTGCCGATAGGCATTTCAAATATAGGTGCTGATAGGCATTTCAGATGTAGTTTCCGATAGGCATTTCAAAAATAGGTGCCGATAGGCATTTCAGATATAGGTGCCGATCGGCATTTCAGATATAGTTGCCGTTTGGCATTTTAAAAATAGGTGCCGATAGGCATTTTAGATGTAGTTTCCGATAGGCATTTAAAAAATAGGTGCCGATAGGCATTTCAGATATAGGTGCCGATAGGCATATCAGATATAGTTGCCGATTGGCATTTTAAAAATAGGTGCCGATAGGCATTTCAGATATAGAAGCCGATAGGCATTTCAAATATAGGTGCCGATAGGCATTCCAGATATGGTTGCCGATAGGCATTTCAAATATAGGTGCTGATAGGCATTGCAGATGTAGTTTTCGATAGGCATTTCAAAAATAGGTGCCGATAGGCATTTCAGATATAGGTGCCGATAGGCATTTTAGATATAGTTGCCGATTGGCATTTTAAAAATAGGTGCCGGTAGGCATTTCAGATATAGAAGCTGATAGGCATTTCAAATATAGGTGCCGATAAGCATTCCAGATATGGTTGCCGATAGGCACTTCAAATATTGGTGCTGATAGGCATTTCAGATGTAGTTTCCATTAGCCATTTCAAAAATAGGTGCCGATAGGCATTTCAGATATAGTTGCCGATTGGCATTTTAAAAATAGGTGCCGATAGGCATTTCAGATATAGAAGCCGAAAGGTATTTCAAATATAGGTGTCGATTGGCATTTCAGATATTTTTGCCGATAGGCATTTCAAATATTGGTTTTTATAGGCATTTCAGATGTAGTTTCCGATAGGCATTTCAAAAATTGGTGCCGATAGGCATTTCAGATATAGGTGCCGATAGGCATTTCAAATATAGGTGCTGATAGGCATTTCAGATGTAGTTTCCGATAGACATTTCAAAAATAGGTGCCGATAGGCATTTCAGATATAGGTGCCGATAGGCATTTCAGATATAGTTGCCGATTAGCATTTTAAAAATAGGTGCCGATAGGCATTTCAGATATAGAAGCCGATAGGCATTTCAAATATAGGTGCCGATAAGCATTCCAGATATGGTTGCCGATAGGCATTTCAAATATAGGTGCTGATAGGCATTTCAGATGTAGTTTCCGATAGGCATTTCAAAAATTGGTGCCGATAGGCACTTCAGATATAGGTGCCGATAGGCATTTCAGATATAGTTGCCGATTGGCATTTTAAAAATAGGTGCCTATAGGCATTTCAGATATAAAAGCCGATAGGTATTTCAAATATAGGTGTCGATAGGCATTTCAGATATGGTTGCCGATAGGCATTTCAAATATAGGTGCTGATAGGCATTTAAGATGTTGTTTCCGATAGGCATTTCAAAAATAGGTGCCGATAGGCATTTCAGATATAGGTGCCGATAGGCATTTCAGATTTAGTTGCCGATTGGCATTTTAAAAATGGGTGTCGATAGACATTTCAGATATAGAAGCCGCTAGGCATTTCAAATATAGGTGCCGATAGGCATTCCAGATATGGTTGCCGATAGGCATTTCAAATATAGGTGCTGATAGGCATTCCAGATGTTGTTTCCGATAGGCATTTCAAAAGTTGGTGCCGATAGGCATTTCAGATATAGGTGCCGATAGGCATTTCAGATATAGTTGCCGATTGGCATTTTATAAAATAGGTGCCGATAGGCATTTCAGATGTAGTTTCCGATAGGCATTTCAAAAATAGATGCCGATAGGCATTAAGGATATAGGTGCCGATAGGCATATCAGATATAGTTGCCGATAGGCATTTAAAATATAGGTGCCGATAGGCATTTCAAATATAGGTGTCAATAGGCATTTCAGATATAAATGCCGAAAGGCATTTCAGATATAGGTGCTGATAGGCATTTCTGATGTGGTTGCCGATAGGCATTTCAAATATAGGTGCTGATAGGCATTTCAGATGTAGTTTTCGATAGGCATTTCAAAAATAGGTGCCGATAGGCAATTCAGATATAGGCGCCGATAGGCACTTCAGATATAGTTGCCGATTGGCATTTTAAAAATAGGTGCCGATAGGCATTTCAGACATAGAAGCCGATAGGCATTTCAAATATAGTTGCCGATAGGCATTCCAGATGTGGTTGCCGATAGGCATTTCAAATATAGGTGCTGATAGGCATTTCAAAAATAGGTGCTGATAGGCATTTTAGATATAGGTGCCGATAGGCATTTCAGTTATAGTTGCCGATTGGCATTTTAAAAATAGGTGCCGATAGGCATTTCTGATATAGAAGCCGAAAAGTATTTCAAATATAGGTGTCGATTGGCATTTCAGATATGGTTGCCGATAGGCATTTCAAATATTGGTGCTTATAAGCATTTCAGATGTAGTTTCCGATAGGCATTTCAAAAATAGGTGACGATAGGCATTTCAGATATAGGTGCCGATAGGCATTACAGATATAGTTGCCGATTGGCATTTTAAAAATAGGTGCCGATAGGCATTTCAGATATAAAAGCCGATAGGCATTTCAAATATAGGTGCCGATAGACATTCCAGATCTGGTTGCCGATAGGCATTTCAAATATAGGTGCTGATAGGCATTTCAGATGTAGTTTCCGATAGGCATTTTAAAAATAGGTGCCGATAGGCATTTCAGATATAGTTGCCGATGGGCATTTCAGATATAGTGGCCGATTGGCATTTTAAAAATAGGTGCCGGTAGGCATTTCAGATATAGAAGCCGATAGGCATTTCAAATATAGGTGCCGATAAGCATTCCAGAAATGGTTGCCGATAGGCATTTCAAATATTGGTGCTGATAGGCATTTCAGAAGTAGTTTCCGATAGGCATTTCAAAAATAGGTGCCGATAGGCATTTCAGATATAGGTGCCGATAGGCATTTCAGATATAGATGCCGATTGGCATTTTAAAAATAGGTGCCGATAGGCATTTCAGATATAGAAGCCGATAGGCATTTCAAATATAGGTGCCGATAGGCATTCCAGATATGGTTGCCGATAGGCATTTCAAATATAGGTGCTGATGGGCATTTCAGATGTAGTTTCCGATAGGCATTTCAAAAATAGGTGCCGATAGGCATTTCAGATATAGGTGCCGATAGACATTTCAGATATAGTTGCCGATTGGCATTTTAAAAATAGGTGCCGATAGGCATTTCAGATATAGAAGCCGATAGGCATTTCAATTATAGGTGCCGATAGGCATTCCAGATAAAGTTGCCGATAGGCATTTCAAATATAGGTGCTGATAGGCATTTCAGATGTAGTTTCCGATAGGCATTTCAAAAATTGGTGCCGATAGGCATTTCGGATATAGGTGCCGATAGGCATTTCAGATATAGTTGCCGATTGGCATTTTAAAAATAGGTGCCGATAGGCATTTTAGATATAGAAGCCGATAGGTATTTCAAATATAGGTGTCGATAGGTATTTCAGATATGGTTGCCGATAGGCATTTCAAATATTGGTGCTGATAGGCATTTCAGATGTAGTTTTCGATAGGCATTTCAAAAATAGGTGACGATAGGCATTTCAGATGTCGGTGCCGATAGGCATTTCAGATATAGTTGCCGATTGGCATTTTAAAAATAGGTGCCGATAGGCATTTCAGATATCGAAGCCGATAGGTATTTCAAATATAGGTGTCGATAGGCATTTCAGATATGGTTGCCGATAGGCATTTCAAATATAGGTGCTGATAGGCATTTCAGATGTAGTTTCCGATAGGCATTTCAAAAATAGGTGCCGATAGGCATTTCAGATATAGGTGCCGATAGGCATTTCAGATATAGAAGCCGATAGGCATTTCAAATATAGGTGCCGATAGGCATTCTAGATATGGTTGCCGATAGGCATTTCAAATATAGGTGCTGATAGGCTTTTTAGATGTAGTTTCCGATAGGCATTTCAAAAATAGGTGACGATAGGCATTTCAGATATAGGTGCCGATAGGCATTACAGATATAGTTGCCGATTGGCATTTTAAAAATAGGTGCCGATAGGCATTTCAGATATAGAAGCCGATAGGCATTTCAAATATAGGTGCCGATAGGCATTCTAGATATGGTTGCCGATAGGCATTTCAAATATAGGGACTGATAGGCATTTCAGATGTAGTTTCCGATAGGCATTTCAAAAATTGGTGCTGATAGGCATTTTAGATATAGGTGCCGATAGGCATTTCAGATATAGTTGCCGATTGGCATTTTAAAAATAGGTGCCGATAGGAATTTCAGATATAGAAGCCGATAGGCATTTCAAATATAGGTGCCGATAGGCATTCCAGATATGGTTGCCGATAGGCATTTCAAATATAGGTGCTGATAGGCATTTCAGATGTAGTTTCCGATAGGCATTTCAAAAATAGGTGCCGATAGGCATTTCAGATATAGGTGCCGATAGGCATATCAGATATAGTTGCCGATAGGCATTTAAAATATAGGTGCCGATAGGCATTTCAAATATAGGTGTCGATAGGCATTTCAAATATAAATGCCGAAAGGCATTTCAGATATAGGTGCCGATAGGCATTTCTGATGTGGTTGCCGATAGGCATTTCAAATATAGGTGCTGATAGGCATTTCAGATGTAGTTTTCGATAGGCATTTCAAAAATAGGTGCCGATAGGCAATTCAGATATAGGTGCCGATAGGCACTTCAGATATAGTTGCCGATTGGCATTTTAAAATAGGTGCCGATAGGCATTTCAGATATAGAAGCCGATAGGCATTTCAAATATAGGTGCCGATAGGCATTCCAGATATTGTTGCCGATAGGCATTTCAAATATAGGTGCTGATAGGCATTTCAGATGTAGTTTCCGATAGGTATTTGAAAAATTGATGCCGATAGGCATTTCAGATATAGGTGCCGATAGGCATTTCAAATATAGTTGCCGATTGGCATTTTAAAAATAGGTGCCGATAGGCATTTCAGATATAGAAGCCGATAGGCATTTCAAATATAGGTGCCGATAGGTATTCCAGATATGGTTGCCGATAGGCATTTTAAATATAGGTGCTGATAGGCATTTCAGATGTAGTTTCCGATAGGCATTTCAAAAATTACCGATAGGCATTTCAGATATAGGTGCCGATAGGCATTTCAGATATAGTTGCCGATTGAGATTTTAAAAATAGGTGCCGATAGGCATTTTAGATATAGAAGCCGATAGGTATTTCAAATATAGGTGTCGATAGGCATTTAGATATTGTTGCCGATAGGCATTTCAAATATTGGCGTTAATAGGCATTTCAGATGTAGTTTTCGATAGGCATTTCAAAAATAGGTGCCGACAGGCATTTCAGATATAGGTGCCGATAGGCATTACAGATTTAGCCGCCGATTGGCATTTTAAAAATAGGTGCCGATAGGCATATCAGATATAGAAGAGAATAGGCATTTCAAATATAGGTGCCGATAGGCATTCCAGATATGGTTGCCGATAGGCATTTCAAATATATGTGCTGATAGGCATTTCAGATGTAGTTTCTGATAGGCATTTCAAAAATAGGTGCCGATAGGCATTTCAGATATAGGTGCCGATAGGCATTTCAGATATAGTTGCCGATTGGCATTTTAAAAATAGGTGCCGATAGGCATTTCAGATATAGAAGCCGATAGGTGTTTCAAATATAGGTGTCGATAGGCATTTCAGATATGGTTGCCGATAGGCATTTCAAATATAGGTGCTGATAGGCATTTCAGATGTAGTTTCCGATAGGTATTTCAAAAATAGGTGCCGATAGGCATTTCAGATATAGGTGCCGATAGGCATTTCAGATATAGTTGCCGATTGGCATTTTAAAAATAGGTGCCGATAGGCATTTTAGATGTAGTTTCCGACAGGCATTTCAAAAATAGGTGACGATAGGCATTTCAGATATAGGTGCCGATAGGCATATCAGATATAGTTGCCGATTGGCATTTTAAAAATAGGTGCCGATAGGCATTTCAGATATAGAAGCCGAAAGGCATTTCAAATATAGGTGCCGATAGGCATTCTAGATATGGTTGCCGATAGGCTTTTAAAATATAGGTGCTGATAGGCTTTTTAGATGTAGTTTCCGATAGGCATTTCAAACATTGGTGACGATAGGCATTTCAGATATAGGTGCCGATAGGCATTTCAGATATAGTTGCCGATTGGCATTTTAAAAATAGGTGCCGATAGGCATTTCAGATATAGAAGCCGATAGGCATTTCAAATATAGGTGCCGATAGGCATTCCAGATATGGTTGCCGATAAGCATTTCAAATATAGGTGCTGATAGGCATTTCAGATGTAGTTTCCGATAGGCATTTCAAAAATAGGTGCCGATAGGCATTTCAGATATAGGTGCCGATAGACATTTCAGATATAGTTGCGGATTGGCATTTTAAAAATAGGTGCCGATAGGCATTTCAGATATAGAAGCCGATAGGCATTTCAAATATAGGTGCCGATAGGCATTCCAGATATAGTTGCCGATAGGCATTTCAAATATAGGTGCTGATAGGCATTTCAGATGTAGTTTCCGATAGGCATTTCAAAAATAGGTGCCGATAGGCATTTCAGATATAGGTGCCGATAGGCATTTCAGATATAGTTGCCGATTGGCATTTTCAAAATAGGTGCCGATAGTTATTTCAGATATAGAAGCCGATAGGCATTTCAAATATAGGTGCCGATAGGCATTCTAGATATGGTTGCCGATAGGCATTTCAAATATAGGGGCTGATAGGCATTTCAGATGTAGTTTCCGATAGGCATTTCAAAAATAGGTGCCGATAGGCATTTAAGATATAGGTGCCGATAGGTATATCAGATATAGTTGCCGATTGGCATTTTATAAAATAGGTGCCGATAGGCATTTCAGATGTAGTTTCCGATAGGCATTTCAAAAATAGATGCCGATAGGCATTAAGGATATAGGTGCCGATAGGCATATCAGATATAGTTGCCGATAGGCATTTAAAATATAGGTGCCGATAGGCATTTCAAATATAGGTGTCAATAGGCATTTCAGATATAAATGGCGAAAGGCATTTCAGATATAGGTGCTGATAGGCATTTCTGATGTGGTTGCCGATAGGCATTTCAAATATAGGTGCTGATAGGCATTTCAGATGTAGTTTTCGATTGGCATTTCAAAAATAGGTGCCGATAGGCAATTCAGATATAGGCGCCGATAGGCACTTCAGATATAGTTGCCGATTGGCATTTTAAAAATAGGTGTCGATAGGCATTTCAGACATAGAAGCCGATAGGCATTTCAAATATAGGTGCCGATAGGCATTCCAGATATGGTTGCCGATAGGCATTTCAAATATAAGTGCTGATAGGCATTTCAGATGTAGTTTCCGATAGGCATTTCAAAAATAGGTGCCGATAGGCATTTTAGATATAGGTGCCGATAGGCATTTCAGTTATAGTTGCCGATTGGCATTTTAAAAATAGGTGCCGATAGGCATTTCTGATATAGAAGCCGAAAAGTATTTCAAATATAGGTGTCGATTGGCATTTCAGATATGGTTGCCGATAGGCATTTCAAATATTGGTGCTTATAAGCATTTCAGATGTAGTTTCCGATAGGCATTTCAAAAATAGGTGACGATAGGCATTTCAGATATAGGTGCCGATAGGCATTACAGATATAGTTGCCGATTGGCATTTTAAAAATAGGTGCCGATAGGCATTTCAGATATAGAAGCCGAAAGGCATTTCAAATATAGGTGCCGATAGGCATTCTAGATATGGTTGCCGATAGGCATTTCAAATATAGGTGCTGATAGGCTTTTTAGATGTAGTTCCGATAGGCATTTCAAAAATTGGTGCCGATAGGCATTTCAGATATAGGTGCCGATAGGCATTTCAGATATAGTTGCCGATTGGCATTTTAAAAATAGGTGCCGATAGGCATTTCAGATATAGAAGCCGATAGGCATTTCAAATATAGGTGCCGATAGGCATTCCAGAAATGGTTGCCGATAGGCATTTCAAATATTGGTGCTGATAGGCATTTCAGATGTAGTTTCCGATAGGCATTTCAAAAATAGGTGCCGATAGGCATTTCAGATATAGGTGCCGATAGGCATTTCAGATATAGATGCCGATTGGCATTTTAAAAATAGGTGCCGATAGGCATTTCAGATATAGAAGCCGATAGGCATTTCAAATATAGGTGCCGATAGGCATTCCAGATATGGTTGCCGATAGGCATTTCAAATATAGGTGCTGATGGGCATTTCAGATGTAGTTTCCGATAGGCATTTAAAAAATAGGTGCCGATAGGCATTTCAGATATAGGTGCCGATAGACATTTCAGATATAGTTGCCGATTGGCATTTTAAAAATAGGTGCCAATAGGCATTTCAGATATAGAAGCCGATAGGCATTTCAATTATAGGTGCCGATAGGCATTCCAGATAAAGTTGCCGATAGGCATTTCAAATATAGGTGCTGATAGGCATTTCAGATGTAGTTTCCGATAGGCATTTCAAAAATAGGTGCCGATAGGCATTTCAGATATAGGTGCCGATAGGCATTTCAGATATAGTTGCCGATTGGCATTTTAAAAATAGGTGCCGATAGGCATTTCAGATATAGTAGCCGATAGGCATTTTTAATATAGGTGCTGATAAGCATTCCAGATATGGTTGCCGATAGGCATTTCAAATATAGGTGCTGATAGGCATTTCAGATATAGTTGCCGATTGGCATTTTAAAAATAGGTACCTATAGGCATTTCAGATATAGAAGCGGTTAGGTATTTCAAATAAAGGTGTCGATAGGCATTTCAAATATAGGTGCTGATAGGCATTTCAGATGTAGTTTCCGATAGGCATTTCAAAAATAGGTGCCGATAGGCATTTCAGATATAGGTGCCGATAGGCATTTCAGATATAGTTGCCGATTGGCATTTTAAAAATGGGTGTCGATAGGCATTTCAGATATAGAAGCCGATAGGCATTTCAAATATAGGTGCCGATAGGCATTCCAGATATGGTTGCCGATAGGCATTTCAAATATATGTGCTGATAGGCATTTCAGATGTAGTTTCCGATAGACATTTCAAAAATAGGTGCCGATAGGCATTTCAGATATAGGTGCCGATAGGCATTTCAGATATAGTTGCCGATTGGCATTTTAAAAATAGGTGCCGATAGGCATTTCAGATATAGAAGCCGATAGGCATTTCAAATATAGGTGCCGATAGGCATTCTAGATATGGTTGCCGATAGGCATTTCAAATATAGGTGCTGATAGGCTTTTTATATGTAGTTTCCGATAGGCATTTCAAAAATAGGTGCCGATAGGCATTTCAGATATAGGTGCCGATAGGCATTTAAGATATAGAAGCCGATAGGCATTTTAAATATAGGTGCTGATAGGCTTTTTAGATGTAGTTTCCGATAGGCATTTCAAAAATAGGTGCCGATAGGCATTTCAGATATAGGTGCCGATAGGCATTTCAGATATAGTTGCCGATTGGCATTTTAAAAATAGGTGCCGATAGGCATTTCAGATATAGAAGCCGATAGGCATTTCAAATATAGGTGCCGATAGGCATTCTAGATATGGTTACCGATAGGCATTTCAAATATAGGGGCTGATAGGCATTTCAGATATAGTTTCCGATAGGCATTTCAAAAATAGGTGACGATAGGCATTTCAGATATAGTTGCCGATTGGCATTTTAAAAATAGGTGCCGACAGGCATTTTAGATGTAGTTTCCGATAGGCATTTCAAAAATAGGTGCCGATAGGCATTTCAGATATAGGTGCCGATAGGCATATCAGATATAGTTGCCGATTGGCATTTTAAAAATAGGTGCCGATAGGCATTTCAGATATAGAAGCCGATAGGCATTTCAAATATAGGTGCCGATAGGCATTCTAGATATGGTTGCCGATAGTCATTTCAAATATAGGTGCTGATAGGCTTTTTAGATGTAGTTTCCGATAGGCATTTCAAAAATAGGTGACGATAGGCATTTCAGATATAGGTGCCGATAGGCATTACAGATATAGTTGCCGATTGGCATTTTAAAAATAGGTGCCGATAGGCATTTCAGATATAGAAGCCGATAGGCATTTCAAATATAGGTGCCGATAGGCATTCTAGATATGGTTGCCGATAGGCATTTCAAATATAGGGGCTGATAGGCATTTCAGATGTAGTTTCCGATAGGCATTTCAAAAATTGGTGCTGATAGGCATTTTAGATATAGGTGCCGATAGGCATTTCAGATATAGTTGCCGATTGGCATTTTAAAAATAGGTGCCGATAGGAATTTCAGATATAGAAGCCGATAGGCATTTCAAATATAGGTGCCGATAGGCATTCCAGATATGGTTGCCGATAGGCATTTCAAATATAGGTGCTGATAGGCATTTCAGATGTAGTTTCCGATAGGCATTTCAAAAATAGGTGCCGATAGGCATTTCAGATATAGGTGCCGATAGGCATATCAGATATAGTTGCCGATAGGCATTTAAAATATAGGTGCCGATAGGCATTTCAAATATAGGTGTCGATAGGCATTTCAAATATAAATGCCGAAAGGCATTTCAGATATAGGTGCCGATAGGCATTTCTGATGTGGTTGCCGATAGGCATTTCAAATATGGGTGCTGATAGGCATTTCAGATGTAGTTTTCGATAGGCATTTCAAAAATAGGTGCCGATAGGCAATTCAGATATAGGTGCCGATAGGCACTTCAGATATAGTTGCCGATTGGCATTTTAAAAATAGGTGCCGATAGGCATTTCAGATATAGAAGCCGATAGGCATTTCAAATATAGGTGCCGATAGGCATTCCAGATATTGTTGCCGATAGGCATTTCAAATATAGGTGCTGATAAGTATTTCAGATGTAGTTTCCGATAGGTATTTGAAAAATTGATGCCGATAGGCATTTCAGATATAGGTGCCGATAGGCATTTCAAATATAGTTGCCGATTGGCATTTTAAAAATAGGTGCCGATAGGCATTTCAGATATAGAAGCCGATAGGCATTTCAAATATAGGTGCCGATAGGTATTCCAGATATGGTTGCCGATAGGCATTTTAAATATAGGTGCTGATAGGCATTTCAGATGTAGTTTCCGATAGGCATTTCAAAAATTACCGATAGGCATTTCAGATATAGGTGCCGATAGGCATTTCAGATATAGTTGCCGATTGAGATTTTAAAAATAGGTGCCGATAGGCATTTTAGATATAGAAGCCGATAGGTATTTCAAATATAGGTGTCGATAGGCATTTAGATATTGTTGCCGATAGGCATTTCAAATATTGGCGTTAATAGGCATTTCAGATGTAGTTTTCGATAGGCATTTCAAAAATAGGTGCCGACAGGCATTTCAGATATAGGTGCCGATAGGCATTACAGATTTAGCCGCCGATTGGCATTTTAAAAATAGGTGCCGATAGGCATTTCAGATATAGAAGAGAATAGGCATTTCAAATATAGGTGCCGATAGGCATTCCAGATATGGTTGCCGATAGGCATTTCAAATATATGTGCTGATAGGCATTTCAGATGTAGTTTCCGATAGGCATTTCAAAAATAGGTGCCGATAGGCATTTCAGATATAGGTGCCGATAGGCATTTCAGATATAGTTGCCGATTGGCATTTTAAAAATAGGTGCCGATAGGCATTTCAGATATAGAAGCCGATAGGTGTTTCAAATATAGGTGTCGATAGGCATTTCAGATATGGTTGCCGATAGGCATTTCAAATATAGGTGCTGATAGGCATTTCAGATGTAGTTTCCGATAGGCATTTCAAAAATAGGTGCCGATAGGCATTTCAGATATAGGTGCCGATAGGCATTTCAGATATAGTTGCCGATTGGCATTTTAAAAATAGGTGCCGATAGGCATTTTAGATGTAGTTTCCGACAGGTATTTCAAAAATAGGTGACGATAGGCATTTCAGATATAGGTGCCGATAGGCATATCAGATATAGTTGCCGATTGGCATTTTAAAAATAGGTGCCGATAGGCATTTCAGATATAGAAGCCGAAAGGCATTTCAAATATAGGTGCCGATAGGCATTCTAGATATGGTTGCCGATAGGCATTTCAAATATAGGTGCTGATAGGCTTTTTAGATGTAGTTCCGATAGGCATTTCAAAAATTGGTGCCGATAGGCATTTCAGATATAGGTGCCGATAGGCATTTCAGATATAGTTGCCGATTGGCATTTTAAAAATAGGTGCCGATAGGCATTTCAGATATAGAAGCCGATAGGCATTTCAAATATAGGTGCCGATAGGCATTCCAGATATGGTTGCCGATAAGCATTTCAAATATAGGTGCTGATAGGCATTTCAGATGTAGTTTCCGATAGGCATTTCAAAAATAGGTGCCGATAGGCATTTCAGATATAGGTGCCGATAGACATTTCAGATATAGTTGCGGATTGGCATTTTAAAAATAGGTGCCGATAGGCATTTCAGATATAGAAGCCGATAGGCATTTCAAATATAGGTGCCGATAGGCATTCCAGATATAGTTGCCGATAGGCATTTCAAATATAGGTGCTGATAGGCATTTCAGATGTAGTTTCCGATAGGCATTTCAAAAATAGGTGCCGATAGGCATTTCAGATATAGGTGCCGATAGGCATTTCAGATATAGTTGCCGATTGGCATTTTCAAAATAGGTGCCGATAGTTATTTCAGATATAGAAGCCGATAGGCATTTCAAATATAGGTGCCGATAGGCATTCTAGATATGGTTGCCGATAGGCATTTCAAATATAGGGGCTGATAGGCATTTCAGATGTAGTTTCCGATAGGCATTTCAAAAATAGGTGCCGATAGGCATTTAAGATATAGGTGCCGATAGGTATATCAGATATAGTTGCCGATAGGCATTTAAAATATAGGTGCCGATAGGCATTTCAAATATAGGTGTCGATAGGCATTTCAGATATAAATGCCGAAAGGCATTTCAGATATAGGTGCTGATAGGCATTTCTGATGTGGTTGCCGATAGGCATTTCAAATATAGGTGCTGATAGGCATTTCAGATGTAGTTTCCGATAGGCATTTCAAAAATTGGTGCCGATAGGCATTTCAGAAATAGAAGCCGATAGGCATTTCAAATATAGGTGCCGATAGGCATTCCAGATATGGTTGCCGATAGGCATTTCAAATATAGGTGCTGATAGGCATTGGAGATGTAGTTTCCGATAGGCATTTCAAAAATAGGTGCCGATAGGCATTTCAGATATAGGTGCCGATGGGCATTTTAGATATAGTTGCCGATTGGCATTTTAAAAATAGGTGCCGGTAGGCATTTCAGATATAGTTGCCGATTGGCATTTTAAAAATAGGTGCCGATAGGCATTTCAGATATAGAAGCCGAAAGGTATTTCAAATATAGGTGTCGATTGGCATTTCAGATATGGTTGCCGATAGGCATTTCAAATATTGGTTTTTATAGGCATTTCAGATGTAGTTTCCGATAGGCATTTCAAAAATTGGTGCTGATAGGCATTTCAGATGTAGTTTCCATTAGCCATTTCAAAAATAGGTGCCGATAGGCATTTCAGATATAGTTGCCGATTGGCATTTTAAAAATAGGTGCCGATAGGCATTTCAGATATAGAAGCCGAAAGGTATTTCAAATATAGGTGTCGATTGGCATTTCAGATATGGTTGCCGATAGGCATTTCAAATATTGGTTTTTATAGGCATTTCAGATGTAGTTTCCGATAGGCATTTCAAAAATTGGTGCCGATAGGCATTTCAGATATAGGTGCCGATAGGCATTTCAGATATAGAAGCTGATAGGCATTTCAAATATAGGTGCCGATAAGCATTCCAGATATGGTTGCCGATAGGCACTTCAAATATTGGTGCTGATAGGCATTTCAGATGTAGTTTCCATTAGCCATTTCAAAAATAGGTGCCGATAGGCATTTCAGATATAGTTGCCGATTGGCATTTTAAAAATAGGTGCCGATAGGCATTTCAGATATAGAAGCCGAAAGGTATTTCAAATATAGGTGTCGATTGGCATTTCAGATATGGTTGCCGATAGGCATTTCAAATATTGGTTTTTATAGGCATTTCAGATGTAGTTTCCGATAGGCATTTCAAAAATTGGTGCCGATAGGCATTTCAGATATAGGTGCCGATAGGCATTTCAAATATAGGTGCTGATAGGCATTTCAGATGTAGTTTCCGATAGACATTTCAAAAATAGGTGCCGATAGGCATTTCAGATATAGGTGCCGATAGGCATTTCAGATATAGTTGCCGATTAGCATTTTAAAAATAGGTGCCGATAGGCATTTCAGATATAGAAGCCGATAGGCATTTCAAATATAGGTGCCGATAAGCATTCCAGATATGGTTGCCGATAGGCATTTCAAATATAGGTGCTGATAGGCATTTCAGATGTAGTTTCCGATAGGCATTTCAAAAATTGGTGCCGATAGGCACTTCAGATATAGGTGCCGATAGGCATTTCAGATATAGTTGCCGATTGGCATTTTAAAAATAGGTGCCTATAGGCATTTCAGATATAAAAGCCGATAGGTATTTCAAATATAGGTGTCGATAGGCATTTCAGATATGGTTGCCGATAGGCATTTCGAATATAGGTGCTGATAGGCATTTAAGATGTTGTTTCCGATAGGCATTTCAAAAATAGGTGCCGATAGGCATTTCAGATATAGGTGCCGATAGGCATTTCAGATTTAGTTGCCGATTGGCATTTTAAAAATGGGTGTCGATAGACATTTCAGATATAGAAGCCGATAGGCATTTCAAATATAGGTGCCGATAGGCATTCCAGATATGGTTGCCGATAGGCATTTCAAATATAGGTGCTGATAGGCATTCCAGATGTTGTTTCCGATAGGCATTTCAAAAGTTGGTGCCGATAGGCATTTCAGATATAGGTGCCGATAGGCATTTCAGATATAGTTGCCGATTGGCATTTTATAAAATAGGTGCCGATAGGCATTTCAGATGTAGTTTCCGATAGGCATTTCAAAAATAGATGCCGATAGGCATTAAGGATATAGGTGCCGATAGGCATATCAGATATAGTTGCCGATAGGCATTTAAAATATAGGTGCCGATAGGCATTTCAAATATAGGTGTCAATAGGCATTTCAGATATAAATGGCGAAAGGCATTTCAGATATAGGTGCTGATAGGCATTTCTGATGTGGTTGCCGATAGGCATTTCAAATATAGGTGCTGATAGGCATTTCAGATGTAGTTTTCGATAGGCATTTCAAAAATAGGTGCCGATAGGCAATTCAGATATAGGCGCCGATAGGCACTTCAGATATAGTTGCCGATTGGCATTTTAAAAATATGTGCCGATAGGCATTTCAGACATAGAAGCCGATAGGCATTTCAAATATAGGTGCCGATAGGCATTCCAGATATGGTTGCCGATAGGCATTTCAAATATAGGTGCTGATAGGCATTTCAGATGTAGTTTCCGATAGGCATTTCAAAAATAGGTGCCGATAGGCATTTTAGATATAGGTGCCGATAGGCATTTCAGTTATAGTTGCCGATTGGCATTTTAAAAATAGGTGCCGATAGGCATTTCTGATATAGAAGCCGAAAAGTATTTCAAATATAGGTGTCGATTGGCATTTCAGATATGGTTGCCGATAGGCATTTCAAATATTGGTGCTTATAAGCATTTCAGATGTAGTTTCCGATAGGCATTTCAAAATAGGTGACGATAGGCATTTCAGATATAGGTGCCGATAGGCATTACAGATATAGTTGCCGATTGGCATTTTAAAAATAGGTGCCGATAGGCATTTCAGATATAGAAGCCGATAGGCATTTCAAATATAGGTGCCGATAGACATTCCAGATATGGTTGCCGATAGGCATTTCAAATATAGGTGCTGATAGGCATTTCAGATGTAGTTTCCGATAGGCATTTTAAAAATAGGTGCCGATAGGCATTTCAGATATAGGTGCCGATGGGCATTTCAGATATAGTTGCTCATTGGCATTTTAAAAATAGGTGCCGGTAGGCATTTCAGATATAGAAGCCGATAGGCATTTCAAATATAGGTGCCGATAAGCATTCCAGAAATGGTTGCCGATAGGCATTTCAAATATTGGTGCTGATAGGCATTTCAGATGTAGTTTCCGATAGGCATTTCAAAAATAGGTGCCGATAGGCATTTCAGATATAGGTGCCGATAGGCATTTCAGATATAGATGCCGATTGGCATTTTAAAAATAGGTGCTGATAGGCATTTCAGATATAGAAGCCGATAGGCATTTCAAATATAGGTGCCGATAGGCATTCCAGATATGGTTGCCGATAGGCATTTCAAATATAGGTGCTGATGGGCATTTCAGATGTAGTTTCCGATAGGCATTTCAAAAATAGGTGCCGATAGGCATTTCAGATATAGGTGCCGATAGACATTTCAGATATAGTTGCCGATTGGCATTTTAAAAATAGGTGCCGATAGGCATTTCAGATATAGAAGCCGATAGGCATTTCAATTATAGGTGCCGATAGGCATTCCAGATAAAGTTGCCGATAGGCATTTCAAATATAGGTGCTGATAGGCATTTCAGATGTAGTTTCCGATAGGCATTTCAAAAATAGGTGCCGATAGGCATTTCAGATATAGGTGCCGATAGGCATTTCAGATAGAGTTGCCGATTGGCATTTTAAAAATAGGTGCCGATAGGCATTTCAGATATAGAAGCCGATAGGCATTTTTAATATAGGTGCTGATAAGCATTCCAGATATGGTTGCCGATAGGCATTTCAAATATAGGTGCTGATAGGCATTTCAGATATAGTTGCCGATTGGCATTTTAAAAATAGGTACCTATAGGCATTTCAGATATAGAAGCGGTTAGGTATTTCAAATAAAGGTGTCGATAGGCATTTCAAATATAGGTGCTGATAGGCATTTCAGATGTAGTTTCCGATAGGCATTTCAAAAATAGGTGCCGATAGGCATTTCAGATATAGGTGCCGATAGGCATTTCAGATATAGTTGCCGATTGGCATTTTAAAAATGGGTGTCGATAGGCATTTCAGATATATAAGCCGATAGGCATTTCAAATATAGGTGCCGATAGGCATTCCAGATATGGTTGCCGATAGGCATTTCAAATATATGTGCTGATAGGCATTTCAGATGTAGTTTCCGATAGACATTTCAAAAATAGGTGCCGATAGGCATTTCAGATATAGGTGCCGATAGGCATTTCAGATATAGTTGCCGATTGGCATTTTAAAAATAGGTGCCGATAGGCATTTCAGATATAGAAGCCGATAGGCATTTCAAATATAGGTGCCGATAGGCATTCTAGATATGGTTGCCGATAGGCATTTCAAATATAGGTGCTGATAGGCTTTTTAGATGTAGTTTCCGATAGGCATTTCAAAAATAGGTGCCGATAGGCATTTCAGATATAGGTGCCGATAGGCATTTAAGATATAGAAGCCGATAGGCATTTTAAACATAGGTGCTGATAGGCTTTTTAGATGTAGTTTCCGATAGGCATTTCAAAAATAGGTGCCGATAGGCATTTCAGATATAGGTGCCGATAGGCATTTCAGATATAGTTGCCGATTGGCATTTTAAAAATAGGTGCCGATAGGCATTTCAGATATAGAAGCCGATAGGCATTTCAAATATAGGTGCCGATAGGCATTCTAGATATGGTTACCGATAGGCATTTCAAATATAGGGGCTGATAGGCATTTCAGATGTAGTTTCCGATAGGCATTTCAAAAATACGTGACGATAGGCATTTCAGATATAGTTGCCGATTGGCATTTTAAAAATAGGTGCCGACAGGCATTTTAGATGTAGTTTCCGATAGGCATTTCAAAAATAGGTGCCGATAGGCATTTCAGATATAGGTGCCGATAGGCACATCAGATATAGTTGCCGATTGGCATTTTAAAAATAGGTGCCGATAGGCATTTCAGATATAGAAGCCGATAGGCATTTCAAATATAGGTGCCGATAGGCATTCTAGATATGGTTGCCGATAGGCATTTCAAATATAGGTGCTGATAGGCTTTTTAGATGTAGTTTCCGATAGGCATTTCAAAAATAGGTGACGATAGGCATTTCAGATATAGGTGCCGATAGGCATTACAGATATAGTTGCCGATTGGCATTTTAAAAATAGGTGCCGATAGGCATTTCAGATATAGAAGCCGATAGGCATTTCAAATATAGGTGCCGATAGGCATTCTAGATATGGTTGCCGATAGGCATTTCAAATATAGGGGCTGATAGGCATTTCAGATGTAGTTTCCGATAGGCATTTCAAAAATTGGTGCTGATAGGCATTTTAGATATAGGTGCCGATAGGCATTTCAGATATAGTTGCCGATTGGCATTTTAAAAATAGGTGCCGATAGGAATTTCAGATATAGAAGCCGATAGGCATTTCAAATATAGGTGCCGATAGGCATTCCAGATATGGTTGCCGATAGGCATTTCAAATATAGGTGCTGATAGGCATTTCAGATGTAGTTTCCGATAGGCATTTCAAAAATAGGTGCCGATAGGCATTTCAGATATAGGTGCCGATAGGCATATCAGATATAGTTGCCGATAGGCATTTAAAATATAGGTGCCGATAGGCATTTCAAATATAGGTGTCGATAGGCATTTCAAATATAAATGCCGAAAGGCATTTCAGATATAGGTGCCGATAGGCATTTCTGATGTGGTTGCCGATAGGCATTTCAAATATAGGTGCTGATAGGCATTTCAGATGTAGTTTTCGATAGGCATTTCAAAAATAGGTGCCGATAGGCAATTCAGATATAGGTGCCGATAGGCACTTCAGATATAGTTGCCGATTGGCATTTTAAAAATAGGTGCCGATAGGCATTTCAGATATAGAAGCCGATAGGCATTTCAAATATAGGTGCCGATAGGCATTCCAGATATTGTTGCCGATAGGCATTTCAAATATAGGTGCTGATAAGTATTTCAGATGTAGTTTCCGATAGGTATTTGAAAAATTGATGCCGATAGGCATTTCAGATATAGGTGCCGATAGGCATTTCAAATATAGTTGCCGATTGGCATTTTAAAAATAGGTGCCGATAGGCATTTCAGATATAGAAGCCGATAGGCATTTCAAATATAGGTGCCGATAGGTATTCCAGATATGGTTGCCGATAGGCATTTTAAATATAGGTGCTGATAGGCATTTCAGATGTAGTTTCCGATAGGCATTTCAAAAATTACCGATAGGCATTTCAGATATAGGTGCCGATAGGCATTTCAGATATAGTTGCCGATTGAGATTTTAAAAATAGGTGCCGATAGGCATTTTAGATATAGAAGCCGATAGGTATTTCAAATATAGGTGTCGATAGGCATTTAGATATTGTTGCCGATAGGCATTTCAAATATTGGCGTTAATAGGCATTTCAGATGTAGTTTTCGATAGGCATTTCAAAAATAGGTGCCGACAGGCATTTCAGATATAGGTGCCGATAGGCATTACAGATTTAGCCGCCGATTGGCATTTTAAAAATAGGTGCCGATAGGCATTTCAGATATAGAAAAGAATAGGCATTTCAAATATAGGTGCCGATAGGCATTCCAGATATGGTTGCCGATAGGCATTTCAAATATATGTGCTGATAGGCATTTCAGATGTAGTTTCCGATAGGCATTTCAAAAATAGGTGCCGATAGGCATTTCAGATATAGGTGCCGATAGGCATTTCAGATATAGTTGCCGATTGGCATTTTAAAAATAGGTGCCGATAGGCATTTCAGATATAGAAGCCGATAGGTGTTTCAAATATAGGTGTCGATAGGCATTTCAGATATGGTTGCCGATAGGCATTTCAAATATAGGTGCTGATAGGCATTTCAGATGTAGTTTCCGATAGGCATTTCAAAAATAGGTGCCGATAGGCATTTCAGATATAGGTGCCGATAGGCATTTCAGATATAGTTGCCGATTGGCATTTTAAAAATAGGTGCCGATAGGCATTTTAGATGTAGTTTCCGACAGGCATTTCAAAAATAGGTGACGATAGGCATTTCAGATATAGGTGCCGATAGGCATATCAGATATAGAAGCCGATAGGCATTTCAAATATAGGTGCCGATAGGCATTCCAGATATGGTTGCCGATAAGCATTTCAAATATAGGTGCTGATAGGCATTTCAGATGTAGTTTCCGATAGGCATTTCAAAAATAGGTGCCGATAGGCATTTCAGATATAGGTGCCGATAGACATTTCAGATATAGGTGCCGATAGGCATTCTAGATATGGTTGCCGATAGGCATTTCAAATATAGGTGCTGATAGGCTTTTTAGATGTAGTTCCGATAGGCATTTCAAAAATTGGTGCCGATAGGCATTTCAGATATAGGTGCCGATAGGCATTTCAGATATAGTTGCCGATTGGCATTTTAAAAATAGGTGCCGATAGGCATTTCAGATATAGAAGCCGATAGGCATTTCAAATATAGGTGCCGATAGGCATTCCAGATATGGTTGCCGATAAGCATTTCAAATATAGGTGCTGATAGGCATTTCAGATGTAGTTTCCGATAGGCATTTCAAAAATAGGTGCCGATAGGCATTTCAGATATAGGTGCCGATAGACATTTCAGATATAGTTGCGGATTGGCATTTTAAAAATAGGTGCCGATAGGCATTTCAGATATAGAAGCCGATAGGCATTTCAAATATAGGTGCCGATAGGCATTCCAGATATAGTTGCCGATAGGCATTTCAAATATAGGTGCTGATAGGCATTTCAGATGTAGTTTCCGATAGCCATTTCAAAAATAGGTGCCGATAGGCATTTCAGATATAGGTGCCGATAGGCATTTCAGATATAGTTGCCGATTGGCATTTTCAAAATAGGTGCCGATAGTTATTTCAGATAGAGAAGCCGATAGGCATTTCAAATATAGGTGCCGATAGGCATTCTAGATATGGTTGCCGATAGGCATTTCAAATATAGGGGCTGATAGGCATTTCAGATGTAGTTTCCGATAGGCATTTCAAAAATAGGTGCCGATAGGCATTTAAGATATAGGTGCCGATAGGTATATCAGATATAGTTGCCGATAGGCATTTAAAATATAGGTGCCGATAGGCATTTCAAATATAGGTGTCGATAGGCATTTCAGATATAAATGCCGAAAGGCATTTCAGATATAGGTGCTGATAGGCATTTCTGATGTGGTTGCCGATAGGCATTTCAAATATAGGTGCTGATAGGCATTTCAGATGTAGTTTCCGATAGGCATTTCAAAAATTGGTGCCGATAGGCATTTCAGAAATAGAAGCCGATAGGCATTTCAAATATAGGTGCCGATAGGCATTCCAGATATGGTTGCCGATAGGCATTTCAAATATAGGTGCTGATAGGCATTGCAGATGTAGTTTCCGATAGGCATTTCAAAAATAGGTGCCGATAGGCATTTCAGATATAGGTGCCGATGGGCATTTTAGATATAGTTGCCGATTGGCATTTTAAAAATAGGTGCCGGTAGGCATTTCAGATATAGAAGCTGATAGGCATTTCAAATATAGGTGCCGATAAGCATTCCAGATATGGTTGCCGATAGGCACTTCAAATATTGGTGCTGATAGGCATTTCAGATGTAGTTTCCATTAGCCATTTCAAAAATAGGTGCCGATAGGCATTTCAGATATAGTTGCCGATTGGCATTTTAAAAATAGGTGCCGATAGGCATTTCAGATATAGAAGCCGAAAGGTATTTCAAATATAGGTGTCGATTGGCATTTCAGATATGGTTGCCGATAGGCATTTCAAATATTGGTTTTTATAGGCATTTCAGATGTAGTTTCCGATAGGCATTTCAAAAATTGGTGCCGATAGGCATTTCAGATATAGGTGCCGATAGGCATTTCAAATATAGGTGCTGATAGGCATTTCAGATGTAGTTTCCGATAGACATTTCAAAAATAGGTGCCGATAGGCATTTCAGATATAGGTGCCGATAGGCATTTCAGATATAGTTGCCGATTAGCATTTTAAAAATAGGTGCCGATAGGCATTTCAGATATAGAAGCCGATAGGCATTTCAAATATAGGTGCCGATAAGCATTCCAGATATGGTTGCCGATAGGCATTTCAAATATAGGTGCTGATAGGCATTTCAGATGTAGTTTCCGATAGGCATTTCAAAAATTGGTGCCGATAGGCACTTCAGATATAGGTGCCGATAGGCATTTCAGATATAGTTGCCGATTGGCATTTTAAAAATAGGTGCCTATAGGCATTTCAGATATAAAAGCCGATAGGTATTTCAAATATAGGTGTCGATAGGCATTTCAGATATGGTTGCCGATAGGCATTTCAAATATAGGTGCTGATAGGCATTTAAGATGTTGTTTCCGATAGGCATTTCAAAAATAGGTGCCGATAGGCATTTCAGATATAGGTGCCGATAGGCATTTCAGATTTAGTTGCCGATTGGCATTTTAAAAATGGGTGTCGATAGACATTTCAGATATAGAAGCCGATAGGCATTTCAAATATAGGTGCCGATAGGCATTCCAGATATGGTTGCCGATAGGCATTTCAAATATAGGTGCTGATAGGCATTCCAGATGTTGTTTCCGATAGGCATTTCAAAAGTTGGTGCCGATAGGCATTTCAGATATAGGTGCCGATAGGCATTTCAGATATAGTTGCCGATTGGCATTTTATAAAATAGGTGCCGATAGGCATTTCAGATGTAGTTTCCGATAGGCATTTCAAAAATAGATGCCGATAGGCATTAAGGATATAGGTGCCGATAGGCATATCAGATATAGTTGCCGATAGGCATTTAAAATATAGGTGCCGATAGGCATTTCAAATATAGGTGTCAATAGGCATTTCAGATATAAATGGCGAAAGGCATTTCAGATATAGGTGCTGATAGGCATTTCTGATGTGGTTGCCGATAGGCATTTCAAATATAGGTGCTGATAGGCATTTCAGATGTAGTTTTCGATAGGCATTTAAAAAATAGGTGCCGATAGGCAATTCAGATATAGGCGCCGATAGGCACTTCAGATATAGTTGCCGATTGGCATTTTAAAAATATGTGCCGATAGGCATTTCAGACATAGAAGCCGATAGGCATTTCAAATATAGGTGCCGATAGGCATTCCAGATATGGTTGCCGATAGGCATTTCAAATATAGGTGCTGATAGGCATTTCAGATGTAGTTTCCGATAGGCATTTCAAAAATAGGTGCCGATAGGCATTTTAGATATAGGTGCCGATAGGCATTTCAGTTATAGTTGCCGATTGGCATTTTAAAAATAGGTGCCGATAGGCATTTCAGATATAGAAGCCGATAGGCATTTCAAATATAGGTGCCGATAGACATTCCAGATATGGTTGCCGATAGGCATTTCAAATATAGGTGCTGATAGGCATTTCAGATGTAGTTTCCGATAGGCATTTTAAAAATAGGTGCCGATAGGCATTTCAGATATAGGTGCCGATGGGCATTTCAGATATAGTTGCTCATTGGCATTTTAAAAATAGGTGCCGGTAGGCATTTCAGATATAGAAGCCGATAGGCATTTCAAATATAGGTGCCGATAAGCATTCCAGAAATGGTTGCCGATAGGCATTTCAAATATTGGTGCTGATAGGCATTTCAGATGTAGTTTCCGACAGGCATTTCAAAAATAGGTGCCGATAGGCATTTCAGATATAGGTGCCGATAGGCATTTCAGATATAGATGCCGATTGGCATTTTAAAAATAGGTGCCGATAGGCATTTCAGATATAGAAGCCGATAGGCATTTCAAATATAGGTGCCGATAGGCATTCCAGATATGGTTGCCGATAGGCATTTCAAATATAGGTGCTGATGGGCATTTCAGATGTAGTTTCCGATAGGCATTTCAAAAATAGGTGCCGATAGGCATTTCAGATATAGGTGCCGATAGACATTTCAGATATAGTTGCCGATTGGCATTTTAAAAATAGGTGCCGATAGGCATTTCAGATATAGAAGCCGATAGGCATTTCAATTATAGGTGCCGATAGGCATTCCAGATAAAGTTGCCGATAGGCATTTCAAATATAGGTGCTGATAGGCATTTCAGATGTAGTTTCCGATAGGCATTTCAAAAATAGGTGCCGATAGGCATTTCAGATATAGGTGCCGATAGGCATTTCAGATATAGTTGCCGATTGGCATTTTAAAAATAGGTGCCGATAGGCATTTCAGATATAGAAGCCGATAGGCATTTTTAATATAGGTGCTGATAAGCATTCCAGATATGGTTGCCGATAGGCATTTCAAATATAGGTGCTGATAGGCATTTCAGATATAGTTGCCGATTGGCATTTTAAAAATAGGTACCTATAGGCATTTCAGATATAGAAGCGGTTAGGTATTTCAAATAAAGGTGTCGATAGGCATTTCAAATATAGGTGCTGATAGGCATTTCAGATGTAGTTTCCGATAGGCATTTCAAAAATAGGTGCCGATAGGCATTTCAGATATAGGTGCCGATAGGCATTTCAGATATAGTTGCCGATTGGCATTTTAAAAATGGGTGTCGATAGGCATTTCAGATATATAAGCCGATAGGCATTTCAAATATAGGTGCCGATAGGCATTCCAGATATGGTTGCCGATAGGCATTTCAAATATATGTGCTGATAGGCATTTCAGATGTAGTTTCCGATAGACATTTCAAAAATAGGTGCCGATAGGCATTTCAGATATAGGTGCCGATAGGCATTTCAGATATAGTTGCCGATTGGCATTTTAAAAATAGGTGCCGATAGGCATTTCAGATATAGAAGCCGATAGGCATTTCAAATATAGGTGCCGATAGGCATTCTAGATATGGTTGCCGATAGGCATTTCAAATATAGGTGCTGATAGGCTTTTTAGATGTAGTTTCCGATAGGCATTTCAAAAATAGGTGCCGATAGGCATTTCAGATATAGGTGCCGATAGGCATTTAAGATATAGAAGCCGATAGGCATTTTAAATATAGGTGCTGATAGGCTTTTTAGATGTAGTTTCCGATAGGCATTTCAAAAATAGGTGCCGATAGGCATTTCAGATATAGGTGCCGATAGGCATTTCAGATATAGTTGCCGATTGGCATTTTAAAAATAGGTGCCGATAGGCATTTCAGATATAGAAGCCGATAGGCATTTCAAATATAGGTGCCGATAGGCATTCTAGATATGGTTACCGATAGGCATTTCAAATATAGGGGCTGATAGGCATTTCAGATGTAGTTTCCGATAGGCATTTCAAAAATACGTGACGATAGGCATTTCAGATATAGTTGCCGATTGGCATTTTAAAAATAGGTGCCGACAGGCATTTTAGATGTAGTTTCCGATAGGCATTTCAAAAATAGGTGCCGATAGGCATTTCAGATATAGGTGCCGATAGGCACATCAGATATAGTTGCCGATTGGCATTTTAAAAATAGGTGCCGATAGGCATTTCAGATATAGAAGCCGATAGGCATTTCAAATATAGGTGCCGATAGGCATTCTAGATATGGTTGCCGATAGGCATTTCAAATATAGGTGCTGATAGGCTTTTTAGATGTAGTTTCCGATAGGCATTTCAAAAATAGGTGACGATAGGCATTTCAGATATAGGTGCCGATAGGCATTACAGATATAGTTGCCGATTGGCATTTTAAAAATAGGTGCCGATAGGCATTTCAGATATAGAAGCCGATAGGCATTTCAAATATAGGTGCCGATAGGCATTCTAGATATGGTTGTCGATAGGCATTTCAAATATAGGGGCTGATAGGCATTTCAGATGTAGTTTCCGATAGGCATTTCAAAAATTGGTGCTGATAGGCATTTTAGATATAGGTGCCGATAGGCATTTCAGATATAGTTGCCGATTGGCATTTTAAAAATAGGTGCCGATAGGAATTTCAGATATAGAAGCCGATAGGCATTTCAAATATAGGTGCCGATAGGCATTCCAGATATGGTTGCCGATAGGCATTTCAAATATAGGTGCTGATAGGCATTTCAGATGTAGTTTCCGATAGGCATTTCAAAAATAGGTGCCGATAGGCATTTCAGATATAGGTGCCGATAGGCATATCAGATATAGTTGCCGATAGGCATTTAAAATATAGGTGCCGATAGGCATTTCAAATATAGGTGTCGATAGGCATTTCAAATATAAATGCCGAAAGGCATTTCAGATATAGGTGCCGATAGGCATTTCTGATGTGGTTGCCGATAGGCATTTCAAATATAGGTGCTGATAGGCATTTCAGATGTAGTTTTCGATAGGCATTTCAAAAATAGGTGCCGATAGGCAATTCAGATATAGGTGCCGATAGGCACTTCAGATATAGTTGCCGATTGGCATTTTAAAAATAGGTGCCGATAGGCATTTCAGATATAGAAGCCGATAGGCATTTCAAATATAGGTGCCGATAGGCATTCCAGATATTGTTGCCGATAGGCATTTCAAATATAGGTGCTGATAGGCATTTCAGATGTAGTTTCCGATAGGTATTTGAAAAATTGATGCCGATAGGCATTTCAGATATAGGTGCCGATAGGCATTTCAAATATAGTTGCCGATTGGCATTTTAAAAATAGGTGCCGATAGGCATTTCAGATATAGAAGCCGATAGGCATTTCAAATATAGGTGCCGATAGGTATTCCAGATATGGTTGCCGATAGGCATTTTAAATATAGGTGCTGATAGGCATTTCAGATGTAGTTTCCGATAGGCATTTCAAAAATTACCGATAGGCATTTCAGATATAGGTGCCGATAGGCATTTCAGATATAGTTGCCGATTGAGATTTTAAAAATAGGTGCCGATAGGCATTTTAGATATAGAAGCCGATAGGTATTTCAAATATAGGTGTCGATAGGCATTTAGATATTGTTGCCGATAGGCATTTCAAATATTGGCGTTAATAGGCATTTCAGATGTAGTTTTCGATAGGCATTTCAAAAATAGGTGCCGACAGGCATTTCAGATATAGGTGCCGATAGGCATTACAGATATAGTTGCCGATTGGCATTTTAAAAATAGGTGCCGATAGGCATTTCAGATATAGAAGAGAATAGGCATTTCAAATATAGGTGCCGATAGGCATTCCAGATATGGTTGCCGATAGGCATTTCAAATATATGTGCTGATAGGCATTTCAGATGTAGTTTCCGATAGGTATTTGAAAAATTGATGCCGATAGGCATTTCAGATATAGGTGCCGATAGGCATTTCAAATATAGTTGCCGATTGGCATTTTAAAAATAGGTGCCGATAGGCATTTCAGATATAGAAGAGAATAGGCATTTCAAATATAGGTGCCGATAGGCATTCCAGATATGGTTGCCGATAGGCATTTCAAATATATGTGCTGATAGGCATTTCAGATGTAGTTTCCGATAGGCATTTCAAAAATAGGTGCCGATAGGCATTTCAGATATAGGTGCCGATAGGCATTTCAGATATAGTTGCCGATTGGCATTTTAAAAATAAGTGCCGATAGGCATTTCAGATATAGAAGCCGATAGGTGTTTCAAATATAGGTGTCGATAGGCATTTCAGATATGGTTGCCGATAGGCATTTCAAATATAGGTGCTGATAGGCATTTCAGATGTAGTTTCCGATAGGCATTTCAAAAATAGGTGCCGATAGGCATTTCAGATATAGGTGCCGATAGGCATTTCAGATATAGTTGCCGATTGGCATTTTAAAAATAGGTGCCGATAGGCATTTTAGATGTAGTTTCCGACAGGCATTTCAAAAATAGGTGACGATAGGCATTTCAGTTATAGGTGCCGATAGGCATATCAGATATAGTTGCCGATTGGCATTTTAAAAATAGGTGCCGATAGGCATTTCAGATATAGAAGCCGAAAGGTATTTCAAATATAGGTGCCGATAGGCATTCTAGATATGGTTGCCGATAGGCATTTCAAATATAGGTGCTGATAGGCTTTTTAGATGTAGTTTCCGATAGGCATTTCAAAAATTGGTGCCGATAGGCATTTCAGATATAGGTGCCGATAGGCATTTCAGATATAGTTGCCGATTGGCATTTTAAAAATAGGTGCCGATAGGCATTTCAGATATAGAAGCCGATAGGCATTTCAAATATAGGTGCCGATAGGCATTCCAGATATGGTTGCCGATAAGCATTTCAAATAAAGGTGCTGATAGGCATTTCAGATGTAGTTTCCGATAGGCATTTCAAAAATAGGTGCCGATAGGCATTTCAGATATAGGTGCCGATAGACATTTCAGATATAGTTGCGGATTGGCATTTTAAAAATAGGTGCCGATAGGCATTTCAGATATAGAAGCCGATAGGCATTTCAAATATAGGTGCCGATAGGCATTCCAGATATAGTTGCCGATAGGCATTTCAAATATAGGTGCTGATAGGCATTTCAGATGTAGTTTCCGATAGGCATTTCAAAAATAGGTGCCGATAGGCATTTCAGATATAGGTGCCGATAGGCATTTCAGATATAGTTGCCGATTGGCATTTTCAAAATAGGTGCCGATTGTTATTTCAGATATAGAAGCCGATAGGCATTTCAAATATAGGTGCCGATAGGCATTCTAGATATGGTTGCCGATAGGCATTTCAAATATAGGGGCTGATAGGCATTTCAGATGTAGTTTCCGATAGGCATTTCAAAAATAGGTGCCGATAGGCATTTAAGATATAGGTGCCGATAGGCATTTAAGATATAGGTGCCGATAGGTATATCAGATATAGTTGCCGATAGGCATTTAAAATATAGGTGCCGATAGGCATTTCAAATATAGGTGTCGATAGGCATTTCAGATATAAATGCCGAAAGGCATTTCAGATATAGGTGCTGATAGGCATTTCTGATGTGGTTGCCGATAGGCATTTCAAATATAGGTGCTGATAGGCATTCCAGATGTAGTTTTCGATAGGCATTTCAAAAATAGGTGCCGATAGGCAATTCAGATCTAGGTGCCGATAGGCACTTCAGATATAGTTGCCGATTGGCATTTTAAAAATAGGTGCCGATAGGCATTTCAGACATAGAAGCCGATAGGCATTTCAAATATAGGTGCCGATAGGCATTCCAGATATGGTTGCCGATAGGCATTTCAAATATAGGTGCTGATAGGCATTTCAGATGTAGTTTCCGATAGGCATTTCAAAAATAGGTGCCGATAGGCATTTTAGATATAGGTGCCGATAGGCATTTCAGATTTAGTTGCCAATTGGCATTTTAAAAATAGGTGCCGATAGGCATTTCAGATATAGAAGCCGAAAAGTATTTCAAATATAGGTGTCGATTGGCATTTCAGATATGGTTGCCGATAGGCATTTCAAATATTGGTGCTTATAAGCATTTCAGATGTAGTTTCCGATAGGCATTTCAAAAATAGGTGACGATAGGCATTTCAGATACAGGTGCCGATAGGCATTACAGATATAGTTGCCGATTGGCATTTTAAAAATAGGTGCCGATAGGCATTTCAGATATAGAAGCCGATAGGCATTTCAAATATAGGTGCCGATAGACATTCCAGATATGGTTGCCGATAGGCATTTCAAATATAGGTGCTGATAGGCATTTCAGATGTAGTTTCCGATAGGCATTTTAAAAATAGGTGCCGATAGGCATTTCAGATATAGGTGCCGATGGGCATTTCAGATATAGTTGCCGATTGGCATTTTAAAAATAGGTGCCGGTAGGCATTTCAGATATAGAAGCCGATAGGCATTTCAAATATAGGTGCCGATAAGCATTCCAGAAATGTTTGCCGATAGGCCTTTCAAATATTGGTGCTGATAGGCATTTCAGATGTAGTTTCCGATAGGCATTTCAAAAATAGGTGCCGATAGGCATTTCAGATATAGGTGCCTATAGGCATTTCAGATATAGTTGCCGATTGGCATTTTAAAAATAGGTGCCGATAGGCATTTCAGATATAAAAGCCGATAGGCATTTCAAATATAGGTGCCGATAGGCATTCCAGATATGGTTGCCGATAGGCATTTCAAATATAGGTGCTGATGGGCATTTCAGATGTAGTTTCCGATAGGCATTTCAAAAATAGGTGCCGATAGGCATTTCAGATATAGGTGCCGATAGACATTTCAGATATAGTTGCCGATTGGCATTTTAAAAATAGGTGCAGATAGGCATTTCAGATATAGAAGCCGATAGGCATTTCAAATATAGGTGCCGATAGGCATTCCAGATATATTTGCCGATAGGCATTTCAAATATAGGTGCTGATAGGCATTTCAGATGTAGTTTCCGATAGGCATTTCAAAAATAGTTGCCGATAGGCATTTCAGATATAGGTGCCGATAGGCATTTCAGATATAGGTGCCGATAGGCATTTCAGATATAGTAGCCGATTGGCATTTTAAAAATAGGTGCCTATAGGCATTTCAGATATAGAAGCGGATAGGTATTTCAAATATAGGTGTCGATAGGCATTTCAAATATAGGTGCTGATAGGCATTTCAGATGTAGTTTCCGATAGGCATTTCAAAAATAGGTGCCGATAGGCATTTCAGATATAGGTGCCGATAGGCATTTCAGATATAGTTGCCGATTGGCATTTTAAAAATAGGTGTCGATAGGCATTTCAGATATAGAAGCCGATAGGCATTTCAAATATAGGTGCCGATAGGCATTCCAGTAATGGTTGCCGATAGGCATTTCAATTATATGTGCTGATAGGCATTTCAGATGTAGTTTCCGATAGACATTTCAAAAATAGGTGCCGATAGGCATTTCAGATATAGGTGCCGATAGGCATTTCAGATATAGTTGCCGATTGGCATTTTAAAAATAGGTGCCGATAGGCATTTCAGATATAGAAGCCGATAGGTATTTCAAATATAGGTGTCGATAGGCATTTCAGATGTGGTTGCCGATAGGCATTTCAAATATAGGTGCTGATAGGCATTTCAGATGGAGTTTCCGATAGGCATTTCAAAAATAGGTGCCGATAGGCATTTCAGATATAGGTGCTGATAGGCATTTCAGATATAGTTGCCGATTGGCATTTTAAAAATAGGTGCCGACAGGCATTTTAGATGTAGTTTCCGATAGGCATTTCAAAAATAGGTGCCGATAGGCATTTCAGATATAGGTGCCGATAGGCATATTAGATATAGTTGCCGATTGGCATTTTAAAAATAGGTGCCGATAGGCATTTTAGATATAGAAGCCGATAGGCATTTCAAATATAGGTGCCGATAGGCATTCTAGATATGGTTGCCGATAGGCATTTCAAATATAGGTGCTGATAGGCTTTTTAGATGTAGTTTCCGATAGGCATTTCAAAAATAGGTGCCGATAGGCATTTCAGATATAGGTGCCGATAGGCATTTTAGATATAGTTGCCGATTGGTATTTTAAAAATAGGTGCCGATAGGAATTTCAGATATAGAAGCCGAAAGGTATTTCAAATATAGGTGTCGATTAACATTTCAGATATGGTTGCCGATAGGCATTTCAAATATTGGTGCTCATAGGCATTTCAGATGTAGTTTCCGATAGGCATTTCAAAAATAGGTGACGATAGGCATTTCAGATATAGGTGCCGATAGGCATTACAGATATAGTTGCCGATTGGCATTTTAAAAATAGGTGCCGATAGGCATTTCAGATATAGAAGCCGATAGGCATTTCAAATATAGGTGCCGATAGGCATTCCAGATATGGTTGCCGATAGGCATTTCAAATATAGGTGCTGATAGGCATTTCAGATGTAGTTTCCGATAGGCATTTCAAAAATAGGTGCCGATAGGCATTTCAGATATAGGTGCCGATGGGCATTTCAGATATAGTTGCCGATTGGCATTTTAAAAATAGGTGCCGATAGGCATTTTAGATGTAGTTTCCGATAGGCATTTCAAAAATAGGTGCCGATAGGCATTTCAGATATAGGTGCCGATAGGCATATCAGATATAGTTGCCGATAGGCATTTAAAATTAGGTGCCGATAGGCATTTCAAATATAGGTGTCGATAGGCATTTCAGATATAAATGCCGAAAGGCATTTCAGATATAGGTGCTGATAGGCATTTCTGATGTGGTTGCCGATAGGCATTTCAAATATAGGTGCTGATAGGCATTTCAGATGTAGTTTTCGATAGGCATTTCAAAAATAGGTGCCGTTAGGCAATTCAGATATAGGTGCCGATAGGCACTTCAGATATAGTTGCCGATTGGCATTTTAAAAATAGGTGTGATAGGCATTTCAGATATAGAAGCCGATAGGCATTTCAAATATAGGTGCCGATGGGCATTCCAGATATTGTTGCCGATAGGCATTTCAAATATAGGTGCTGATAGGCATTTCAGATGTAATTTCCGATAGGTATTTGAAAAATTGATGCCGATAGGCATTTCAGATATAGGTGCCGATAGGCATTTCAAATATAGTTGCCGATTGGCATTTTAAAAATAGGTGCCGATAGGCATTTCAGATATAGAAGCCGATAGGCATTTCAAATATAGGTGCCGATAGGCATTTTAAATATAGGTGCTGATAGGCATTTCAGATGTAGTTTCCGATAGGCATTTCAAAAATTACCGATAGGAATTTCAGATATAGGTGCCGATAGGCATTTCAGATATGGTTGCCGATTGAGATTTTAAAAATAGGTGCCGATAGGCATTTTAGATATAGAAGACGATAGGTATTTCAAATATAGGTGTCGATAGGCATTTAGATATTGTTGCCGATAGGCATTTCAAATATTGGCGTTAATAGGCATTTCAGATGTAGTTTTCGATAGGCATTTCAAAAATAGGTGCCGAAAGGCATTTCAGATATAGGTGCCGATAGGCATTACACATTTAGCCGCCGATTGGCATTTTAAAAATAGGTGCCGATAGGCATTTCAGATATAGAAGAGAATAGGCATTTCAAATATAGTTGCCGATAGGCATTCCAGATATGGTTGCTGATAGGCATTTCAAATATATGTGCTGATAGGCATTTCAGATGTAGTTTCCGATAGGCATTTCAAAAATAGGTGCCGATGGGCATTTCAGATATAGGTGCCGATAGGCATTTCAGATATAGTTGCCGATTGGCATTTTAAAAATAGGTGCCGATAGGCATTTCAGATATAGAAGCCGATAGGCATTTCAAATATAGGTGCCGATAGGCATTCAAGATATGGTTGCCGATAGGCATTTCAAATATAGGTGCTGATAGGCATTTCAGATGTAGTTTCCGATAGGCATTTCAAAAATAGGTGCCGATAGGCATTTCAGATAAAGGTGCCGATAGGCATTTCAGATATAGTTGCCGATTGGCATTTTAAAAATAGGTGCCGATAGGCATTTCAGATATAGAAGCCGATATGCATTCTAGATATAGTTACCGATAGGCATTTCAAATATAGGTGCTGATAGGCATTTCAAATGTAGTTTCCGATAGGCATTTCAAAAATAGGTGCCGATAGGCATTTCAGATATAGGTGCCGATAGGCATTTCAGATATAGTTGCCGATTGGCATTTTAAAAATAGGTGCTGATCGGCTTTTTAGATGTAGTTTCCGATAGGCATTTCAAAAATTGGTGCCGATAGGCATTTCAGATATAGGTGCCGATAGGCATTTCAGATATAGTTGCCGATTGGCATTTTAAAAATAGGTGCCGATAGGCATTTCAGATATAGAAGCCGATAGGCATTTCAAATATAGGTGCCGATAGGCATTCCAGATATGGTTGCCGATAGGCATTTCAAATATAGGTGCTGATAGGCATTTCAGATGTAGTTTCCGATAGGCATTTCAAAAATAGGTGCCGATAGGCATTTCAGATATAGGTGCCGATAGACATTTCAGATATAGTTGCGGATTGGTATTTTAAAAATAGGTGCCGATAGGCATTTCAAATATAGAAGCCGATAGGCATTTCAAATATAGGTGCCGATAGGCATTCCAGATATAGTTGCCGATCGGCATTTCAAATATAGGTGCTGATAGGCATTTCAGATGTAGTTTCCGATAGGCATTTCAAAAATAGGTGCCGATAGGCATTTCAGATATAGGTGCCGATAGGCATTTCAGATATAGTTGCCGATTGGCATTTTAAAAATAGGTGCCGATAGTTATTTCAGATATAGAAGCCGATAGGCATTTCAAATATAGGTGCCGATAGGCATTTTAGATATGGTTGCCGATAGGCATTTCAAATATAGGAGCTGATAGGCATTTCAGATGTAGTTTCCGATAGGCATTTCAAAAATAGGTGCCGATAGGCATTTAAGATATAGGTGCCGATAGGTATATCAGATATAGTTGCCGATAGGCATTTAAAATATAGGTGCCGATAGGCATTTCAAATATAGGTGTCGATAGGAATTTCAGATATAAATGCCGAAAGGCATTTCAGATATAGGTGCTGATAGGCATTTCTGATGTGGTTGCCGATAGGCATTTTAAATATAGGTGCTGATAGGCATTTCAGATGTAGTTTTCGATAGGCATTTCAAAAATAGGTGCCGATAGGCAATTCAGATATAGGTGCCGATAGGCACTTCAGATATAGTTGCCGATTGGCATTTTAAAAATAGGTGCCGATAGGCATTTCAGACATAGAAGCCGATAGGCATTTCAAATATAGGTGCCGATAGGCATTCCAGATATGGTTGCCGATAGGCATTTCAAATATAGGTGCTGATAGGCATTTAAGATGTAGTTTCCGATAGGCATTTCAAAAATAGGTGCCGATAGGCATTTTAGATATAGGTGCCAATAGGCAATCAGATATAGTTGCCGATTGGCATTTTAAAAATAGGTGCCGATAGGCATTTCAGATATAGAAGCCGAAAGGTATTTCAAATATAGGTGTCGATTGGCATTTCAGATATGGTTGCCGATAGGTTTCAAATATTGGTGCTTATAAGCATTTCAGATGTAGTTTCCGATAGGCATTTCAAAAATATGTGACGATAGGCATTTCAGATACAGGTGCCGATAGGCATTACAGATATAGTTGCCGATTGGCATTTTAAAAATAGGTGCCGATAGGCATTTCAGATATAGAAGCCGATAGGCATTTCAAATATAGGTGCCGATAGACATTCCAGATATGGTTGCCGATAGGCATTTCAAATATAGGTGCTGATAGGCATTTCAGATGTAGTTTCCGATAGGCATTTTAAAAATAGGTGCCGATAGGCATTTCAGATATAGGTGCCGATGGGCATTTCAGATATAGTTGCCGATTGGCATTTTAAAAATAGGTGCCGGTAGGCATTTCAGATATAGAAGCCGATAGGCATTTCAAATATAGGTGCCGATAGGCATTCCAGATATAGTTGCCGATAGGCATTTCAAATATAGGTGCTGATAGGCATTTCAGATGTAGTTTCCGATAGGCATTTCAAAAATAGGTGCCGATAGGCATTCCAGATATAGTTGCCGATAGGCATTTCAAATATAGGTGCTGATAGGCATTTCAGATGTAGTTTCCGATAGGCATTTCAAAAATAGGTGCCGATAGGCATTTCAGATATAGGTGCCGATAGGCATTTCAGATATAGTTGCCGATTGGCATTTTAAAAATAGGTGCCGATAGTTATTTCAGATATAGAAGCCGATAGGCATTTCAAATATAGGTGCCGATAGGCATTCTAGATATGGTTGCCGATAGGCATTTCAAATATAGGAGCTGATAGGCATTTCAGATGTAGTTTCCGATAGGCATTTCAAAAATAGGTGCCGATAGGCATTTAAGATATAGGTGCCGATAGGTATATCAGATATAGTTGCCGATAGGCATTTAAAATATAGGTGCCGATAGGCATTTCAAATATAGGTGTCGATAGGAATTTCAGATATAAATGCCGAAAGGCATTTCAGATATAGGTGCTGATAGGCATTTCTGATGTGGTTGCCGATAGGCATTTCAAATATAGGTGCTGATAGGCATTTCAGATGTAGTTTTCGATAGGCATTTCAAAAATAGGTGCCGATAGGCAATTCAGATATAGGTGCCGATAGGCACTTCAGATATAGTTGCCGCTTGGCATTTTAAAAATAGGTGCCGATAGGCATTTCAGACATAGAAGCCGATAGGCATTTCAAATATAGGTGCCGATAGGCATTCCAGATATAGTTGCCGATAGGCATTTCAAATATAGGTGCTGATAGGCATTTAAGATGTAGTTTCCGATAGGCATTTCAAAAATAGGTGCCGATAGGCATTTTAGATATAGGTGCCGATAGGCATTTCAGATATAGTTGCCGATTGGCATTTTAAAAATAGGTGCCGATAGGCATTTCAGATATAGAAGCCGAAAGGTATTTCAAATATAGGTGTCGATTGGCATTTCAGATATGGTTGCCGATAGGCATTTCAAATATTGGTGCTTATAAGCATTTCAGATGTAGTTTCCGATAGGCATTTCAAAAATAGGTGACGATAGGCATTTCAGACACAGGTGCCGATAGGCATTACAGATATAGTTGCCGATTGGCATTTTAAAAATAGGTGCCGATAGGCATTTCAGATATAGAAGCCGATAGGCATTTCAAATATAGGTGCCGATAGACATTCCAGATATGGTTGCCGATAGGCATTTCAAATATAGGTGCTGATAGGCATTTCAGATGTAGTTTCCGATAGGCATTTTAAAAATAGGTGCCGATAGGCATTTCAGATATAGGTGCCGATGGGCATTTCAGATATAGTTGCCGATTGGCATTTTAAAAATAGGTGCCGGTAGGCATTTCAGATATAGAAGCCGATAGGCATTTCAAATATAGGTGCCGATAGGCATTCCAGATATAGTTGCCGATAGGCATTTCAAATATAGGTGCTGATAGGCATTTCAGATGTAGTTTCCGATAGGCATTTCAAAAATAGGTGCCGATAGGCATTCCAGATATAGTTGCCGATAGGCATTTCAAATATAGGTGCTGATAGGCATTTCAGATGTAGTTTCCGATAGACATTTCAAAAATAGGTGCCGATAGGCATTTCAGATATAGGTGCCGATAGGCATTTCAGATATAGTTGCCGATTGGCATTTTAAAAATAGGTGTCGATAGGCATTTCAGATATAGAAGCCGATAGGCATTTCAAATATAGGTGCCGATAGGCATTCCAGATATGGTTGCCGATAGGCATTTCAAATATATGTGCTGATAGGCATTTCAGATGTAGTTTCCGATAGACATTTCAAAAATAGGTGCCGATAGGCATTACGATATAGGTGCCGATAGGCATTTCAGATATAGTTGCCGATTGGCATTTTAAAAATAGGTGCCGATAGGCATTTCAGATATAGAAGCCGATAGGCATTTCAAATATAGGTGCTGATAGGCATTCCAGATATGGTTGCCGATAGGCATTTCAAATATAGGTGCTGATAGGCATTTCAGATGTAGTTTCCGATAGGTATTTCAAAAATTGATGCCGATAGGCATTTCAGATATAGGTGCCGATAGGCATTTCAAATATAGTTGCCGATTGGCATTTTAAAAAAAGGTGCCGATAGGCATTTCAGATATAGAAGCCGATAGGCATTTCAAATATAGGTGCCGATAGGCATATCAGATATAGTTGCCGATTGGCATTTTAAAAATAGGTGCCGATAGGCATTTTAGATGTAGTTTCCGATAGGCATTTCGAAACTAGGTGCCGATAGGCATTTCAGATATAGGTGCCGATAGGCATATTAGATATAGTTGCCGATAGGCATTTAAAATATAGGTGCCGATAGGCATTTCAAATATAGGTGTCGATAGGCATTTAAGATATAAATGCCGATAGGCATTTCAGATATAGGTGCTGATAGGCATTTCTGATGTGGTTGCCGATAGGAATTTCAAATATAGGTGCTGATAGGCATTTCAGATGTAGTTTTCGATAGGCATTTCAAAAATAGGTGCCGATAGGCAATTCAGATATAGGTGCCGATAGGCACTTCAGATATAGTTGCCGATTGGCATTTTAAAATGGGTGCTGATAGGCATTTCAGATATAGAAGCCGATAGGCATTTCAAATATAGGTGCCGATAGGCATTCCAGATATTGTTGCCGATAGGCATTTCAAATATAGGTGCTGATAGGCATTTCAGATGTAGTTTCCGATAGGTATTTCAAAAATTGATGCCGATAGGCATTTCAGATATAGGTGCCGATAGGCATTTCAAATATAGTTGCAGATTGGCATTTTAAAAAAAGGTACCGATAGGCATTTCAGATATAGAAGCCGATAGGCATTTCAAATATAGGTGCCGATAGGTATTCCAGATATGGTTGCCGATAGGCATTTTAAATATAGGTGCTGATAGGCATTTTAGATGTAGTTTCCGATAGGCATTTCAAAAATTACCGATAGGCATTTCAGATATAGATGCCGATAGGCATTTCAGATATAGTTGCCGATTGAGATTTTAAAAAAAGGTGCCGATAGGCATTTTAGATATAGAAGCCGATAGGTATTTCAAATATAGGTGTCGATAGGCATTTAGATATTGTTGCCGATAGGCATTTCAAATATTGGCGTTAATAGGCATTTCAGATGTAGTTTTCGATAGGCACTTCACAAATAGAAGCCGACAGGCATTTCAGATATAGGTGCCGATAGGCATTACAGATTTAGCCGCCGATTGGCATTTTAAAAATAGGTGCCGATAGGCATTTCAGATATAGAAGAGAATAGGCATTTCAAATATAGGTGCCGATAGGCATTCCAGATATGGTTGCCGATAGGCATTTCAAATATATGTGCCGATAGGCATTTCAGATATAGTTGCCGATTGGCATTTTAAATATAGGTGCCGATAGGCATTTCAGATATAGAAGCCGATAGGTGTTTCAAATATAGGTGTCGATAGGCATTTCAGATATGGTTGCCGATAGGCATTTCAAATATAGGTGCTGATAGGCATTTCAGATGTAGTTTCCGATAGGCATTTCAAAAATAGGTGCCGATAGGCATTTCAGATATAGGTGCCGATAGGCATTTCAGATATAGTTGCCGATTGGCATTTTAAAAATAGGTGCCGATAGGCATTTTAGATATAGTTGCCGTATGGCATTTTAAAAATAGGTGCCGATAGGCATTTCAGATATAGAAGCCGATAGGCATTTCAAATATAAATGCCGATAGGCATTCTAGATATGGTTGCCGATAGGCATTTCAAATATAGGTGCTGATAGGCATTTCAGATGTAGTTTCCGATAGGCATTTCAAAAATAGGTGCCGATAGGCATTTCAGATATAGGTGCCGATAGACATTTCAGATATAGTTGCGGATTGGCATTTTAAAAATAGGTGCCGATAGGCATTTCAGATATAGAAGCCGATAGGCATTTCAAATATAGGTGCCGATAGGCACTCCAGATATGGTTGCCGATAGGCATTTCAAATATAGGTGCTGATAGGCTTTTTAGATGTAGTTTCCGATAGGCATTTCAAAAATTGGTGCCGATAGGCATTTCAGATATAGGTGCCGATAGGCATTTCAGATATATTTGCCGATTGGCATTTTAAAAATAGGTGCCGATAGGCATTTCAGATATAGAAGCCGATAGGCATTTCAAATATAGGTGCCGATAGGCATTCCAGATATGGTTGCCGATAGGCATTTCAAATATAGGCGCTGATAGGCATTTCAGATGTAGTTTCCGATAGGCATTTCAAAAATAGGTGCCGATAGGCATTTCAGATATAGGTGCCGATAGACATTCCAGATATAGTTGCGGATTGGCATTTTAAAAATAGGTGCCGATAGGCATTTCAGATATAGAAGCCGATAGGCATTTCAAATATAGGTGCCGATAGGCATTCCAGATATAGTTGCCGATAGGCATTTCAAATATAGGTGCTGATAGGCATTTCAGATGTAGTTTCCGATAGGCATTTCAAAAATAGGTGCCGATAGGCATTTCAGATATAGGTGCCGATAGGCATTTTAAAAATAGGTGCCGATAGGCATTTCAGATATAGAAGCCGATAGGTATTTCAAATATAGGTGCTTATAGGCATTTCAAATGTAGTTTCCGATAGGCATTTCAAAAATTGGTGCCGATAGGCATTTCAGATATAAGTGCCGATAGGCATTTCAGATATAGTTGCCGATTGGCATTTAAAAAATAGGTGCCGATAGGCATTTTAGATGTAGTTTCCGATAGGCATTTCAAAAATAGGTGCCGATAGGCATTTCAGATATAGGTGCCGATAGGCATATCAGATATAGTTGCCGATAGGCATTTAAAATATAGGTGCCGATAGGCATTTCAAATATAGGTGTCGATAGGCATTTCAGATATAAATGCCGAAAGGTATTTCAGATATAGGTGCTGATAGGCATTTCTGATGTGGTTGCCGACAGGCATTTCAAATATAGGTGCTGATAGGCATTTCAGATGTAGTTTTCGATAGGCATTTCAAAAATAGGTGCCGATAGGCAATTCAGATATAGGTGCCGATAGGCACTTCAGATATAGTTGCCGATTGGCATTTTAAAAATAGGTGCCGATAGGAATTTCAGATATAGAAGCCGATAGGCATTTCAAATATAGGTGCCGATAGGCATTCCAGATATTGTTGCCGATAGGCATTTCAAATAAAGGTGCTGATAGGCATTTCAGATGTATTTTCCGATAGGCATTTCAAAAATTGGGGCCGATAGGCATTTCAGATATAGGTGCCGATAGGCATTTACGATATAGTTGCCGATTGGGATTTTAAAAATAGGAGCCGATAGGCATTTTAGATATAGAAGCCGATAGGTATTTCAAATATAGGTGTCGATAGGCATTTAAGATATGGTTGCCGATAGGCATTTCAAATATTGGCGCTGATAGGCATTTCAGATGAAGTTTTCGATAGGCATTTCAAAAATAGGTGCCGACAGGCATTTCAGATATAGGTGCCGATAGGCATATCAGATATAGTTGCCGATTGGCATTTTAAAAATAGGTGCCGATAGGCATTTCAGATATAGAAGCCGATAGGCATTTCAAATATAGGTGCCGATAGGCATTCCAGATATGGTTGCCGATAGGCATTTCAAATATATGTGCTGATAGGCATTTCAGATGTAGTTTCCGATAGGCATTTCAAAAATAGGTGCCGACAGGCATTTCAGATATAGGTGCCGATAGGCATATCAGATTTAGCCGCCGATTGGCATTTTAAAAATAGGTGCTGATAGGCATTTCAGATATAGAAGAGAATAGGCATTTCAAATATAGGTGCCGATAGGCATTCCAGATATGGTTGCCGATAGGCATTTCAAATATATGTGCCGATAGGCATTCTAGATATGGTTGCCGATAGGCATTTCAAAAATAGGTGCCGATAAACATTTTAGATATAGGTGCCGATAGGCATTTCAGATATAGTTGCCGATTAGCATTTTAAAAATAGGTGCCGATAGGCATTTCAGATATAGAAGCCGATAGGTATTTCAAATATAGGTGTCGATAGGCATTTCAGATATGGTTGCCGATAGGCATTTCAAATATAGGTGCTGATAGGCATTTCAGATGTAGTTTCCGATAGGCATTTCAAAAATAGGTGCCGATAGGCATTTCAGATATAGGTGCCGATAGGCATATCAGATATATTTGCCGATTGGCATTTTGAAAATAGGTGCCGATAGGCATTTCAGATATAGAAGCCGATAGGCATTTCAAATATAGGTGCCGATAGGCATTCTAGATATGGTTGCCGATAGGCATTTCAAATATAGGTGCTGATAGGCTTTTTAGATGTAGTTTCCGATAGGCATTTCAAAAATAGGTGCCGATAGGCATTTCAGATATAGGTGCCGATAGGCATTTCAGATATAGTTGCCGATTGGCATTTTAAAAATAGGTGCCGACAGTTATTTCAGATATAGAAGCCGATAGGCATTTCAAATATAGGTGCCGATAGGCATTCCAGATATGGTTGCCGATAGGCATTTCAAATATAGGTGCTGATAGGCATTTCAGATGTAGTTTCCGATAGGCATTTCAAAAATTGGTGCCGATAGGCATTTCAGATATAAGTGCCGATAGGCATTTCAGATATAGTTGCCGATTGGCATTTTAAAAATAGGTGCCGATAGGCATTTCAGATATAGAAGCCGAAAGGTATTTCAAATATAGGTGTCGATTGGCATTTCAGATATGGTTGCCGATAGGGATTTCAAATATTGGTGCTTATAGGTATTTCAGATGTAGTTTCCGATAGGCATTTCAAAAAGAGGTGACGATAGGCATTTCAGATATAGGTGCCGATAGGCATTACAGATATAGTTGCCGATTGGCATTTTAAAAATAGGTGCCGATAGGCATTTCAGATATAGAAGCTGATAGGCATTTCAAATAAAGGTGCCGATAGGCATTCCAGATATGGTTGCCGATAGGCATTACAAATATAGGTGCTGATAGGCATTTTAGATGTAGTTTCCGATAGGCATTTCAAAAATAGGTGCCAATAGGCATTTCAGATATAGTTGCCGATGGGCATTTCAGATATAGTTGCCGATTGGCATTTTTAAAATAGGTGCCGGTAGGCATTTCAGATATAGAAGCCGATAGGCATTTTAAATATAGGTGCCGATAAGCATTCCAGATATGGTTGCCGATAGGCATTTCAAATATAGGTGCTGATAGGCATTTTAGATGTAGTTTCTGATAGGCATTTCAAAAATTGGTGCCGATAGGCATTTCAGATATAGGTGCCGATAGGCATTTCAGATATAGGTGCCGATAGGCATTTCAGATATAGTAGCCGATTGGCATTTTAAAAATAGGTGCCTATAGGCATTTCAGATATAGAAGCGGATAGGTATTTCAAATATAGGTGTCGATAGGCATTTCAAATATAGGTGCTGATAGGCATTTCAGATGTAGTTTCCGATAGGCATTTCAAAAATAGGTGCCGATAGGCATTTCAGATATAGGTGCCGATAGGCATTTCAGATATAGTTGCCGATTGGCATTTTAAAAATGGGTGTCGATAGGCATTTCAGATATAGAAGCCGATAGGCATTTCAAATATAGGTGCCGATAGGCATTCCAGTAATGGTTGCCGATAGGCATTTCAATTATATGTGCTGATAGGCATTTCAGATGTAGTTTCCGATAGACATTTCAAAAATAGGTGCCGATAGGCATTTCAGATATAGGTGCCGATAGGCATTTCAGATATAGTTGCCGATTGGCATTTTAAAAATAGGTGCCGATAGGCATTTCAGATATAGAAGCCGATAGGTATTTCAAATATAGGTGTCGATAGGCATTTCAGATGTGGTTGCCGATAGGCATTTCAAATATAGGTGCTGATAGGCATTTCAGATGGAGTTTCCGATAGGCATTTCAAAAATAGGTGCCGATAGGCATTTCAGATATAGGTGCTGATAGGCATTTCAGATATAGTTGCCGATTGGCATTTTAAAAATAGGTGCCGACAGGCATTTTAGATGTAGTTTCCGATAGGCATTTCAAAAATAGGTGCCGATAGGCATTTCAGATATAGGTGCCGATAGGCATATTAGATATAGTTGCCGATTGGCATTTTAAAAATAGGTGCCGATAGGCATTTTAGATATAGAAGCCGATAGGCATTTCAAATATAGGTGCCGATAGGCATTCTAGATATGGTTGCCGATAGGCATTTCAAATATAGGTGCTGATAGGCTTTTTAGATGTAGTTTCCGATAGGCATTTCAAAAATAGGTGCCGATAGGCATTTCAGATATAGGTGCCGATAGGCATTTCAGATATAGTTGCCGATTGGTATTTTAAAAATAGGTGCCGATAGGAATTTCAGATATAGAAGCCGAAAGGTATTTCAAATATAGGTGTCGATTGGCATTTCAGATATGGTTGCCGATAGGCATTTCAAATATTGGTGCTCATAGGCATTTCAGATGTAGTTTCCGATAGGCATTTCAAAAATAGGTGACGATAGGCATTTCAGATATAGGTGCCGATAGGCATTACAGATATAGTTGCCGATTAGCATTTTAAAAATAGGTGCCGATAGGCATTTCAGATATAGAAGCCGATAGGCATTTCAAATATAGGTGCCGATAGGCATTCCAGATATGGTTGCCGATAGGCATTTCAAATATAGGTGCTGATAGGCATTTCAGATGTAGTTTCCGATAGGCATTTCAAAAATAGGTGCCGATAGGCATTTCAGATATAGGTGCCGATGGGCATTTCAGATATAGTTGCCGATTGGCATTTTAAAAATAGGTGCCGATAGGCATTTTAGATGTAGTTTCCGATAGGCATTTCAAAAATAGGTGCCGATAGGCATTTCAGATATAGGTGCCGATAGGCATATCAGATATAGTTGCCGATAGGCATTTAAAATTAGGTGCCGATAGGCATTTCAAATATAGGTGTCGATAGGCATTTCAGATATAAATGCCGAAAGGCATTTCAGATATAGGTGCTGATAGGCATTTCTGATGTGGTTGCCGATAGGCATTTCAAATATAGGTGCTGATAGGCATTTCAGATGTAGTTTTCGATAGGCATTTCAAAAATAGGTGCCGTTAGGCAATTCAGATATAGGTGCCGATAGGCACTTCAGATATAGTTGCCGATTGGCATTTTAAAAATAGGTGTGATAGGCATTTCAGATATAGAAGCCGATAGGCATTTCAAATATAGGTGCCGATAGGCATTCCAGATATTGTTGCCGATAGGCATTTCAAATATAGGTGCTGATAGGCATTTCAGATGTAATTTCCGATAGGTATTTGAAAAATTGATGCCGATAGGCATTTCAGATATAGGTGCCGATAGGCATTTCAAATATAGTTGCCGATTGGCATTTTAAAAATAGGTGCCGATAGGCATTTCAGATATAGAAGCCGATAGGCATTTCAAATATAGGTGCCGATAGGCATTTTAAATATAGGTGCTGATAGGCATTTCAGATGTAGTTTCCGATAGGCATTTCAAAAATTACCGATAGGCATTTCAGATATAGGTGCCGATAGGCATTTCAGATATGGTTGCCGATTGAGATTTTAAAAATAGGTGCCGATAGGCATTTTAGATATAGAAGCCGATAGGTATTTCAAATATAGGTGTCGATAGGCATTTAGATATTGTTGCCGATAGGCATTTCAAATATTGGTGTTAATAGGCATTTCAGATGTAGTTTTCGATAGGCATTTCAAAAATAGGTGCCGAAAGGCATTTCAGATATAGGTGCCGATAGGCATTACACATTTAGCCGCCGATTGGCATTTTAAAAATAGGTGCCGATAGGCATTTCAGATATAGAAGAGAATAGGCATTTCAAATATAGTTGCCGATAGGCATTCCAGATATGGTTGCTGATAGGCATTTCAAATATATGTGCTGATAGGCATTTCAGATGTAGTTTCCGATAGGCATTTCAAAAATAAGTGCCGATGGGCATTTCAGATATAGGTGCCGATAGGCATTTCAGATATAGTTGCCGATTGGCATTTTAAAAATAGGTGCCGATAGGCATTTCAGATATAGAAGCCGATAGGCATTTCAAATATAGGTGCCGATAGGCATTCAAGATATGGTTGCCGATAGGCATTTCAAATATAGGTGCTGATAGGCATTTCAGATGTAGTTTCCGATAGGCATTTCAAAAATAGGTGCCGATAGGCATTTCAGATAAAGGTGCCGATAGGCATTTCAGATATAGTTGCCGATTGGCATTTTAAAAATAGGTGCCGATAGGCATTTCAGATATAGAAGCCGATATGCATTCTAGATATAGTTACCGATAGGCATTTCAAATATAGGTGCTGATAGGCATTTCAAATGTAGTTTCCGATAGGCATTTCAAAAATAGGTGCCGATAGGCATTTCAGATATAGGTGCCGATAGGCATTTCAGATATAGTTGCCGATTGGCATTTTAAAAATAGGTGCTGATCGGCTTTTTAGATGTAGTTTCCGATAGGCATTTCAAAAATTGGTGCCGATAGGCATTTCAGATATAGGTGCCGATAGGCATTTCAGATATAGTTGCCGATTGGCATTTTAAAAATAGGTGCCGATAGGCATTTCAGATATAGAAGCCGATAGGCATTTCAAATATAGGTGCCGATAGGCATTCCAGATATGGTTGCCGATAGGCATTTCAAATATAGGTGCTGATAGGCATTTCAGATGTAGTTTCCGATAGGCATTTCAAAAATAGGTGCCGATAGGCATTTCAGATATAGGTGCCGATAGACATTTCAGATATAGTTGCGGATTGGTATTTTAAAAATAGGTGCCGATAGGCATTTCAAATATAGAAGCCGATAGGCATTTCAAATATAGGTGCCGATAGGCATTCCAGATATAGTTGCCGATCGGCATTTCAAATATAGGTGCTGATAGGCATTTCAGATGTAGTTTCCGATAGGCATTTCAAAAATAGGTGCCGATACGCATTTCAGATATATGTGCCGATAGGCATTTCAGATATAGTTGCCGATTGGCATTTTAAAAATAGGTGCCGTTAGTTATTTCAGATATAGAAGCCGATAGGCATTTCAAATATAGGTGCCGATAGGCATTTTAGATATGGTTGCCGATAGGCATTTCAAATATAGGAGCTGATAGGCATTTCAGATGTAGTTTCCGATAGGCATTTCAAAAATAGGTGCCGATAGGCATTTAAGATATAGGTGCCGATAGGTATATCAGATATAGTTGCCGATAGGCATTTAAAATATAGGTGCCGATAGGCATTTCAAATATAGGTGTCGATAGGAATTTCAGATATAAATGCCGAAAGGCATTTCAGATATAGGTGCTGATAGGCATTTCTGATGTGGTTGCCGATAGGCATTTTAAATATAGGTGCTGATAGGCATTTCAGATGTAGTTTTCGATAGGCATTTCAAAAATAGGTGCCGATAGGCAATTCAGATATAGGTGCCGATAGGCACTTCAGATATAGTTGCCGATTGGCATTTTAAAAATAGGTGCCGATAGGCATTTCAGACATAGAAGCCGATAGGCATTTCAAATATAGGTGCCGATAGGCATTCCAGATATGGTTGCCGATAGGCATTTCAAATATAGGTGCTGATAGGCATTTAAGATGTAGTTTCCGATAGGCATTTCAAAAATTGGTGCCGATAGGCATTTTAGATATAGGTGCCAATAGGCAATCAGATATAGTTGCCGATTGGCATTTTAAAAATAGGTGCCGATAGGCATTTCAGATATAGAAGCCGAAAGGTATTTCAAATATAGGTGTCGATTGGCATTTCAGATATGGTTGCCGATAGGTTTCAAATATTGGTGCTTATAAGCATTTCAGATGTAGTTTCCGATAGGCATTTCAAAAATATGTGACGATAGGCATTTCAGATACAGGTGCCGATAGGCATTACAGATATAGTTGCCGATTGGCATTTTAAAAATAGGTGCCGATAGGCATTTCAGATATAGAAGCCGATAGGCATTTCAAATATAGGTGCCGATAGACATTCCAGATATGGTTGCCGATAGGCATTTCAAATATAGGTGCTGATAGGCATTTCAGATGTAGTTTCCGATAGGCATTTTAAAAATAGGTGCCGATAGGCATTTCAGATATAGGTGCCGATGGGCATTTCAGATATAGTTGCCGATTGGCATTTTAAAAATAGGTGCCGGTAGGCATTTCAGATATAGAAGCCGATAGGCATTTCAAATATAGGTGCCGATAGGCATTCCAGATATAGTTGCCGATAGGCATTTCAAATATAGGTGCTGATAGGCATTTCAGATGTAGTTTCCGATAGGCATTTCAAAAATAGGTGCCGATAGGCATTCCAGATATAGTTGCCGATAGGCATTTCAAATATAGGTGCTGATAGGCATTTCAGATGTAGTTTCCGATAGGCATTTCAAAAATAGGTGCCGATAGGCATTTCAGATATAGGTGCCGATAGGCATTTCAGATATAGTTGCCGATTGGCATTTTAAAAATAGGTGCCGATAGTTATTTCAGATATAGAAGCCGATAGGCATTTCAAATATAGGTGCCGATAGGCATTCTAGATATGGTTGCCGATAGGCATTTCAAATATAGGAGCTGATAGGCATTTCAGATGTAGTTTCCGATAGGCATTTCAAAAATAGGTGCCGATAGGCATTTAAGATATAGGTGCCGATAGGTATATCAGATATAGTTGCCGATAGGCATTTAAAATATAGGTGCCGATAGGCATTTCAAATATAGGTGTCGATAGGAATTTCAGATATAAATGCCGAAAGGCATTTCAGATATAGGTGCTGATAGGCATTTCTGATGTGGTTGCCGATAGGCATTTCAAATATAGGTGCTGATAGGCATTTCAGATGTAGTTTTCGATAGGCATTTCAAAAATAGGTGCCGATAGGCAATTCAGATATAGGTGCCGATAGGCACTTCAGATATAGTTGCCGCTTGGCATTTTAAAAATAGGTGCCGATAGGCATTTCAGACATAGAAGCCGATAGGCATTTCAAATATAGGTGCCGATAGGCATTCCAGATATGGTTGCCGATAGGCATTTCAAATATAGGTGCTGATAGGCATTTAAGATGTAGTTTCCGATAGGCATTTCAAAAATAGGTGCCGATAGGCATTTTAGATATAGGTGCCGATAGGCATTTCAGATATAGTTGCCGATTGGCATTTTAAAAATAGGTGCCGATAGGCATTTCAGATATAGAAGCCGAAAGGTATTTCAAATATAGGTGTCGATTGGCATTTCAGATATGGTTGCCGATAGGCATTTCAAATATTGGTGCTTATAAGCATTTCAGATGTAGTTTCCGATAGGCATTTCAAAAATAGGTGACGATAGGCATTTCAGACACAGGTGCCGATAGGCATTACAGATATAGTTGCCGATTGGCATTTTAAAAATAGGTGCCGATAGGCATTTCAGATATAGAAGCCGATAGGCATTTCAAATATAGGTGCCGATAGACATTCCAGATATGTTTGCCGATAGGCATTTCAAATATAGGTGCTGATAGGCATTTCAGATGTAGTTTCCGATAGGCATTTTAAAAATAGGTGCCGATAGGCATTTCAGATATAGGTGCCGATGGGCATTTCAGATATAGTTGCCGATTGGCATTTTAAAAATAGGTGCCGGTAGGCATTTCAGATATAGAAGCCGATAGGCATTTCAAATATAGGTGCCGATAGGCATTCCAGATATAGTTGCCGATAGGCATTTCAAATATAGGTGCTGATAGGCATTTCAGATGTAGTTTCCGATAGGCATTTCAAAAATAGGTGCCGATAGGCATTCTAGATATAGTTGCCGATAGGCATTTCAAATATAGGTGCTGATAGGCATTTCAGATGTAGTTTCCGATAGACATTTCAAAAATAGGTGCCGATAGGCATTTCAGATATAGGTGCCGATAGGCATTTCAGATATAGTTGCCGATTGGCATTTTAAAAATAGGTGTCGATAGGCATTTCAGATATAGAAGCCGATAGGCATTTCAAATATAGGTGCCGATAGGCATTCCAGATATGGTTGCCGATAGGCATTTCAAATATATGTGCTGATAGGCATTTCAGATGTAGTTTCCGATAGACATTTCAAAAATAGGTGCCGATAGGCATTACGATATAGGTGCCGATAGGCATTTCAGATATAGTTGCCGATTGGCATTTTAAAAATAGGTGCCGATAGGCATTTCAGATATAGAAGCCGATAGGCATTTCAAATATAGGTGCTGATAGGCATTCCAGATATGGTTGCCGATAGGCATTTCAAATATAGGTGCTGATAGGCATTTCAGATGTAGTTTCCGATAGGTATTTCAAAAATTGATGCCGATAGGCATTTCAGATATAGGTGCCGATAGGCATTTCAAATATAGTTGCCGATTGGCATTTTAAAAAAAGGTGCCGATAGGCATTTCAGATATAGAAGCCGATAGGCATTTCAAATATAGGTGCCGATAGGCATATCAGATATAGTTGCCGATTGGCATTTTAAAAATAGGTGCCGATAGGCATTTTAGATGTAGTTTCCGATAGGCATTTCGAAACTAGGTGCCGATAGGCATTTCAGATATAGGTGCCGATAGGCATATCAGATATAGTTGCCGATAGGCATTTAAAATATAGGTGCCGATAGGCATTTCAAATATAGGTGTCGATAGGCATTTCAGATATAAATGCCGATAGGCATTTCAGATATAGGTGCTGATAGGCATTTCTGATGTGGTTGCCGATAGGAATTTCAAATATAGGTGCTGATAGGCATTTCAGATGTAGTTTTCGATAGGCATTTCAAAAATAGGTGCCGATAGGCAATTCAGATATAGGTGCCGATAGGCACTTCAGATATAGTTGCCGATTGGCATTTTAAAATGGGTGCTGATAGGCATTTCAGATATAGAAGCCGATAGGCATTTCAAATATAGGTGCCGATAGGCATTCCAGATATTGTTGCCGATAGGCATTTCAAATATAGGTGCTGATAGGCATTTCAGATGTAGTTTCCGATAGGTATTTCAAAAATTGATGCCGATAGGCATTTCAGATATAGGTGCCGATAGGCATTTCAAATATAGTTGCAGATTGGCATTTTAAAAAAAGGTGCCGATAGGCATTTCAGATATAGAAGCCGATAGGCATTTCAAATATAGGTGCCGATAGGTATTCCAGATATGGTTGCCGATAGGCATTTTAAATATAGGTGCTGATAGGCATTTTAGATGTAGTTTCCGATAGGCATTTCAAAAATTACTGATAGGCATTTCAGATACAGATGCCGATAGGCATTTCAGATATAGTTGCCGATTGAGATTTTAAAAAAAGGTGCCGATAGGCATTTTAGATATAGAAGCCGATAGGTATTTCAAATATAGGTGTCGATAGGCATTTAGATATTGTTGCCGATAGGCATTTCAAATATTGGCGTTAATAGGCATTTCAGATGTAGTTTTCGATAGGCACTTCACAAATAGAAGCCGACAGGCATTTCAGATATAGGTGCCGATAGGCATTACAGATTTAGCCGCCGATTGGCATTTTAAAAATAGGTGCCGATAGGCATTTCAGATATAGAAGAGAATAGGCATTTTAAATATAGGTGCCGATAGGCATTCCAGATATGGTTGCCGATAGGCATTTCAAATATATGTGCCGATAAGCATTTCAGATATAGTTGCCGATTGGCATTTTAAATATAGGTGCCGATAGGCATTTCAGATATAGAAGCCGATAGGTGTTTCAAATATAGGTGTCGATAGGCATTTCAGATATGGTTGCCGATAGGCATTTCAAATATAGGTGCTGATAGGCATTTCAGATGTAGTTTCCGATAGGCATTTCAAAAATAGGTGCCGATAGGCATTTCAGATATAGGTGCCGATAGGCATTTCAGATATAGTTGCCGATTGGCATTTTAAAAATAGGTGCCGATAGGCATTTTAGATGTAGTTTCCGACAGGCATTTCAAAAATAGGTGCCGATAGGCATTTCAGATATAGGTGCCGATAGGCATATCAGATATAGTTGCCGTATGGCATTTTAAAAATAGGTGCCGATAGGCATTTCAGATATAGAAGCCGATAGGCATTTCAAATATAAATGCCGATAGGCATTCTAGATATGGTTGCCGATAGGCATTTCAAATATAGGTGCTGATAGGCATTTCAGATGTAGTTTCCGATAGGCATTTCAAAAATAGGTGCCGATAGGCATTTCAGATATAGGTGCCGATAGACATTTCAGATATAGTTGCGGATTGGCATTTTAAAAATAGGTGCCGATAGGCATTTCAGATATAGAAGCCGATAGGCATTTCAAATATAGGTGCCGATAGGCATTCCAGATATGGTTGCCGATAGGCATTTCAAATATAGGTGCTGATAGGCTTTTTAGATGTAGTTTCCGATAGGCATTTCAAAAATTGGTGCCGATAGGCATTTCAGATATAGGTGCCGATAGGCATTTCAGATATATTTGCCGATTGGCATTTTAAAAATAGGTGCCGATAGGCATTTCAGATATAGAAGCCGATAGGCATTTCAAATATAGGTGCCGATAGGCATTCCAGATATGGTTGCCGATAGGCATTTCAAATATAGGCGCTAATAGGCATTTCAGATGTAGTTTCCGATAGGCATTTCAAAAATAGGTGCCGATAGGCATTTCAGATATAGGTGCCGATAGACATTCCAGATATAGTTGCGGATTGGCATTTTAAAAATAGGTGCCGATAGGCATTTCAGATATAGAAGCCGATAGGCATTTCAAATATAGGTGCCGATAGGCATTCCAGATATAGTTGCCGATAGGCATTTCAAATATAGGTGCTGATAGGCATTTCAGATGTAGTTTCCGATAGGCATTTCAAAAATAGGTGCCGATAGGCATTTCAGATATAGGTGCCGATAGGCATTTTAAAAATAGGTGCCGATAGGCATTTCAGATATAGAAGCCGATAGGTATTTCAAATATAGGTGCTTATAGGCATTTCAAATGTAGTTTCCGATAGGCATTTCAAAAATTGGTGCCGATAGGCATTTCAGATATAAGTGCCGATAGGCATTTCAGATATAGTTGCCGATTGGCATTTTAAAAATAGGTGCCGATAGGCATTTTAGATGTAGTTTCCGATAGGCATTTCAAAAATAGGTGCCGATAGGCATTTCAGATATAGGTGCCGATAGGCATATCAGATATAGTTGCCGATAGGCATTTAAAATATAGGTGCCGATAGGCATTTCAAATATAGGTGTCGATAGGCATTTCAGATATAAATGCCGAAAGGCATTTCAGATATAGGTGCTGATAGGCATTTCTGATGTGGTTGCCGACAGGCATTTCAAATATAGGTGCTGATAGGCATTTCAGATGTAGTTTTCGATAGGCATTTCAAAAATAGGTGCCGATAGGCAATTCAGATATAGGTGCCGATAGGCACTTCAGATATAGTTGCCGATTGGCATTTTAAAAATAGGTGCCGATAGGAATTTCAGATATAGAAGCCGATAGGCATTTCAAATATAGGTGCCGATAGGCATTCCAGATATTGTTGCCGATAGGCATTTCAAATAAAGGTGCTGATAGGCATTTCAGATGTATTTTCCGATAGGCATTTCAAAAATTGGGGCCGATAGGCATTTCAGATATAGGTGCCGATAGGCATTTACGATATAGTTGCCGATTGGGATTTTAAAAATAGGAGCCGATAGGCATTTTAGATATAGAAGCCGATAGGTATTTCAAATATAGGTGTCGATAGGCATTTAAGATATGGTTGCCGATAGGCATTTCAAATATTGGCGCTGATAGGCATTTCAGATGAAGTTTTCGATAGGCATTTCAAAAATAGGTGCCGACAGGCATTTCAGATATAGGTGCCGATAGGCATATCAGATATAGTTGCCGATTGGCATTTTAAAAATAGGTGCCGATAGGCATTTCAGATATAGAAGCCGATAGGCATTTCAAATATAGGTGCCGATAGGCATTCCAGATATGGTTGCCGATAGGCATTTCAAATATATGTGCTGATAGGCATTTCAGATGTAGTTTCCGATAGGCATTTCAAAAATAGGTGCCGACAGGCATTTCAGATATAGGTGCCGATAGGCATATCAGATTTAGCCGCCGATTGGCATTTTAAAAATAGGTGCTGATAGGCATTTCAGATATAGAAGAGAATAGGCATTTCAAATATAGGTGCCGATAGGCATTCCAGATATGGTTGCCGATAGGCATTTCAAATATATGTGCCGATAGGCATTCTAGATATGGTTGCCGATAGGCATTTCAAAAATAGGTGCCGATAAACATTTTAGATATAGGTGCCGATAGGCATTTCAGATATAGTTGCCGATTAGCATTTTAAAAATAGGTGCCGATAGGCATTTCAGATATAGAAGCCGATAGGTATTTCAAATATAGGTGTCGATAGGCATTTCAGATATGGTTGCCGATAGGCATTTCAAATATAGGTGCTGATAGGCATTTCAGATGTAGTTTCCGATAGGCATTTCAAAAATAGGTGCCGATAGGCATTTCAGATATAGGTGCCGATAGGCATATCAGATATATTTGCCGATTGGCATTTTGAAAATAGGTGCCGATAGGCATTTCAGATATAGAAGCCGATAGGCATTTCAAATATAGGTGCCGATAGGCATTCTAGATATGGTTGCCGATAGGCATTTCAAATATAGGTGCTGATAGGCTTTTTAGATGTAGTTTCCGATAGGCATTTCAAAAATAGGTGCCGATAGGCATTTCAGATATAGGTGCCGATAGGCATTTCAGATATAGTTGCCGATTGGCATTTTAAAAATAGGTGCCGACAGTTATTTCAGATATAGAAGCCGATAGGCATTTCAAATATAGGTGCCGATAGGCATTCCAGATATGGTTGCCGATAGGCATTTCAAATATAGGTGCTGATAGGCATTTCAGATGTAGTTTCCGATAGGCATTTCAAAAATTGGTGCCGATAGGCATTTCAGATATAAGTGCCGATAGGCATTTCAGATATAGTTGCCGATTGGCATTTTAAAAATAGGTGCCGATAGGCATTTCAGATATAGAAGCCGAAAGGTATTTCAAATATAGGTGTCGATTGGCATTTCAGATATGGTTGCCGATAGGGATTTCAAATATTGGTGCTTATAGGTATTTCAGATGTAGTTTCCGATAGGCATTTCAAAAAGAGGTGACGATAGGCATTTCAGATATAGGTGCCGATAGGCATTACAGATATAGTTGCCGATTGGCATTTTAAAAATAGGTGCCGATAGGCATTTCAGATATAGAAGCTGATAGGCATTTCAAATAAAGGTGCCGATAGGCATTCCAGATATGGTTGCCGATAGGCATTACAAATATAGGTGCTGATAGGCATTTTAGATGTAGTTTCCGATAGGCATTTCAAAAATAGGTGCCAATAGGCATTTCAGATATAGTGACCGATGGGCATTTCAGATATAGTTGCCGATTGGCATTTTTAAAATAGGTGCCGGTAGGCATTTCAGATATAGACGCCGATAGGCATTTCAAATATAGGAGCCGATAAGCATTCCAGATATAGTTGCCGATAGGCACTTCAAATATTGGTGCTGATAGGCATTTCAGATGTAGTTTCCGATAGGCATTTCAAAAATAGGTGCCGATAGGCATTTCAGATATAGGTGCCGATAGGCATTTCAGATATAGTTGCCGATTGGCATTTTAAAAATAGGTGCCGATAGGCATTTCAGATATAGAAGCCGATAGGTATTTCAAATATAGGTGTCGATAGGCATTTCAGATATGGTTGCCGATAGGCGTTTCAAATATAGGTGCTGATAGGCATTTCAGATGTAGTTTCCGATAGGCATTTCAAAAATAGGTGCCGATAGGCATTTCAGATATAGGTGCCGATAGGCATTTCAGATATAGTTGCCGATTGGCATTTTAAAAATAGGTGCCGATAGGCATTTTAGATGTAGTTTCCGATAGGCATTTCAAAAATAGGTGCCGATAGGTATTTCAGATATAGGTGCCGATAGGCATATCAGATATAGTTGCCGATTGGCATTTTAAAAATAGGTGCCGATAGGCATTTCAGATATAGAAGCCGATAGGCATTTCAAATATAGGTGCCGATAGGCATTCTAGATATAGTTGCCGATAGGCATTTCAAATATAGGTGCCGATATGCTTTTTAGATGTAGTTTCCGATAGGCATTTCAAAAATAGGTGCCGATAGGCATTATAGATATAGGTGCCGATAGGCATTTCAGATATAGTTGCCGATTGGCATTTTAAAAATTGGTGCCGATAGGCATTTCAGATATAGAAGCCGAAAGGTATTTCAAATATAGGTGTCGATTGGCATTTCAGATATGGTTGCCGATAGGCATTTCAAATATTGGTGCTTATAGGCATTTCAGATGTAGTTTCCGATAGGCATTTCAAAAATAGGTGACGATAGGCATTTCAGATATAGGTGCCGATAGGCATTACAGATATAGTTGCCGATTGGCATTTTAAAAATAGGTGCCGATAGGCATTTCAGATATAGAAGCCGATAGGCAGTTCAAATATAGGTGCCGATAGGCATTCAAGATATGGTTGCCGATAGACATTTCAAATATAGGTGCTGATAGGCATTTCAGATGTAGTTTCCGAAAGGCATTTCAAAAATAGGTGCCGATAGGCATTTCAGATATAGGTGCCGATGGGCATTTCAGATATAGTTGCCGGTTGGCATTTTAAAAATAGGTGCCGGTAGGCATTTCAGATATAGAAGCCGATAATCATTTCAAATATAGGTGCCGATAAGCATTCCAGATATGGTTGCCGATAGGCACTTCAAATATTGGTGCTGATAGGCATTTCAGATGTAGTTTCCGATAGGCATTTCAAAAATAGGTGCCGACAGGCATTTCAGATATAGGTGCCGATAGGCATTTCAGATATAGTTGCCGATTGGCATTTTAGAAATAGGTGCCGATAGGCATTTCAGATATAGAAGCCGATAGGCATTTCAAATATAGGTGCCGATAGGCATTCCAGATATGGTTGCCGATAGGCATTTCAAATATAGGTGCTGATAGGCATTTCAGATGTAGTTTCCGATAGGCATTTCAAAAATAGGTGCCGATAGGCATTTCAGATATAGGTGCCGATAGGCATTTCAGATATAGTTGCCGATTGGCATTTTAAAAATGGGTGCCGATAGGCATTTTAGATGTAGTTTCCGATAGGCATTTCAAAAATAGGTGCCGATAGGCATTTCAGATATAGGTGCCGATAGGCATATCAGATATAGTTGCCGATTGGCATTTTAAAAATAGGTGCCGGTAGGCATTTCAGATATAGAAGCTGATAGGCATTTCAAATATAGGTGCCGATAAGCATTCCAGATATGGTTGCCGATAGGCACTTCAAATATTGGTGCTGATAGGCATTTCAGATGTAGTTTCCGTTAGGCATTTCAAAAATAGGTGCCGATAGGCATTTCAGATATAGGTGCCGATAGACATTTCAGATATAGTTGCCGATTGGCATTTTAAAAATAGGTGCCGATAGGCATTTCAGATATAGAAGCCGATAGGCATTTCAGATATAGAAGCCGATAGGCATTTCAAATATAGGTGCCGATAGGCATTCCAGATATGGTTGCCGATAGGCATTTCAAATATAGGTGCTGATAGGCATTTCAGATGTAGTTTCCGATAGGCATTTCAAAAATAGGTGCCGATAGGCATTTCAGATATAGGTGCCGATGGGCATTTCAGATATAGTTGCCGATTGGCATTTTAAAAATAGGTGCAGGTAGGCATTTCAGATATAGAAGCCGATAGGCATTTCAAATATAGGTGCCGATTAGCATTCCAGATATGGTTGCCGATAGGCACTTCAAATATTGGTGCTGATAGGCATTTCAGATGTAGTTTCCGATAGGCATTTCAAAAATAGGTGCCGATAGGCATTTCAGATATAGGTGCCGATAGGCATTTCAGATATAGTTGCCGATTGGCATTTTAAAAATAGGTGCCGATAGGCATTTCAGATATAGAAGCCGATAGGCATTTCAAATATAGGTGCCGATAGGCATTCCAGATATAGTTGCCGATAGGCATTTCAAATATAGGTGCTGATAGGCATTTCAGATGTAGTTTCCGATAGGCATTTCAAAAATAGGTGCCGATAGGCATTTCAGATATAGGTGCCGATAGGCATTTCAGATATAGTTGCCGATTGGCATTTTAAAAATAGGTGCCGATAGGCATTTCAGATATATAAGCCGATAGGCATTTCAAATATAGGTGCCGATAGGCATTCCAGATATGGTTGCCGATAGGCATTTCAAATATAGGTGCTGATAGGCATTTCAGATGTAGTTTCCGATAGGCATTTCAAAAATAGGTGCCGAGAGGCATTTCAGATATAGGTGCCGATGGGCATTTCAGATATAGTTGCCATTGGCATTTTAAAAATAGGTGCCGGTAGGCATTTCAGATATAGAAGCCGATAGGCATTTCAAATATAGGTGCCGATAAGCATTCCAGATATGGTTGCCGATAGGCATTTCAAATATTGGTGCTGATAGGCTTTTCAGATGTAGTTTCCGATAGGCATTTCAAAAATAGGTGCCGATAGGCATTTCATATATAGGTGCCGATAGGCATTTCAGATATAGTTGCCGATTGGCATTTTAAAAATAGGTGCCGAAAGGCATTTCAGATATAGAAGCCGATAGGCGTTTCAAATATAGGTGCCGATAGGCATTCCAGATATGGTTGCCGATAGGCATTTCAAATATAGGTGCTGATAGGCATTTCAGATGTAGTTTCCGATAGGCATTTCAAAAATAGGTGCCGATAGGTTTTTCAGATATAGGTGCCGATAGGCATTTCAGATATAGTTGTCGATTGGCATTTTAAAAATAAGTGCCGGTAGGCATTTCAGATAAAGAAGCCGATAGGCATTTCAAATATAGGTGCCGATAGGCATTCCAGATATAGTTGCCGATAGGCATTTCAAATATAGGTGCTGATAGGCATTTCAGATGTAGTTTCCGATAGGCATTTCAAAAATAGGTGCCGATAGGCATTTCAGATATAGGTGCCGATAGGCATTTCAGATATAGTTGCCGATTGGCATTTTAAAAATAGGTGCCGGTAGGCATTTCAGATATAGAAGCCGATAGGCATTTCAAATATAGGTGCCGATAGGCATTCTAGATATGGCTGCCGATAGGCATTTCAAATATAGGTGCTGATAGGCTTTTCAGATGTAGTTTCCGATAGGCATTTCAAAAATAGGTGCCGATTGGCATTTCAGATAAAGGTGCCGATAGGCATTTCAGATATAGTTGCCAATTGGCATTTTAAAAATAGGTGCCGATAGCTATTACAGATATAGAAGCCGATAGGCATTTCAAATATAGGTGCCGATAGGCATTCCAGATATGGTTGCCGATAGGCATTTCAAATATAGGTGCTGATAGGCATTTCAGATGTAGTTTCCGATAGGCATTTCAAAAATTGGTGCCGATAGGCATTTCAGATATAGGTGCAGATAGGCATTTCAGATATTGTTGCCGATTGGCATTTTAAAAATAGGTGCCGATAGGCATTTCAGATATAGAAGCCGAAAGGTATTTCAAATATAGGTGTCGATTGGCATTTCAGATATGGTTGCCGATAGGCATTTCAAATATTGGTGCTTATTGGCATTTCAGATGTAGTTTCCGATAGGCATTTCAAAAATTGGTGCCGTTAGGTATTTCAGATATAGGTGCCGATAGGCATTTCAGATATCGTTGCCGATTGGAATTTTAAAAATAGGTGCCGATAGCCATTTTAGATATAGAAGCCGAAAGGTATTTCAAATATAGGTGTCGATTGGCATTTCAGATATGGTTGCCGATAGGCATTTCAAATATTGGTGCTTATAGGCATTTCAGATGTAGTTTCCGATAGGCATTTCAAAAATAGGTGACGATAGGCATTTCAGATATAGGTGCCGATAGGCATTACAGATATAGTTGCCGATTGGCATTTTAAAAATAGGTGCCGATAGGCATTTCAGATATAGAAGCCGATAGGCATTTCAAATATAGGTGCCGATAGGCATTCCAGATATGGTTGCCGATAGGCATTTCAAATATAGGTGCTGATAGGCATTTCAGATGTAGTTTCCGATAGGCATTTCAAAAATAGGTGCCGATAGGCATTTCAGATATAGGTGCCGATAGGCATTTCAAATATAGTTGCCGATTGGCATTTTAAAAATAGGTGCCGATAGGCATTTCAGATATAGAAGCCGGTAGGCATTTTAAATATAGGTGCCGATAAGCATTCCAGATATGGTTGCCGATAGGCTTTTTAAATATAGGTGCTGATAGGCATTTCAGATGTAGTTTCCGATAGGCATTTCAAAAATAGGTGCCGATAGGCATTTCAGATATAGGTGCCGATGGGCATTTCAGATATAGTTGCCGATTGGCATTTTAAAAATAGGTGCCGGTAGGCATTTCAGATATAGAAGCCGATAGGCATTTCAAATATAGGTGCCGATAAGCATTCCAGATATGGTTGCCGATAGGCACTTTAAATATTGGTGCCGATAGGCATTTCAGATGTAGTTTCCGATAGGCATTTCAAAAATAGGTGCCGATAAGCATTCCAGATATGGTTGCCGATAGGCACTTTAAATATTGGTGCTGATAGTCATTTCAGATGTAGTTTCCGATAGGCATTTCAAAAATAGGTTCCGATAGGCATTTCAGATATAGGTGCCGATAGGCATTTCAGATATACTTACCGATTGGCATTTTAAAAATAGGTGCCGATAGGCATTTTAGATGTAGTTTCCGATAGGCATTTCAAAAATAGGTGCCGATAGGCATTTCAGATATAGGTGCCGATAGGCATATCAGATATAGTTGCCGATAGGCATTTAAAATATATGTACCGATAGGCATTTCAAATATAGGTGTCGACCGGCATTTCAGATATAAATGCCGAAAGGCATTTCAGATATAGGTGCCGATAGGCATTTCTGATGTGGTTGCCGATAGGCATTTCAAATATAGGTGCTGATAGGCATTTCAGATGTAGTTTCCGATAGGCATTTCAAAAATAGGTACCAATAGGCATTTCAGATATAGGTGCCGATAGGCATTTCAGATATAGTTGCCGATTGGCATTTTAAAAATAGGTGCCGATAGGCATTTCAGATATAGAAGCCGATAGGTATTTCAAATATAGGTGTGGATAGGCATTTCAGATATGGTTGCCGATAGGCATTTCAAATATAGGTGCTGATAGTCATTTCAGATGTAGTTTCCGATAGGCATTTCAAAAATAGGTTCCGATAGGCATTTCAGATATAGGTGCCGATAGGCATTTCAGATATACTTACCGATTGGCATTTTAAAAATAGGTGCCGATAGGCATTTTAGATGTAGTTTCCGATAGGCATTTCAAAAATAGGTGCCGATAGGCATTTCAGATATAGGTGCCGATAGGCATATCAGATATAGTTGCCGATAGGCATTTAAAATATATGTGCTGATAGGCATTTCAAATATAGGTGTCGACCGGCATTTCAGATATAAATGCCGAAAGGCATTTCAGATATAGGTGCCGATAGGCATTTCTGATGTGGTTGCCGATAGGCATTTCAAATATAGGTGCTGATAGGCATTTCAGATGTAATTTCCGATAGGCATTTCAAAAATAGGTACCGATAGGCATTTCAGATATAGGTGCCGATAGGCATTTCAGATATAGTTGCCGATTGGCATTTTAAAAATAGGTGCCGATAGGCATTTCAGATATAGAAGCCGATAGGTATTTCAAATATAGGTGTGGATAGGCATTTCAAATATGGTTGCCTATAGGCATTTCAAATATAGGTGCTGATAGTCATTTCAGATGTAGTTTCCTAATGGCATTTCAAAAATAGGTTCCGATAGGCATTTCAGATATAGGTGCCGATAGGCATTTCAGATATACTTACCGATTGGCATTATAAAATAGGTGCCGATAGGCATTTTAGATGTAGTTTCCGATAGGCATTTCAAAAATAGGTGCCGATAGGCATTTCAGATATCTGTGCCGATAGGCATATCAGATATAGTTGCCGATAGGCATTTAAAATATATGTGCCGATAGGCATTTCAAATATAGGTGTCGACCGGCATTTCAGATATAAATGCCGAAAGGCATTTCAGATATAAGTGCCGATAGGCATTTCTGTTGTGGTTGCCGATAGGCATTTCAAATATAGGTGCTGATAGGCATTTCAGATGTAGTTTCCGATAGGCATTTCAAAAATAGGTACCGATAGGCATTTCAGATATAGGTGCCGATAGGCATTTCAGATATAGTTGCCGATTGGCATTTTAAAAATAGGTGCCGATAGGCATTTCAGATATAAAAGCCGATTGTATTTCAAATATAGATGTGGATAGGCATTTCAGATATGGTTGCCGATAGGCATTTCAAATATAGGTGCTGATAGTCATTTCAGATGTAGTTTCCGATAGGCATTTCAAAAATAGGTTCCGATAGGCATTTCAGATATAGGTGCCGATAGGCATTTCAGATATACTTACCGATTGACATTTTAAAAATAGGTGCCGATAGGCATTTTAGATGTAGTTTCCGATAGGCATTTCAAAAATAGGTGCCGATAGGCATTTCAGATATAGGTGCCGATAGGCATATCAGATATAGTTGCCGATAGGCATTTAAAATATATGTGCCGATAGGCATTTTAAATATAGGTGTCGACCGGCATTTCAGATATAAATGCCGAAAGGCATTTCAGATATAGGTGCCGATAGGCATTTCTGATGTGGTTGCCGATAGGCATTTCAAAAATAGGTACCGATAGGCATTTCAGATATAGGTGCCGATAGGCATTTCAGATATAGTTGCCGATTGGCATTTTAAAAATAGGTGCCGATAGGCATTTCAGATATAGAAGCCGATAGGTTTTCAAATATAGGTGCCGATAAGCATTCCAGATATGGTTGCCGATAGGCATTTCATATATAGGTGCTGACAGGCATTTCAGATGTAGTTTCCGATAGGCTTTTCAAAAATTGGTGCCGATAGGCATTTCAGATATAGGTGCCGATAGGCATTTCAGATATAGGTGCCGATAGGCATTTTAGATATAGTTGCCGATTGGCATTTTAAAAATAGGTGCCTATAGGCATTTCAGATATAGAAGCCGATAGGTATTTAAATATAGGTGTCGATAGGCATTTCAAATATAGGTGCTGATAGGCATTTCAGATGTAGTTTCCGATAGGCATTTCAAAAATAGGTGCCGATAGGCATTTCAGATATAGGTGCCGATAGACTTTTCGGATATAGTTGCCGATTGGCATTTTAAAAATAGGTGCCGATAGGCATTTCAGATATAGAAGCCGATAGGCATTTCAAATATAGGTTCCGATAGGCATTCCAGATATAGTTGCCGATAGGCATTTCAAATATAGGTGCTGATAGGCATTTCAGATGTAGTTTCCGATAGGCATTTCAAAAATAGGTGCCGATAGGCATTTCAGATATAGGTGCCGATAGGCATTTCAGATATAGTTGCTGATTGGCATTTTAAAAATAGGTGCCGATAGGCATTTCAGATATAGAAGCCGGTAGGCATTTTAAATATAGTTGCCGATAGGCATTCCAGATATGGTTGCCGATAGGCATTTCAAATATAGGTGCTGATAGGCATTTCAGATGTAGTTTCTGATAGGCATTTCAAAAATTGGTGCCGATAGGCATTTCAGATATAGGTGCCGATAGGCATTTCAGATATAGGTGCCGATAGGCATTTCAGATATAGTCGCCGATTAGCATTTTAAAAATAGGTGCCTATAGGCATTTCAGATATAGAAGCGGATAGGTATTTCAAATATAGGTGTCGATAGGCATTTCAAATATAGGTGCTGATAGGCATTTCAGATATAAGTGCCGATAGGCATATCAGATATAGTTGCCGATTGGCATTTTAAAAATAGGTGCCGATAGGCATTTTAGATGTAGTTTCCAAAAGGCATTTCAAAAATAGGTGCCGATAGGCATTTCAGATATAAGTGCCGATAGGCATATCAGATATAGTTGCCGATTGGCATTTTAAAAATAGGTGCCGATAGGCATTTTAGATGTAGTTTCCGATAGGCATTTCAAAAATAGGTGCCGATAGGCATTCCAGATATGGTTGCCGATAGGCATTTCAAATATAGGTGCTAATAGGCATTTAAGATGTAGTTTCCGATAGGCATTTCAAAAATAGGTGACGATAGGCATTTCAGATATAGGTGCCGATAGGCATTTCAAATATAGTTGCCGATTGGCATTTTAAAAATAGGTGCCGATAGGCATTTCAGATATAGAAGCCGATAGGCATTTCAAATATAGGTGCCGATAGGCATTCTAGATATGGCTGCCGATAGGCATTTCAAATATAGGTGCTGATAGGCTTTTCAGATGTAGTTTCTGATAGGCATTTCAAAAATAGGTGCCGATTGGCATTTCAGATATAGGTGCCGATAGGCATTTCAGATATAGTTGCCAATTGGCATTTTAAAAATAGGTGCCGATAGTTATTACAGATATAGAAGCCGATAGGCATTTCAAATATAGGTGCCGATAGGCATTCCAGATATGGTTGCCGATAGGCATTTCAAATATAGGTGCTGATAGGCATTTCAGATGTAGTTTCCGATAGGCATTTCAAAAATTGGTGCCGATAGGCATTTCAGATATAGGTGCCGATAGGCATTTCGGATATAGTTGCCGATTGGCATTTTAAAAATAGGTGCCGATAGGCATTTCAGATATAGAAGCCGAAAGGTATTTCAAATATAGGTGTCGATTGGCATTTCAGATATGGTTGCCGATAGGCATTTCAAATATTGGTGCTTATTGGCATTTCAGATGTAGTTTCCGATAGGCATTTCAAAAATTGGTGCCGTTAGGCATTTCAGATATAGGTGCCGATAGGCATTTCAGATATCGTTGCCGATTGGAATTTTAAAAATAGGTGCCGATAGCCATTTTAGATATAGAAGCCGAAAGGTATTTCAAATATAGGTGTCGATTGGCATTTCAGATATGGTTGCCGATAGGCATTTCAAATATTGGTGCTTATAGGCATTTCAGATGTAGTTTCCGATAGGCATTTCAAAAATAGGTGACGATAGGCATTTCAGATATAGGTGCCGATAGGCATTACAGATATAGTTGCCGATTGGCATTTTAAAAATAGGTGCCGATAGGCATTTCAGATATAAAAGCCGATAGGCATTTCAAATATAGGTGCCGAAAGGCATTCCAGATATGGTTGCCGATAGGCATTTCAAATATAGGTGCCGATAGGCATTCCAGATGTAGTTTCCGATAGGCATTTCAAAAATTGGTGCCGATAGGCATTTCAAATATAGGTGCCGATAGGCATTTCAGATATAGGTGCCGATAGGCATTTCAGATATAGAAGCCGATAGGCATTTCAAACATAGGTGCCGATAGGCATTTCAGATATGGTTGCCGATAGGCATTTCAAATATAGGTGCTGATGGGCATTTCAGATGTAGTTTCCGATAGGCATTTCAAAAATAGGTGCCGATAGGCATTTCAGATATAGGTGCCGTTAGACTTTTCGGATATAGTTGCCGATTGGCATTTTAAAAATAGGTGCCGATAGGCATTTCAGATATAGAAGCCGATAGGCATTTCAAATATAGGTGCCGATAGGCATTCCAGATATAGTTGCCGATAGGCATTTCAAATATAGGTGCTGATAGGCATTTCAGATGTAGTTTCCGATAGGCATTTCAAAAATAGGTGCCGATAGGCATTTCAGATATAGGTGCCGATAGGCATTTCAGATATAGTTGCCGATTGGCATTTTAAAAATAGGTGCCGATAGGCATTTCAGATATAGAAGCCGGTAGGCATTTTAAATATAGGTGCCGATAAGCATTCCAGATATGGTTGCCGATAGGCATTTCAAATATAGGTGCTGATAGGCATTTCAGATGTAGTTTCTGATAGGCATTTCAAAAATTGGTGCCGATAGGCATTTCAGATATAGGTGCCGATAGGCATTTCAGATATAGGTGCCGATAGGCATTTCAGATATAGTCGCCGATTGGCATTTTAAAAATAGGTGCCTATAGGCATTTCAGATATAGAAGCGGATAGGTATTTCAAATATAGGTGTCGATAGGCATTTCAAATATAGGTGCTGATAGGCATTTCAGATATAAGTGCCGATAGGCATATCAGATATAGTTGCCGATTGGCATTTTAAAAATAGGTGCCGATAGGCATTTTAGATTTAGTTTCCAAAAGGCATTTCAAAAATAGGTGCCGATAGGCATTTCAGATATAAGTGCCGATAGGCATATCAGATATAGTTGCCGATTGGCATTTTAAAAATAGGTGCCGATAGGCATTTTAGATGTAGTTTCCGATAGGCATTTCAAAAATAGGTGCCGATAGGCATTCCAGATATGGTTGCCGATAGGCATTTCAAATATAGGTGCTGATAGGCATTTAAGATGTAGTTTCCGATAGGCATTTCAAAAATAGGTGACGATAGGCATTTCAGATATAGGTGCCGATAGGCATTTCAAATATAGTTGCCGATTGGCATTTTAAAAATAGGTGCCGATAGGCATTTCAGATATAGAAGCCGATAGGCATTTCAAATATAGGTGCCGATAGGCATTCTAGATATGGCTGCCGATAGGCATTTCAAATATAGGTGCTGATAGGCTTTTCAGATGTAGTTTCCGATAGGCATTTCAAAAATAGGTGCCGATTGGCATTTCAGATATAGGTGCCGATAGGCATTTCAGATATAGTTGCCAATTGGCATTTTAAAAATAGGTGCCGATAGCTATTACAGATATAGAAGCCGATAGGCATTTCAAATATAGGTGCCGATAGGCATTCCAGATATGGTTGCCGATAGGCATTTCAAATATAGGTGCTGATAGGCATTTCAGATGTAGTTTCCGATAGGCATTTCAAAAATTGGTGCCGATAGGCATTTCAGATATAGGTGCAGATAGGCATTTCAGATATTGTTGCCGATTGGCATTTTAAAAATAGGTGCCGATAGGCATTTCAGATATAGAAGCCGAAAGGTATTTCAAATATAGGTGTCGATTGGCATTTCAGATATGGTTGCCGATAGGCATTTCAAATATTGGTGCTTATTGGCATTTCAGATGTAGTTTCCGATAGGCATTTCAAAAATTGGTGCCGTTAGGTATTTCAGATATAGGTGCCGATAGGCATTTCAGATATCGTTGCCGATTGGAATTTTAAAAATAGGTGCCGATAGCCATTTTAGATATAGAAGCCGAAAGGTATTTCAAATATAGGTGTCGATTGGCATTTCAGATATGGTTGCCGATAGGCATTTCAAATATTGGTGCTTATAGGCATTTCAGATGTAGTTTCCGATAGGCATTTCAAAAATAGGTGACGATAGGCATTTCAGATATAGGTGCCGATAGGCATTACAGATATAGTTGCCGATTGGCATTTTAAAAATAGGTGCCGATAGGCATTTCAGATATAGAAGCCGATAGGCATTTCAAATATAGGTGCCGATAGGCATTCCAGATATGGTTGCCGATAGGCATTTCAAATATAGGTGCTGATAGGCATTTCAGATGTAGTTTCCGATAGGCATTTCAAAAATAGGTGCCGATAGGCATTTCAGATATAGGTGCCGATAGGCATTTCAAATATAGTTGCCGATTGGCATTTTAAAAATAGGTGCCGATAGGCATTTCAGATATAGAAGCCGGTAGGCATTTTAAATATAGGTGCCGATAAGCATTCCAGATATGGTTGCCGATAGGCATTTTAAATATAGGTGCTGATAGGCATTTCAGATGTAGTTTCCGATAGGCATTTCAAAAATAGGTGCCGATAGGCATTTCAGATATAGGTGCCGATGGGCATTTCAGATATAGTTGCCGATTGGCATTTTAAAAATAGGTGCCGGTAGGCATTTCAGATATAGAAGCCGATAGGCATTTCAAATATAGGTGCCGATAAGCATTCCAGATATGGTTGCCGATAGGCACTTTAAATATTGGTGCTGATAGGCATTTCAGATGTAGTTTCCGATAGGCATTTCAAAAATAGGTGCCGATAGGCATTTCAGATATAGGTGCCGATAGGCATTTCAGATATAGTTGCCGATTGGCATTTTAAAAATAGGTGCCGATAGGCATTTCAGATATAGAAGCCGATAGGCATTTCAAATATAGGTGCCGATAGGCATTCCAGATATAGTTGCCGATAGGCATTTCAAATATAGGTGCTGATAGGCATTTCAGATGTAGTTTCCGATAGGCATTTCAAAAATAGGTGCCGATAGGCATTTCAGATATAGGTGCCGATAGGCATTTCAGATATAGTTGCCGATTGGCATTTTAAAAATATGTGCCTATAGGCATTTCAGATATATAAGCCGATAGGCATTTCAAATATAGGTGCCGATAGGTATTCCAGATATGGTTGCCGATAGGCATTTCAAATATATGTGCTGATAGGCATTTCAGATGTAGTTTCCGATAGGCATTTCAAAAATAGGTGCCGATAGGCATTTCAGATATAGGTGCCGATGGGCATTTCAGATATAGTTGCCATTGGCATTTTAAAAATAGGTGCCGGTAGGCATTTCAGATATAGAAGCCGATAGGCATTTCAAATATAGGTGCCGATAAGCATTCCAGATATGGTTGCCGATAGGCATTTCAAATATTGGTGCTGATAGGCATTTCAGATGTAGTTTCCGATAGGCATTTCAAAAATAGGTGCCGATAGGCATTTCATATATAGGTGCCGATAGGCATTTCAGATATAGTTGCCGATTGGCATTTTAAAAATAGGTGCCGAAAGGCATTTCAGATATAGAAGCCGATAGGCATTTCAAATATAGGTGCCGATAGGCATTCCAGATATGGTTGCCGATAGGCATTTCAAATATAGGTGCTGATAGGCATTTCAGATGTAGTTTCCGATAGGCATTTCAAAAATAGGTGCCGATAGTTTTTTCAGATATAGGTGCCGATAGGCATTTCAGATATAGTTGCCGATTGGCATTTTAAAAATAGGTGCCGATAGGCTTTTCAGATAAAGAAGCCGATAGGCATTTCAAATATAGGTGCCGATAGGCATTCCAGATATAGTTGCCGATAGGCATTTCAAATATAGGTGCTGATAGGTATTTGAGATGTAGTTTCCGATATGCATTTTTAAAATAGGTGCCGATAGGCATTTCAGATATACGTGCCGATAGGCATTTCAGATATTGTTGCCGATTGGCATTTTAAAAATAGGTGCCGATAGGCTTTTCAGATAAAGAAGCCGATAGGCATTTCAAATATAGGTGCCGATAGGCATTCCAGATATAGTTGCCGATAGGCATTTCAAATATAGGTGCTGATAGGTATTTGAGATGTAGTTTCCGATATGCATTTTTAAAATAGGTGCCGATAAGCATTCCAGATATGGTTGCCGATAGGCATTTCAAATATAGGTTCTGATAGGCATTTCAGATGTAGTTTCCGATGGGCATTTCAAAAATTGGTGCCGATAGGCATTTCAGATATAGGTGCCGATAGGCATTTCAGATATAGGTGCCGATAGGCATTTTAGATATAGTTGCCGATTGGCATTTTAAAAATAGGTGCCTATAGGCATTTCAGATATAGAAGCCGATAGGTATTTAAATATAGGTGTCGATAGGCATTTCAAATATAGGTGCTGATAGGCATTTCAGATGTAGTTTCCGATAGGCATTTCAAAAATAGGTGCCAATAGGCATTTCAAATATATGTGTCGATAGGTATTTCAGATTTATTTGCCGATTGGCATTTTAAAAATGGGAGTCGATAGGCATTTCAGATATAGAAGCCGATAGGCATTTCAAATATAGGTGCCGATAGGCATTCCAGATATGTTTGCCGATAGGCATTTCAAATATAGGTGCCGATAGGCATTCCAGATGTAGTTTCCGATAGGCATTTCAAAAATTGGTGCCGATAGGCATTTCAAATATAGGTGCCGATAGGCATTTCAGATATAGTTACCGATTGGCATTTTAAAAATAGGTGCCGATAGGCATTTCAGATATAGAAGCCGATAGGTATTTCAAATATAGGTGTCGATAGGCATTTCAGATATGGTTGCCTAAAGGCATTTCAAATATAGGTGCTGATAGGAATTTCAAATGTAGTTTCCGATAGGCATTCCAAAAATAGGTGCCGATAGGCATTTCAGATATAGGTGCCGATAGGCATTTCAGATATAGTTGCCGATTGGCATTTTAAAAATAGGTGCCGATAGGCATTTTAGATGTAGTTTCCGATAGGCATTTCAAAAATAGGTGCCGATAGGCATTTCAGATATAGGTGTCGATAGGCATATCAGATATAGTTGCCGATAGGCATTTAAAATATAGGTGCCGATAGGCATTTCAAATATAGGTGTCGATAGGCATTTCAGATATAGGTGCTGATAGGCATTTCTGATGTGGTTGCCGATAGGCATTTTAAATATAGGTGCTGATAGACATTTCAGATGTAGTTTTCGATAGGCATTTCAAAAATAGGTGCCGATAGGCAATTCAGATATAGGTGCCGATAGGTACTTCAGATATAGTTGCCGATTGGCATTTTAAAAATAGGTGCCGATATTCATTTCAGATATAGAAGCCGATAGGCATTTCAAATATAGGTGCCGATAGGCATTCCAGATATTGTTGCCGATAGGCATTTGAAATATAGGTGCTGATAGGAATTTCAGATGTAGTTTCCGATAGGCATTTCAAAAATTGATGCCGATAGGCATTTCAGATATAGGTGCCGATAGGCATTTCAAATATAGTTGCCGATTGGCATTTTAAAAATAGGTGCCGATAGGCATTTCAGATATAGAAGCCGATAGGCATTTCAAATATAGGTGCCGATAGGTATTCCAGATATGGTTGCCGATAGGCAATTTAAATATAGGTGCTGATAGGCATTTCAGATGTAGTTTCCGATAGGCACTTCAAAAATTGGTGCCGATAGGCATTTCAGATATAGGTGCCGATAGGCATTTCAGATATAGTTGCCGATTGGCATTTTAAAAATAGGTGCCGATAGGCATTTTAGATATAGAAGCCGATAGGTATTTCAAATATAGGTGTCGATAGGTATTTCAGATATGGTTGCCGATAGGCATTTCAAATATTGGTGCTGATAGGCATTTCAGATGTAGTTTTCGATAGGCATTTCAAAAATAGGTCACGATAGGCATTTCAGATGTCGGTGCCGATAGGCATTTCAGATATAGTTGCCGATTGGCATTTTAAAAATAGGTGCCGATAGGCATTTCAGATATAGAAGCCGATAGGTATTTCAAATATAGGTGTCGATAGGCATTTCAGATATGGTTGCCGATAGGCATTTCAAATATAGGTGCTGATAGGCATTTCAGATGTAGTTTCCGATAGGCATTTCAAAAATAGGTGCCGATAGGCATTTCAGATATAGGTGCCGATAGGCATTTCAGATATAGTTGCTGTTTGGCATTTTAAAAATAGGTGCCGATAGGCATTTTTGATGTAGTTTCCGATAGGCATTTCAAAAATAGGTGCCGATAGGCATTTCAGATATAGAAGCCGATAGGCATTTCAAATATAGGTGCCGATAGGCATTCCAGATATGGTTGCCGATAGGCATTTCAAATATTGGTTTTTATAGGCATTTCAGATGTAGTTTCCGATAGGCATTTCAAAAATTGGTGCCGATAGGCATTTCAGATATAGGTGCCGATAGGCATTTCAAATATAGGTGCTGATAGGCATTTCAGATGTAGTTTCCGATAAACATTTCAAAAATAGGTGCCTATAGGCATTTCAGATATAGGTGCCGATAGGCATTTCAGATATAGTTGCCGATTAGCATTTTAAAAATAGGTGCCGATAGGCATTTCAGATATAGAAGCCGATAGGCATTTCAAATATAGGTGCCGATAGGCATTCCAGATATGGTTGCCGATAGGCATTTCAAATATAGGTGCTGATAGGCATTTCAGATGTAGTTTCCGATAGGCATTTCAAAAATAGGTGCCGATAGGCATTTCAGATATAGGTGCCGATGGGCATTTTAGATATAGTTGCCGATTGGCATTTTAAAAATAGGTGCCGGTAGGCATTTCAGATATAGAAGCTGATAGGCATTTCAAATATAGGTGCCGATAAGCATTCCAGATATGGTTGCCGATAGGCACTTCAAATATTGGTGCTGATAGGCATTTCAGATGTAGTTTCCATTAACCATTTCAAAAATAGGTGCCGATAGGCATTTCAGATATAGTTGCCGATTGGCATTTTAAAAATAGGTGCCGATAGGCATTTCAGATATAGAAGCCGAAAGGTATTTTAAATATAGGTGTCGATTGGCATTTCAGATATGGTTGCCGATAGGCATTTCAAATATTGGTTTTTATAGGCATTTCAGATGTAGTTTCCGATAGGCATTTCAAAAATTGGTGCCGATAGGCATTTCAGATATAGGTGCCGATAGGCATTTCAAATATAGGTGCTGATAGGCATTTCAGATGTAGTTTCCGATAAACATTTCAAAAATAGGTGCCGATAGGCATTTCAGATATAGTTGCCGATTAGCATTTTGAAAATAGGTGCCGATAGGCATTTCAGATATAGAAGCCGATAGGCATTTTAAAATATAGGTGCCGATAAGCATTCCAGATATGATTGTCGATAGGCATTTCAAATATAGGTGCTGATAGGCATTTTAGATGTAGTTTCCGATAGGCATTTCAAAAATTGGTGCCGATAGGCATTTCAGATATAGGTGCCGATAGGCATTTCAGATATAGTTGCCGATTGGCATTTTAAAAATAGGTGCCTATAGGCATTTCAGATATAAAAGCCGATAGGTATTTCAAATATAGGTGTCGATAGGCATTTCAGATATGGTTGCCGATAGGCATTTCAAACATAGGTGCTGATAGGCATTTAAGATGTTGTTTCCGATAGGCATTTCAAAAATAGGTGCCGATAGGCATTTCAGATATAGGTGCCGATAGGCATTTCAGATTTAGTTGCCGATTGGCATTTTAAAAATGGGTGTCGATAGACATTTCAGATATAGAAGCCGATAGGCATTTCAAATATAGGTGCCGATAGGCATTCCAGATATGGTTGCCGATAGGCATTTCAAATATAGGTGCTGATAGGCATTCCAGATATTGTTCCCGATAGACATTTCAAAAGTTGGTGCCGATAGGCATTTCAGATATAGGTGCCGATAGGCATTTCAGATATAGTTACCGATTGGCATTTTATAAAATAGGTGCCGATAGGCATTTCAGATGTAGTTTCCGATAGGCATTTCAAAAATAGATGCCGATAGGCATTTAAGATATTGGTGCCGATAGGCATATCAGATATAGTTGCCGATAGGCATTTAAAATATAGGTGCCGATAGGCATTTCAAATATAGGTGTCGATAGGCATTTCAGATATAAATGCCGAAAGGCATTTCAGATATAGGTGCTGATAGGCATTTCTGATGTGGTTGCCGATAGGCATTTTAAATATAGGTGCTGATAGGCATTTCAGATGTAGTTTTCGATAGGCATTTCAAAAATAGGTGCCGATAGGCAATTCAGATATAGGCGCCAATAGGCACTTCAGATATAGTTGCCGATTGGCATTTTAAAAATAGGTGCCGATAGGCATTTCAGACATAGAAGCCGATAGGCATTTCAAATATAGGTGCCGATAGGCATTCCAGATATGGTTGCCGATAGGCATTTCAAATATAGGTGCTGATAGGCATTTCAGATGTAGTTTCCGATAGGCATTTCAAAAATAGGTGCCGATAGGCATTTTAGATATAGGTGCCGATAGGCATTTCAGTTATAGTTGCCGATTGGCATTTTAAAAATAGGTGCCGATAGGCATTTCAGATATAGAAGCCGAAAAGTATTTCAAATATAGGTGTCGATTGGCATTTCAGATATGGTTGCCGATAGGCATTTCAAATATTGGTGCTTATAAGCATTTCAGATGTAGTTTCCGATAGGCATTTCAAAAATAGGCGACGATAGGCATTTCAGATATAGGTGCCGATAGGCATTACAGATATAGTTGCCGATTGGCATTTTAAAAATAGGTGCCGATAGGCATTTCAGATATAGAAGCCGATAGGCATTTCAAATATAGGTGCCGATAGGCATTCCAGATAAAGTTGCCGATAGGCATTTCAAATATAGGTGCTGATAGGCATTTCAGATGTAGTTTTCGATAGGCATTTCAAAAATAGGTGCCGATAGGCAATTCAGATATAGGCGCCAATAGGCCCTTCAGATATAGTTGCCGATTGGCATTTTTAAAATAGGTGCCGGTAGGCATTTCAGATATAGAAGCCGATAGGCATTTCAAATATAGGTGCCGATAAGCATTCCAGAAATGGTTGCCGATAGGCATTTCAAATATTGGTGCTGATAGGCATTTCAGATGTAGTTTCCGATAGGCATTTCAAAAATAGGTGCCGATAGGCATTTCAGATATAGGTGCCGATAGGCATTTCAGATATAGATGCCGATTGGCATTTTAAAAATAGGTGCCGATAGGCATTTCAGATATAGAAGCCGATAGGCATTTCAAATATAGGTGCCGATAGGCATTCCAGATATGGTTGCCGATAGGCATTTCAAATATAGGTGCTGATGGGCATTTCAGATGTAGTTTCCGATAGGCATTTCAAAAATAGGTGCCGATAGGCATTTCAGATATAGGTGCCGATAGACATTTCAGATATAGTTGCCGATTGGCATTTTAAAAATAGGTGCCGATAGGCATTTCAGATATAGAAGCCGATAGGCATTTCAAATATAGGTGCCGATAGGCATTCCAGATAAAGTTGCCGATAGGCATTTCAAATATAGGTGCTGATAGGCATTTCAGATGTAGTTTCCGATAGGCATTTCAGAAATAGGTGCCGATAGGCATTTCAGATATAGGTGCCGATAGACATTTCAGATATAGTTGCCGATTGGCATTTTAAAAATAGGTGCCGATAGGCATTTCAGATATAGAAGCCGATAGGCATTTCAAATATAGGTGCCGATAGGCATTTCAGATATAGGTGCCGATAGGCATTTCAGATATAGTTGCCGATTGGCATTTTAAAAATAGGTGCCGATAGGCATTTCAGATATAGAAGCCGATAGGCATTTTTAATATAGGTGCCGATAAGCATTCCAGATATGGTTGCCGATAGGCATTTCAAATATAGGTGCTGATAGGCATTTCAGATGTAGCTTCTGATAGGCATTTCAAAAATTGGTGCCGATAGGCATTTCAGATATAGGTGCCGATAGGCATTTCAGATATAGGTGCCGATAGGCATTTCAGATATAGTTGCCGATTGGCATTTTAAAAATAGGTGCCTATAGGCATTTCAGATATAGAAGCGGATAGGTATTTCAAATATAGGTGTCGATAGGCATTTCAAATATAGGTGCTGATAGGCATTTCAGATGTAGTTTCCGATAGGCATATCAAAAATAGGTGCCGATAGGCATTTCAGATATAGGTGCCGATAGGCATTTCAGATATATTTGCCGATTGGCATTTTAAAAATAGGTGCCTGTAGGCATTTCAGATATAGAAGCCGATATGCATTCTAGATATAGTTACCGATAGGCATTTCAAATATAGGTGCTGATAGGCATTTCAAATGTAGTTTCCGATAGGCATTTCAAAAATAGGTGCCGATAGGCATTTCAGATATAGGTGCCGATAGGCATTTTAAAAATAGGTGCTGATAGGCTTTTTAGATGTAGTTTCCGATAGGCATTTCAAAAATTGGTGCCGATAGGCATTTCAGATATAGGTGCCGATAGGCATTTCAGATATAGTTGCCGATTGGCATTTTAAAAATAGGTGCCGATAGGCATTTCAGATATAGAAGCCGATAGGCATTTCAAATATAGGTGCCGATAGGCATTCCAGATATGGTTGCCGATAGGCATTTCAAATATAGGTGCTGATAGGCATTTCAGATGTAGTTTCCGATAGGCATTTCAAAAATAGGTGCCGATAGGCATTTCAGATATAGGTGCCGATAGACATTTCAGATATAGTTGCGGATTGGCATTTTAAAAATAGGTGCCGATAGGCATTTCAGATATAGAAGCCGATAGGCATTTCAAATATAGGTGCAGATAGGCATTCCAGATATAGTTGCCGATAGGCATTTCAAATATAGGTGCTGATAGGCATTTCAGATGTAGTTTCCGATAGGCATTTCAAAAATAGGTGCCGATAGGCATTTTAGATATAGGTGCCGATAGGCATTTCAGATATAGTTGCCGATTGGCATTTTAAAAATAGGTGCCGATAGTTATTTCAGATATAGAAGCCGATAGGCATTTCAAATATAGGTGCCGATAGGCATTCTAGATATGGTTGCCGATAGGCATTTCAAATATAGGAGCTGATAGGCATTTCAGATGTAGTTTCCGATAGGCATTTAAAAAATAGGTGCCGATAGGCATTTAAGATATAGGTGCCGATAGGTATATCAGATATAGTTGCCGATAGGCATTTAAAATATAGGTGCCGATAGGCATTTCAAATATAGGTGTCGATAGGAATTTCAGATATAAATGCCGAAAGGCATTTCAGATATAGGTGCTGATAGGCATTTCTGATGTGGTTGCCGATAGGCATTTCAAATATAGGTGCTGATAGGCATTTCAGATGTAGTTTTCGATAGGCATTTCAAAAATAGGTGCCGATAGGCAATTCAGATATAGGTGCCGATAGGCACTTCAGATATAGTTGCCGATTGGCATTTTAAAAATAGGTGCCGATAGGCATTTCAGACATAGAAGCCGATAGGCATTTCAAATATAGGTGCCGATAGGCATTTCAGATATGGTTGCCGATAGGCATTTCAAATATAGGTGCTGATAGGCATTTAAGATGTATATATATATTATGAGAACTGTGGTTGAAACAATAACAATCAAGAAAGCATAGTTACTTCTTACCACAACAGATTTATTCATTGAATGTACATTTCGAGAGCAAAGCTCCCATCTTCAGCAAACACTACACTGTGTTTGCTGAAGATGGGAGCTTTGCTCTCGAAATGTACATTCAATGAATAAATCTGTGTGGTAAGAAGTAACTATGCTTTCTTGATTGTTATTTAAGATGTAGTTTCCGATAGGCATTTCAAAAATAGGTGCCGATAGGCATTTTAGATATAGGTGCCGATAGGCATTTCAGATATAGTTGCCGATTGGCATTTTAAAAATAGGTGCCGATAGGCATTTCAGATATAGAAGCCGAAAGGTATTTCAAATATAGGTGTCGATTGGCATTTCAGATATGGTTGCCGATAGGCATTTCAAATATTGGTGCTTATAGGCATTTCAGATGTAGTTTCCGATAGGCATTTCAAAAATAGGTGACGATAGGCATTTCAGATACAGGTGCCGATAGGCATTACAGATATAGTTTCCGATTGGCATTTTAAAAATAGGTGCCGATAGGCATTTCAGATATAGAAGCCGATAGGCATTTCAAATATAGGTGCCGATAGGCATTCCAGATATAGTTGCCGATAGGCATTTCAAATATAGGTGCTGATAGGCATTTCAGATGTAGTTTCCGATAGGCATTTCAAAAATATGTGCCGATAGGCATTTCAGATATAGGTGCTGATGGGCATTTCAGATGTAGTTTCCGATAGGCATTTCAAAAATAGGTGCCGATAGGCATTTCAGATATAGGTGCCGATAGACATTTCAGATATAGTTGCCGATTGGCATTTTAAAAATAGGTGCCGATAGGCATTTCAGATATAGAAGCCGATAGGCATTTCAAATATAGGTGCCGATAGGCATTCCAGATATAGTTGCCGATAGGCATTTCAAATATAGGTGCTGATAGGCATTTCAGATGTAGTTTACGATAGGCATTTCAAAAATATGTGCCGATAGGCATTTCAGATATAGGTGCCGATAGGCATTTCAAATATAGTTGCCGATTGGCATTTTAAAAATGGGTGCCTATAGGCATTTCATATATAGAAGCGGATAGGTATTTCAAATATAGGTGTCGATAGGCATTTCAAATATAGGTGCTGATAGGCATTTCAGATGTAGTTTCCGATAGGCATTTCAAAAATAGGTGCCGATAGGCATTTCAGATATAGGTGCCGATAGGCATTTCAGATATAGTTGCCGATTGGCATTTTAAAAATAGGTGTCGATAGGCATTTCAGATATAGAAGCCGATAGGCATTTCAAATATAGGTGCCGATAGGCATTCCAGATATGGTTGCCGATAGGCATTTCAAATATATGTGCTGATAGGCATTTCAGATGTACTTTCCGATAGACATTTCAAAAATAGGTGCCGATAGGCATTACGATATAGGTGCCGATAGGCATTTCAGATATAGTTGCCGATTGGCATTTTAAAAATAGGTGCCGATAGGCATTTCAGATATAGAAGCCGATAGGTATTTCAAATATAGGTGTCGATAGGCATTTCAGATATGGTTGCCGATAGGCATTTCAAATATACGTGCTGATAGGCATTTCAGATGCAGTTTCCGATAGGCATTTCAAAAATAGGTGCCGATAGGCATTTCAGATATAGGTGCCGATAGGCATTTCAGATATAGTTGCCGATTGGCATTTTAAAAATAGGTGCCGACAGGCATTTTAGATGTAGTTTCCGATAGGCATTTCAAAAATAGGTGCCGATAGGCATTTCAGATATAGGTGCCGATAGGCATATCAGATATAGTTGCCGATTAGCATTTTAAAAATAGGTGCCGATAGGCATTTCAGATATAGAAGCCGATAGGCATTTCAAATATAGGTGCCGATAGGCATTCTAGATATGGTTGCCGATAGGCATTTCAAATATAGGTGCTGATAGGCTTTTTAGATGTAGTTTCCGATAGGCATTTCAAAAATAGGTGCCGATAGGCATTTCAGATATAGGTGCCGATAGGCATTTCAGATATAGTTGCCGATTGGCATTTTAAAAATAGGTGCCGATAAACATTTCAGATATAGGTGCTGATAGGTATTTCAGATATAGTTGCCGATTGGCATTTTAAAAATAGGTGCCGATAGGCATTTCAGATATAGAAGCCGATAGGCATTTCAAATATAGGTGCTGATAGGCATTTCTGATGTGGTTGCCGATAGGAATTTCAAATATAGGTGCTGATAGGCATTTCAGATGTAGTTTTCGATAGGCATTTCAAAAATAGGTGCCGATAGGCAATTCAGATATAGGTGCCGATAGGCACTTCAGATATAGTTGCCGATTGGCATTTTAAAAATGGGTGCTGATAGGCATTTCAGATATAGAAGCCGATAGGCATTTCAAATATAGGTGCCGATAGGCATTCCAGATATTGTTGCCGATAGGCATTTCAAATATAGGTGCTGATAGGCATTTCAGATGTAGTTTTCGATAGGCATTTCAAAAATAGGTGCCGATAGGCAATTCAGATATAGGTGCCGATAGGCACTTCAGATATAGTTGCCGATTGGCATTTTAAAAATGGGTGCTGATAGGCATTTCAGATATAGAAGCCGATAGGCATTTCAAATATAGGTGTCAATAGGCATTCCAGATATGGTTGCCGATAGGCATTTCAAATATATGTGCTGATAGGCATTTCAGATGTAGTTTCCGATAGGCATTTCAAAAATAGGTGCCGATAAACATTTCAGATATAGGTGCCGATAGGCATTTCAGATATAGTTGCCGATTGGCATTTTAAAAATAGGTGCCGATAGGCATTTCAGATATAGAAGAGAATAGGCATTTCAAATATAGGTGCCGATAGGCATTCCAGATATGGTTGCCGATAGGCATTTCAAATATATGTGCTGATAGGCATTTCAGATGTAGTTTCCGATAGGCATTTCAAAAATAGGTGCCGATAAACATTTCAGATATAGGTGCCGATAGGCATTTCAGATATAGTTGCCGATTGGCATTTTAAAAATAGGTGCCGATAGGCATTTCAGATATAAAAGCCGATAGGTATTTCTAATATAGGTGTCGATAGGCATTTCAGATATGGTTGCCGATAGGCATTTCAAATATAGGTGCTGATAGGCATTTCAGATGTAGTTTCCGATAGGCATTTCAAAAATAGGTGCCGATAGGCATTTCAGATATAGGTGCCGATAGGCATATCAGATATATTTGTTGATTGGCATTTTGAAAATAGGTGCCGATAGGCATTTCAGATATAGAAGCCGATAGGCATTTCAAATATAGGTGCCGATAGGCATTCTAGATATAGTTGCCGATAGGCATTTCAAATATAGGTGCTGATAGGCTTTTTAGATGTAGTTTCCGATAGGCATTTCAAAAATAGGTGCCGATAGGTATTTCAGATATAGGTGCCGATAGGCATTTCAGATATAGTTGCCGATTGGCATTTTAAAAATAGGTGCTGATAGGCATTTCAGATGTAGTTTCCGATAGGCATTTCAAAAATATGTGCCGATAGGCATTTCAGATATAGGTGCCGATAGGCATTTCAAATATAGTTGCCGATTGGCATTTTAAAAATGGGTGCCTATAGGCATTTCATATATAGAAGCGGATAGGTATTTCAAATATAGGTGTCGATAGGCATTTCAAATATAGGTGCTGATAGGCATTTCAGATGTAGTTTCCGATAGGCATTTCAAAAATATGTGCCGATAGGCATTTCAGATATAGGTGCCGATAGGCATTTCAGATATAGTTGCCGATTGGCATTTTAAAAATAGGTGTCGATAGGCATTTCAGATATAGAAGCCGATAGGCATTTCAAATATAGGTGCCGATAGGCATTCCAGATATGGTTGCCGATAGGCATTTCAAATATATGTGCTGATAGGCATTTCAGATGTACTTTCCGATAGACATTTCAAAAATAGGTGCCGATAGGCATTACGATATAGGTGCCGATAGGCATTTCAGATATAGTTGCCGATTGGCATTTTAAAAATAGGTGCCGATAGGTATTTCAGATATAGAAGCCGATAGGTATTTCAAATATAGGTGTCGATAGGCATTTCAGATATGGTTGCCGATAGGCATTTCAAATATAGGTGCTGATAGGCATTTCAGATGCAGTTTCCGATAGGCATTTCAAAAATAGGTGCCGATAGGCATTTCAGATATAGGTGCCGATAGGCATTTCAGATATAGTTGCCGATTGGCATTTTAAAAATAGGTGCCGACAGGCATTTTAGATGTAGTTTCCGATAGGCATTTCAAAAATAGGTGCCGATAGGCATTTCAGATATAGGTGCCGATAGGCATATCAGATATAGTTGCCGATTAGCATTTTAAAAATAGGTGCCGATAGGCATTTCAGATATAGAAGCCGATAGGCATTTCAAATATAGGTGCCGATAGGCATTCTAGATATGGTTGCCGATAGGCATTTCAAATATAGGTGCTGATAGGCTTTTTAGATGTAGTTTCCGATAGGCATTTCAAAAATAGGTGCCGATAGGCATTTCAGATATAGGTGCCGATAGGCATTTCAGATATAGTTGCCGATTGGCATTTTAAAAATAGGTGCCGATAAACATTTCAGATATAGGTGCTGATAGGTATTTCAGATATAGTTGCCGATTGGCATTTTAAAAATAGGTGCCGATAGGCATTTCAGATATAGAAGCCGATAGGCATTTCAAATATAGGTGCTGATAGGCATTTCTGATGTGGTTGCCGATAGGAATTTCAAATATAGGTGCTGATAGGCATTTCAGATGTAGTTTTCGATAGGCATTTCAAAAATAGGTGCCGATAGGCAATTCAGATATAGGTGCCGATAGGCACTTCAGATATAGTTGCCGATTGGCATTTTAAAAATGGGTGCTGATAGGCATTTCAGATATAGAAGCCGATAGGCATTTCAAATATAGGTGCCGATAGGCATTCCAGATATTGTGGCCGATAGGCATTTCAAATATAGGTGCTGATAGGCATTTCAGATGTAGTTTTCGATAGGCATTTCAAAAATAGGTGCCGATAGGCAATTCAGATATAGGTGCCGATAGGCACTTCAGATATAGTTGCCGATTGGCATTTTAAAAATGGGTGCTGATAGGCATTTCAGATATAGAAGCCGATAGGCATTTCAAATATAGGTGTCAATAGGCATTCCAGATATGGTTGCCGATAGGCATTTCAAATATATGTGCTGATAGGCATTTCAGATGTAGTTTCCGATAGGCATTTCAAAAATAGGTGCCGATAAACATTTCAGATATAGGTGCCGATAGGCATTTCAGATATAGTTGCCGATTGGCATTTTAAAAATAGGTGCCAATAGGCATTTCAGATATAGGTGCCTATAGGCATTTCAGATATAGGTGCCGATAGGCATTTCAGATATAGTTGCCTATTGGCATTTTAAAAATAGGTGCCGATAGGCATTTCAGATATAGAAGCCGATAGGCATTTCAAATATAGGTGCCGATAAGCATTCCAGATATGGTTGCCGATAGGCATTTCATATATAGGTGCTGATAGGCATTTCAGATGTAGTTTCCGATAGGCATTTCAAAAATTGGTGCCGATAGGCATTTCAGATATAGGTGCCGATAGGCATTTCAGATATAGGTGCCGATAGGCATTTTAGATATAGTTGCCGATTGGCATTTTAAAAATAGGTGCCTATAGGCATTTCAGATATAGAAGCCGATAGGTATTTAAATATAGGTGTCGATAGGCATTTCAAATATAGGTGCTGATAGGCATTTCAGATGTAGTTTCCGATAGGCATTTCAAAAATAGGTGCCGATAGGCATTTCAGATATAGGTGTCGATAGGTATTTCAGATTTATTTGCCGATTGGCATCTTAAAAATGGGTGTCGATAGGCATTTCAGATATAGAAGCCGATAGGCATTTCAAATATAGGTGCCGAAAGGCATTCCAGATATGGTTGCCGATAGGCATTTCAAATATAGGTGCCGATAGGCATTCCAGATGTAGTTTCCGATAGGCATTTCAAAAATTGGTGCCGATAGGCATTTCAAATATAGGTGCCGATAGGCATTTCAGATATAAGTGCCGATAGGCATTTCAGATATAGAAGCCGATAGGCATTTCAAATATAGGTGCCGATAGGTATTTCAGATATGGTTGCCGATAGGCATTCCAAATATAGGTGCTGATGGGCATTTCAGATGTAGTTTCCGATAGGCATTTCAAAAATAGGTGCCGATAGGCATTTCAGATATAGGTGCCGATAGACATTTCGGATATAGTTGCCGATTGGCATTTTAAAAATAGGTGCCGATAGGCATTTCAGATATAGAAGCCGATAGGCATTTTAAATATAGGTGCCGATAAGCATTCCAGATATGGTTGCCGATAGGCATTTCAAATATAGGTGCTGATAGGCATTTCAGATGTAGTTTCTGATAGGCATTTCAAAAATTGGTGCCGATAGGCATTTCAGATATAGGTGCCGATAGGCATTTCAGATATAGGTGCCGATAGGCATTTCAGATATAGTCGCCGATTGGCATTTTAAAAATAGGTGCCTATAGGCATTTCAGATATAGAAGCGGATAGGTATTTCAAATATAGGTGTCGATAGGCATTTCAAATATAGGTGCTGATAGGCATTTCAGATGTAGTTTCCGATAGGCATTTCAAAAATAGGTGCTGATAGGCATTTCAGATATAGGTGCCGATAGGCATTTCAGATATAGTTGCCGATTGGCATTTTAAAAATGGGTGTCGATAGGCATTTCCGATATATAAGCCGATAGGCATTTCAAATATAGGTGCCGATAGGCATTCCAGATATGGTTGCCGATAGGCATTTCAAATATATGTGCTGATAGGCATTTCAGATGTAGTTTCCGATAGACATTTCAAAAATAGGTGCCGATAGGCATTTCAGATATAGGTGCCGATAGGCATTTCAGACATAGTTGCCGATTGGCATTTTAAAAATAGGTGCCGATAGGCATTTCAGATATAGAAGCCGATAGGTATTTCAAATATAGGTGTCGATAGGCATTTCAGATATGGTTGCCGATAGGCATTTCAAATATAGGTGCTGATAGGCATTTCAGATGTAGTTTCCGATAGGCATTTCAAAAATAGGTGCCGATAGGCATTTCAGATATAGGTGCCGATAGGCATTTCAGATATAGTTGCCGATTGGCATTTTAAAAATAGGTGCCGACAGGCATTTTAGATGTAGTTTCCGATAGGCATTTCAAAAATAGGTGCCGATAGGCATTTCAGATATAGGTGCTGATAGGCATATCAGATATAGTTGCCGATTGGCATTTTAAAAATAGGTGCCGATAGGCATTTCAGATATGGTTGCCGATAGGCATTTCAAATATTGGTGCTTATAGGCATTTCAGATGTAGTTTCCGATAGGCATTTAAAAATAGGTGACGATAGGCATTTCAAATATAGGTGCCGATAGGCATTACAGATATAGTTGCCGATTGGCATTTTAAAAATAGGTGCCGATAGGCATTTCAGATATAGAAGCCGATAGGCATTTCAAATATAGGTGCCGATAGGCATTCCAGATATGGTTGCCGATAGGCATTTCAAATATAGGTGCTGATAGGCATTTCAGATGTAGTTTCCGATAGGCATTTCAAAAATAGGAGCCGATAGGCATTTCAGATATAGGTGCCGATGGGCATTTCAGATAAAGTTGCCGATTGGCATTTTGAAAATAGGTGCCGATAGGCATTTTAGATGTAGTTTCCGATAGGCATTTCAAAAATAGGTGCCGATAGGCATTTCAGATATAGGTGCCGATAGGCATATCAGATATAGTTGCCCATAGGCATTTAAAATATAGGTGCCGATAGGCATTTCAAATATAGGTGTCGATAGGCATTTCAGATATAAATGCCGAAAGGCATTTCAGATATAGGTGCTGATAGGCATTTCTGATGTGGTTGCCGATAGGCATTTCACATATAGGTGCTGATAGGCATTTCAGATGTAGTTTTCGAAAGGCATTTCAAAAATAGGTGCCGATAGGCAATTCAGATATAGGTGCCGATAGGCACTTCAGATATAGTTGCCGATTGGCATTTTAAAAATAGGTGCCGATAGGCATTTTAGATATAGAAGCCGATAGGTATTTCAAATATAGGTGTCGATAGGCATTTAGATATTGTTGCCGATAGGCATTTCAAATATTGGCGTTAATAGGCATTTCAGATGTAGTTTTCGATAGGCATTTCAAAAATAGGTGCCGACAGGCATTTCAGATATAGGTGCCGATAGGCATTACAGATTTAGCCGCCGATTGGCATTTTAAAAATAGGTGCCGATAGGCATTTCAGATATAAAAGAGAATAGGCATTTCAAATATAGGTGCCTATGGCATTCCAGATATGGTTGCCGATAGGCATTTCAAATATAGGTGCTGATAGGCATTTCAGATGTAGTTTCCGATAGGTATTTCAAAAATTGATGCCGATAGGCATTTCAGATATAGGTGCCGATAGGCATTTCAAATATAGTTGCCGATTGGCATTTTAAAAATAGGTGCCGATAGGCATTTCAGATATAGAAGCCGATAGGCATTTCAAATATAGGTGCCGATAGGTATTCCAGATATGGTTGCCGATAGGCATTTTAAATATAGGTGCTGATAGGCATTTCAGATGTAGTTTCCGATAGGCATTTCAAAAATTACCGATAGGCATTTCAGATATAGGTGCCGATAGGCATTTCAGATATAGTTGCCGATTGAGATTTTAAAAATAGGTGCCGATAGGCATTTTAGATATAGAAGCCGATAGGTATTTCAAATATAGGTGTCGATAGGCATTTAGATATTGTTGCCGATAGGCATTTCAAATATTGGCGTTAATAGGCATTTCAGATGTAGTTTTCGGTAGGCATTTCAAAAATAGGTGCCGACAGGCATTTCAGATATAGGTGCCGATAGGCATTACAGATTTAGCCGCCGATTGGCATTTTAAAAATAGGTGCCGATAGGCATTTCAGATATAGAAGAGAATAGGCATTTCAAATATAAGTGCCTATGGCATTTCAGATATGGTTGCCGATAGGCGTTTCAAATATATGTGCTGATAGGCATTTCAGATGTAGTTTCCGATAGGCATTTAAAAAATAGGTGCCGATAGGCATTTCATATATAGGTGCCGATAGGCATTTCAGATATAGTTGCCGATTGGCATTTTAAAAATAGGTGCTGATAGGCATTTCAGATATAGAAGCCGATAGGTGTTTCAAATATAGGTGTCGATAGGCATTTCAGATATGGTTGCCGATAGGCATTTCAAATATAGGTGCTGATAGGCATTTCAGATGTAGTTTCCGATAGGCATTTCAAAAATAGGTGCCGATAGGCATTTCAGATATAGGTGCCGATAGGCATTTTAGATATAGTTGCCGACTGGCATTTTAAAAATAGGTGCCGATAGGCATTTTAGATGTAGTTTCCGACAGGCATTTCAAAAATAGGTGCCGATAGGCATTTCAGATATAGGTGCCGATAGGCATATCAGATATAGTTGCCGATTGGCATTTTAAAAATAGGTGCCGATAGGCATTTCAGATATAGAAGCCGATAGGCATTTCAAATATAGGTGCCGATAGACATTTCAGATATAGTTGCGGATTGGCATTTTAAAAATAGGTGTCGATAGGCATTTCAGATATAGAAGCCGATAGGCATTTCAAATATAGGTGCCGATAGGCATTCCAGATATGGTTGCCGATAGGCATTTCAAATATAGGTGCTGATAGGCATTTCAGATGTAGTTTCCGATAGGCATTTCAAAAATAGGTGCCGATAGGCATTTCAGATATAGGTGCCGATAGGCATTTCAGATATAGTTGCCGATTGGCATTTTAAAAATAGGTGTCGATAGGCATTTCAGATATAGAAGCCGATAGGCATTTTAAATATAGGTGCCGATAAGCATTCCAGATATGGTTGCCGATAGGCATTTCAAATATAGGTGCTGATAGGCATTTCAGATGTAGTTTCTGATAGGCATTTCAAAAATTGGTGCCGATAGGCATTTCAGATATAGGTGCCGATAGGCATATCAAATATAGGTGCCGATAGGCATTTCAGATATAGTTGCCGATTAGCATTTTAAAAATAGGTGCCTATAGGCATTTCAGATATAGAAGCGGATAGGTATTTCAAATATAGGTGTCGATAGGCATTTCAAATATAGGTGCTGATAGGCATTTCAGATGTAGTTTCCGATAGGCATTTCAAAAATAGGTGCCGATAGGCATTTCAAATATAGGTGCCGATAGGCATTTCAGATATAGTTGCCGATTGGCATTTTAAAAATGGGTGTCGATAGGCATTTCAGATATAGAAGCCGATAGGCATTTCAAATATAGGTGCCGATAAGCATTCCAGATATGGTTGCCGATAGGCATTTCAAATATAGGTGCTGATAGGCATTTCAGATGTAGTTTCTGATAGGCATTTCAAAGATTGGTGCCGATAGGCATTTCAGATATAGGTGCCGATAGGCATTTCAAATATAGGTGCCGATAGGCATTTCAGATATAGTTGCCGATTAGCATTTTAAAAATAGGTGCCTATAGGCATTTCAGATATAGGTGCCGATAGACATTTCAGATATAGTTACTGATTGGTATTTTAAAAATAGGTGCCGATAGGCATTTCAGATATAGAAGCCGATAGGCATTTCAAATATAGGTGCCGATAGGCATTCCAGATATGGTTGTCGATGGGCATTTCAAATATAGGTGCTGATAGGCATTTCAGATGTAGTTTCCGATAGCATTTTAAAAGTTGGTGCCGATAGGCATTTCAGATATAGGTGCCGATAGGCATTTCAGATATAGTTGCCGATTGGCATTTTAAAAATAGGTGCCGATAGGCATTTCAGATATAGAAGCCGATAGGTATTTCAAATATAGGTGCTTATAGGCATTTCAAATGTAGTTTCCGATAGGCATTTTTAAAAAATAGGTGCCGATAGGCATTTAAGATATAGGTGCCGATAGGCATTTCAGATATAGTTGCCGATTGGCATTTTAAAAATAGGTGCCGATAGGCATTTCAGATATAGAAGCCGATAGGCATTTCAAATATAGGTGCCGATAGGCATTCCAGATATTGTTGCCGATAGGCATTTCAAATATAGGTGCTGATAGGCATTTCAAATATAGGTGTTGATAGGCATTTCAGATATAAATGCCGAAAGGCATTTTAGATATAGGTGCTGATAGGATTTCTGATGTGGTTGCCGACAGGCATTTCAAATATAGGTGCTGATAGGCATTTCAGATGTAGTTTTCGATAGGCATTTAAAAAATAGGTGCCGATAGGCATTTCAGATATAGGTGCCGATAGGCATATCAGATATAGTTGCCGATAGGCATTTAAAATATAGGTGCCGATAGGCATTTCAAATATAGGTGTTGATAGGCATTTCAGATATAAATGCCGAAAGGCATTTTAGATATAGGTGCTGATAGGCATTTCTGATGTGGTTGCCGACAGGCATTTCAAATATAGGTGCTGATAGGCATTTCAGATGTAGTTTTCGATAGGCATTTAAAAAATAAGTGCTGATAGGCAATTCAGATATAGGTGCCGATAGGCACTTCAGATATAGTTGCCGATTGGCATTTTTAAAATAGGTGCCGATAGGCATTTCAGATATAGAAGCCGATAGGCATTTCAAATATAGGTGCCGATAGGCATTCCAGATATTGTTGCCGATAGGCATTTCAAATATAGGTGCTGATAGGCATTTCAGATGTAGTTTCCGATAGGCATTTCAAAAATTGGGGCCGATAGGCATTTCAGATATAGGTGCCGATAGGCATTTCAGATATAGTTGCCGATTGGGATTTTAAAAATAGGTGCCGATAGGCATTTTAGATATAGAAGCCGATAGGTATTTCAAATATAGGTGTCGATAGGCATTTTAGATATGGTTGCCGATAGGCATTTCAAGTATTGGCGCTGATAGGCATTTCAGATGAAGTTTTCGATAGGCATTTCAAAAATAGGTGCCGACAGGCATTTCAGATATAGGTGCCGATAGGCATTACAGATTTAGCCGCCGATTGGCATTTTAAAAATAGGTGCTGATAGGCATTTCAGATATAGAAGAGAATACTCATTTCAAATATAGGTGCCGATAGGCATTCCAGATATGGTTGCCGATAGGCATTTCAAATATATGTGCTGATAGGCATTTCAGATGTAGTTTCCGATAGGCATTTCAAAAATAGGTGCCGATAGGCATTTCAGATATAGGTGCCGATAGGCATTTCAGATATAGTTGCCGATTGGCATTTTAAAAATAGGTGCCGATAGGCATTTCAGATATAGAAGCCGATAGGTATTTCAAATATAGGTGTCGATAGGCATTTCAGATATGGTTGCCGATAGGCATTTCAAATATAGGTGCTGATAGGCATTTCAGATGTAGTTTCCGATAGGCATTTCAAAAATAGGTGCCGATAGGCATTTCAGATATAGGTGCCGATAGGTATTTCAGATATAGTTGCCGATTGGCATTTTAAAAATAGGTGCCGATAGGCATTTTAGATGTAGTTTCCAAAAGGCATTTCAAAAATAGGTGCCGATAGGCATTTCAGATATATGTGCCGATAGGCATATCAGATATAGTGGCCGATTGGCATTTTGAAAATAGGTGCCGATAGGCATTTCAGATATAGAAGCCGATAGGCATTTCAAATATAGGTGCCGATAGGCATTCTAGATATGGTTGCCGATAGGCATTTCAAATATAGGTGCTGATAGGCTTTTTAGATGTAGTTTCCGATAGGCATTTCAAAAATAGGTGCCGATAGGCATTTCAGATATAGGTGCCGATAGGCATTTCAGATATAGTTGCCGATTGGCATTTTAAAAATAGGTGCCGACAGTTATTTCAGATATAGAAGCCGATAGGCATTTCAAATATAGGTGCCGATAGGCATTCCAGATATGGTTGCCGATAGGCATTTCAAATATAGGTGCTGATAGGCATTTCAGATGTAGTTTCCGATAGGCATTTCAAAAATTGGTAGCGATAGGCATTTGAGATATAAGTGCCGATAGGCATTTCAGATATAGTTGCCGATTGGCATTTTAAAAATAGGTGCCGATAGGCATTTTAGATATAGAAGCCGATAGGAATTTCAAATATAGGTGCCGATAGGCATTCAAGATATGTTTGCTGATAGGCATTTCAAATATAGGTGCTGATAGGCATTTCAGATGTAGTTTCCGATAGCATTTCAAAAGTTGGTGCCGATAGGCATTTCAGATATAGGTGCCGATAGGCATTTCAGATATAGGTGCCGATAGGCATTTCAGATATAGTTGCCGATTGGCATTTTAAAAATAGGTGCCGATAGGCATTTTAGATATAAAAGCCGATAGGTATTTCAAATATAGGTGTCGATAGGCATTTCAGATATGGTTGCCGACAGGCATTTCAAATACAGGTGCTGATAGGCATTTCAAATGGTGTTTCCGATAGGCATTTCAAAAATAGGTGCCGATAGGCATTTCAGATATAGGTGCCGATAGGCATTTCAGATAGAGTTGCCGATTGGCATTTTAAAAATAGGTGCCGATAGGCATTTTAGATGTAGTTTCCGATAGGCATTTCAAAAATAGGTGCCGATAGGCATTTCAGATATAGGTGCCGATAGGCATATCAGTTATAGTTGCCGATAGGCATTTAAAATATAGATGCCGATAGGCATTTCAAATATAGGTGTCGATAGGCATTTCAGATATAAATGCCGAAAGGCATTTCAGATATAGGTGCTGATAGGCATTTCTGATGTGGTTGCCGATAGGCATTTCAAATATAGGTGCTGATAGGCATTTCAGATGTAGTTTTCGATAGACATTTCAAAAATTGGTGCCGATAGGCAATTCAGATATAGGTGCCGATAGGCACTTCAGATATAGTTGCCGATTGGCATTTTAAAAATAGGTGTTGATAGGCATTTCAGATATAGAAGCCGATAGGCATTTCAAATATAGGTGCCGATAGGTATTCCAGATATGGTTGCCGATAGGCATTTTAAATATAGGTGCTGATAGGCATTTCAGATTAAGTTTCCGATAGGCATTTCAAAAATTACCGATAGGCATTTCAGATATAGGTGCCGATAGGCATTTCAGATATAGTTGCCGATTGGGATTTTAAAAATAGGTGCCGATAGGCATTTTAGATATAGAAGCCGATAGGTATTCTAAATATAGGTGTCGATAGGCATTTCAGATATGGTTGCCGATAGGCATTTCAAATATTGGCGCTGATAGGCATTTCAGATGTAGTTTTCGATAGGCATTTCAAAAATAGGTGCCGACAGGCATTTCAGATATAGGTGCCGATAGGCATTACAGATTTAGCCGCCGATTGGCATTTTAAAAATAGGTGCCGATAGGCATTTCAGATATAGATAGAGAATAGGCAATTCAAATATAGGTGCCGATAGGCATTCCAGATATGTTTGCCGATAGGCATTTCAAATATATGTGCTGATAGGCATTTCAGATGCAGTTTCCGATAGGCATTTCAAAAACAGGTGCCGATAGGCATTTCAGATATAGGTGCCGATAGGCATTTCAGATATAGTTGCCGATTGGCATTTTAAAAATAGGTGCCGGTAGGCATTTCAGATATAGAAGCCGATAGGCATTTCAAATATAGGTGCCGATAAGCATTCCAGATATGGTTGCCGATAGGCACTTCAAATATTGGTGCTGATAGGCATTTCAGATGTAGTTTCCGATAGGCATTTCAAAAATAGGTGCCGATAGGCATTTCAGATATAGGTGCCGATAGGCATTCCAGATATAGTTGCCGATAGGCATTTCAAATATAGGTGCTGAGAGGCATTTCAGATGTAGTTTCCGATAGGCATTTCAAAAATAGGTGCCGGTAGGTTTTTCAGATATAGGTGCCGATAGGCATTTCAGATATAGTTGCCGATTGGCATTTTAAAAATAGGTGCCGATAGGCATTTCAGATAAAGAAGCCGATAGGCATTTCAAATATAGGTGCCGATAGGCATTCCAGATATAGTTGCCGATAGGCATTTCAAATATAGGTGATGATAGGCATTTCAGATGTAGTTTCCGATAGGCATTTCAAAAATAGGTGCCGATAGGCATTTCAGATATAGGTGCCGATAGGCATTTCAGATATAGTTGCCGATTGGCATTTTAAAAATAGGTGCCGATAGGCATTTCAGATATAGAAGCCGATAGGCATTTCAAATATAGGTGCCGATAAGCATTCCAGATATGGTTGCCGATAGGCATTTCATATATAGGTGCTGATAGGCATTTCAGATGTAGTTTCCGATAGGCATTTCAAAAATTGGTGCCGATACGCATTTCAGATATAGGTGCCGATAGGCATTTCAGATATAGGTGCCGATAGACATTTTAGATATAGTTGCCGATTGGCATTTTAAAAATAGGTGCCTATAGGCATTTCAGATATAGAAGCCGATAGGTATTTAAATATAGGTGTCGATAGGCATTTCAAATATAGGTGCCGATAGGCATTCTAGATATGGTTGCCGATAGGCATTTCAAATATAGGAGCTGATAGGCATTTCAGATGTAGTTTCCGATAGGCATTTAAAAAATAGGTGCCGATAGGCATTTAAGATATAGGTGCCGATAGGTATATCAGATATAGTTGCCGATAGGCATTTAAAATATAGGTGCCGATAGGCATTTCAAATATAGGTGTCGATAGGAATTTCAGATATAAATGCCGAAAGGCATTTCAGATATAGGTGCTGATAGGCATTTCTGATGTGGTTGCCGATAGGCATTTCAAATATAGGTGCTGATAGGCATTTCAGATGTAGTTTTCGATAGGCATTTCAAAAATAGGTGCCGATAGGCAATTCAGATATAGGTGCCGATAGGCACTTCAGATATAGTTGCCGATTGGCATTTTAAAAATAGGTGCCGATAGGCATTTCAGACATAGAAGCCGATAGGCATTTCAAATATAGGTGCCGATAGGCATTTCAGATATGGTTGCCGATAGGCATTTCAAATATAGGTGCTGATAGGCATTTAAGATGTATATATATATTATGAGATCTGTGGTTGAAACAATAACAATCAAGAAAGCATAGTTACTTCTTACCACAACAGATTTATTCATTGAATGTACATTTCGAGAGCAAAGCTCCCATCTTCAGCAAACACTACACTGTGTTTGCTGAAGATGGGAGCTTTGCTCTCGAAATGTACATTCAATGAATAAATCTGTGTGGTAAGAAGTAACTATGCTTTCTTGATTGTTATTTAAGATGTAGTTTCCGATAGGCATTTCAAAAATAGGTGCCGATAGGCATTTTAGATATAGGTGCCGATAGGCATTTCAGATATAGTTGCCGATTGGCATTTTAAAAATAGGTGCCGATAGGCATTTCAGATATAGAAGCCGAAAGGTATTTCAAATATAGGTGTCGATTGGCATTTCAGATATGGTTGCCGATAGGCATTTCAAATATTGGTGCTTATAGGCATTTCAGATGTAGTTTCCGATAGGCATTTCAAAAATAGGTGACGATAGGCATTTCAGATACAGGTGCCGATAGGCATTACAGATATAGTTTCCGATTGGCATTTTAAAAATAGGTGCCGATAGGCATTTCAGATATAGAAGCCGATAGGCATTTCAAATATAGGTGCCGATAGGCATTCCAGATATAGTTGCCGATAGGCATTTCAAATATAGGTGCTGATAGGCATTTCAGATGTAGTTTCCGATAGGCATTTCAAAAATATGTGCCGATAGGCATTTCAGATATAGGTGCTGATGGGCATTTCAGATGTAGTTTCCGATAGGCATTTCAAAAATAGGTGCCGATAGGCATTTCAGATATAGGTGCCGATAGACATTTCAGATATAGTTGCCGATTGGCATTTTAAAAATAGGTGCCGATAGGCATTTCAGATATAGAAGCCGATAGGCATTTCAAATATAGGTGCCGATAGGCATTCCAGATATAGTTGCCGATAGGCATTTCAAATATAGGTGCTGATAGGCATTTCAGATGTAGTTTCCGATAGGCATTTCAAAAATATGTGCCGATAGGCATTTCAGATATAGTTTCCGATAGGCATTTCAAATATAGTTGCCGATTGGCATTTTAAAAATGGGTGCCTATAGGCATTTCATATATAGAAGCGGATAGGTATTTCAAATATAGGTGTCGATAGGCATTTCAAATATAGGTGCTGATAGGCATTTCAGATGTAGTTTCCGATAGGCATTTCAAAAATAGGTGCCGATAGGCATTTCAGATATAGGTGCCGATAGGCATTTCAGATATAGTTGCCGATTGGCATTTTAAAAATAGGTGTCGATAGGCATTTCAGATATAGAAGCCGATAGGCATTTCAAATATAGGTGCCGATAGGCATTCCAGATATGGTTGCCGATAGGCATTTCAAATATATGTGCTGATAGGCATTTCAGATGCAGTTTCCGATAGGCATTTCAAAAATAGGTGCCGATAGGCATTTCAGATATAGGTGCCGATAGGCATTTCAGATATAGTTGCCGATTGGCATTTTAAAAATAGGTGCCGACAGGCATTTTAGATGTAGTTTCCGATAGGCATTTCAAAAATAGGTGCCGATAGGCATTTCAGATATAGGTGCCGATAGGCATATCAGATATAGTTGCCGATTAGCATTTTAAAAATAGGTGCCGATAGGCATTTCAGATATAGAAGCCGATAGGCATTTCAAATATAGGTGCCGATAGGCATTCTAGATATGGTTGCCGATAGGCATTTCAAATATAGGTGCTGATAGGCTTTTTAGATGTAGTTTCCGATAGGCATTTCAAAAATAGGTGCCGATAGGCATTTCAGATATAGGTGCCGATAGGCATTTCAGATATAGTTGCCGATTGGCATTTTAAAAATAGGTGCCGATAAACATTTCAGATATAGGTGCTGATAGGTATTTCAGATATAGTTGCCGATTGGCATTTTAAAAATAGGTGCCGATAGGCATTTCAGATATAGAAGCCGATAGGCATTTCAAATATAGGTGCTGATAGGCATTTCTGATGTGGTTGCCGATAGGAATTTCAAATATAGGTGCTGATAGGCATTTCAGATGTAGTTTTCGATAGGCATTTCAAAAATAGGTGCCGATAGGCAATTCAGATATAGGTGCCGATAGGCACTTCAGATATAGTTGCCGATTGGCATTTTAAAAATGGGTGCTGATAGGCATTTCAGATATAGAAGCCGATAGGCATTTCAAATATAGGTGCTGATAGGCATTTCTGATGTGGTTGCCGATAGGAATTTCAAATATAGGTGCTGATAGGCATTTCAGATGTAGTTTTCGATAGGCATTTCAAAAATAGGTGCCGATAGGCAATTCAGATATAGGTGCCGATAGGCACTTCAGATATAGTTGCCGATTGGCATTTTAAAAATGGGTGCTGATAGGCATTTCAGATATAGAAGCCGATAGGCATTTCAAATATAGGTGCCGATAGGCATTCCAGATATGGTTGCCGATAGGCATTTCAAATATATGTGCTGATAGGCATTTCAGATGTAGTTTCCGATAGGCATTTCAAAAATAGGTGCCGATAAACATTTCAGATATAGGTGCCGATAGGCATTTCAGATATAGTTGCCGATTGGGATTTTAAAAATAGGTGCCGATAGGCATTTCAGATATAAAAGCCGATAGGTATTTCAAATATAGGTGTCGATAGGCATTTCAGATATGGTTGCCGATAGGCATTTCAAATATAGGTGCTGATAGGCATTTCAGATGTAGTTTCCGATAGGCATTTCAAAAATAGGTGCCGATAGGCATTTCAGATATAGGTGCCGATAGGCATATCAGATATATTTGTTGATTGGCATTTTGAAAATAGGTGCCGATAGGCATTTCAGATATAGAAGCCGATAGGCATTTCAAATATAGGTGCCGATAGGCATTCTAGATATAGTTGCAGATAGGCATTTCAAATATAGGTGCTGATAGGCTTTTTAGATGTAGTTTCCGATAGGCATTTCAAAAATAGGTGCCGATAGGCATTTCAGATATAGGTGCCGATAGGCATTTCAGATATAGTTGCCGATTGGCATTTTAAAAATAGGTGCCGACAGTTATTTCAGATATAGAAGCCGATAGGCATTTCAAATATAGGTGTCGATAGGCATTTTAGATATGGTTGCCGATAGGCATTTCAAATATAGGTGCTGATAGGCATTTCAGATGTAGTTTCCGATAGGCATTTCAAAAATAGGTGCCGATAGGCATTTCAGATATAGGTGCCGATAGGCATTTCAGATATAGTTGCCGATTGGCATTTTAAAAATAGGCGCCGATAGGCATTTTAGATGTAGTTTCCGATAGGCATTTCAAAAATAGGTGCCGATAGGTATTTCAGATATAGGTGCCGATAGGCAAATCAGATATAGTTGCCGATTGGCATTTTAAAAATAGGTGCCGATAGGCATTTCAGATATAGAAGCCGATAGGCATTTCAAATATAGGTGCCGATAGGCATTCTAGATATGGTTGCCGATAGGCATTTCAAATATAGGTGCCGATAGGCTCTTTAGATGTAGTTTCCGATAGGCATTTCAAAAATAGGTGCCGACAGGCATTATAGATATAGGTGCCGATAGGCATTTCAGATATAGTTGCCGATTGGCATTTTAAAAATAGGTGCCGATAGTTATTTCAGATATAGAAGCCGATAGGCATTTCAAATATAGATGCCGATAGGCATTCCAGATATGGTTACCGATAGGCATTTCAAATATAGCTGCTGATAGGCATTTCAGATGTAGTTTCCGATAGGCATTTCAAAAATTGGTGCCGATAGGCAATTCAGATATAGGTGCCGATAGGCATTTTAGATATAGTTGCCGATTGGCATTTTAAAAATAGGTGCCGATAGGCATTTCAGATATAGAAGCCGAAAGGTATTACAAATATAGGTGTCGATTGACATTTCAGATATGGTTGCCGATAGGCATTTCAAATATTGGTGCTTATAGGCATTTCAGATGTAGTTTCCGATAGGCATTTCAAAAATTGGCGCCGATAGGCATTTCAGATATAGAAGCCGATAGGCATTTCAAATCTAGGTGCCGATAAGCATTCCAGATATAGTTGCCGATAGGCATTTCAAATATAGGTGCTGATAGGCATTCCAGATGTAGTTTCCGATAGGCATTTCAAAAATTGGTTTTGATAGGCATTTCAGATATAGTTGCCGATTGGCATTTTAAAAATGGGTGCCGATAGGCATTTCAGATATAGAAGCCGAAAGGTATTTCAAATATAGGTGTCGATTGGCATTTCAGATATGGTTGCCGATAGGCATTTCAAATATTGGTGCTTATAGGCATTTCAGATGTAGTTTCCGATAGGCATTTCAAAAATAGGTGACGATAGGCATTTCAGATATAGGTGCCGATAGGCATTACAGATATAGTTGCCGATTGGCATTTTAAAAATAGGTGCCGATAGGCATTTCAGATATAGAAGCCGATAGGCAGTTCAAATATAGGTGCCGATAGGCATTCCAGATATGGTTGCCGATAGACATTTCAAATATAGGTGCTGATAGGCATTTCAGATGTAGTTTCCGATAGGCATTTCAAAAATAGGTGCCGATAGGCATTTCAGATATAGGTGCCGATGGGCATTTCAGATATAGTTGCCGATTGGCATTTTAAAAATAGGTGCCGGTAGGCATTTCAGATATAGAAGCCGATAGGCATTTCAAATATAGGTGCCGATAAGCATTCCAGATATGGTTGCCGATAGGCACTTCAAATATTGGTGCTGATAGGCATTTCAGATGTAGTTTCCGATAGGCATTTCAAAAATAGGTGCCGACAGGCATTTCAGATATAGGTGCCGATAGGCATTTCAGATATAGTTGCCGAGTGGCATTTTAAAAATAGGTGTCGATAGGCATTTCAGATATAGAAGCCGATAGGCATTTCAAATATAGGTGCCGATAGGCATTCCAGATATGGTTGCCGATAGGCATTTCAAATATAGGTGCTGATAGGCATTTCAGATGTAGTTTCCGATAGGCATTTCAAAAATAGGTGCCGATAGGCATTTCAGATATAGGTGCCGATAGGCATTTTAGATATAGTTGCCGATTGGCATTTTAAAAATAGGTGCCGATAGGCATTTTAGATGTAGTTTCCGATAGGCATTTCAAAAATAGGTGCCGATAGGCATTTCAGATATAGGTGCCGATAGGCATATCAGATATAGTTGCCGATTGGCATTTTAAAAATAGGTGCCGGTAGGCATTTCAGATATAGAAGCTGATACGCATTTCAAATATAGGTGCCGATAAGCATTCCAGATATGGTTGCCGATAGGCACTTCAAATATTGGTGCTGATAGGCATTTCAGATGTAGTTTCCGTTAGGCATTTCAAAAATAGGTGCCGATAGGCATTTCAGATATAGGTGCCGATAGACATTTCAGATATAGTTGCCGATTGGCATTTTAAAAATAGGTGCCGATAGGCATTTCAGATATAGAAGCCGATAGGCATTTCAAATATAGGTGCCGATAGGCATTCCAGATATGGTTGCCGATAGGCATTTCAAATATAGGTGCTGATAGGCATTTCAGATGTAGTTTCCGATAGGCATTTCAAAAATAGGTGCCGATAGGCATTTCAGATATAGGTGCCGATAGGCATTTCAGATATAGTTGCCGATTGGCATTTTAAAAATAGGTGATGATAGGCATTTCAGATATAGAAGCCGATAGGGATTTTAAATATAGGTGCCGATAGGCATTCCAGATATGGTTGCCGATAGGCATTTCAAATATAGGTGCTGATAGGCATTTCAGATGTAGTTTCCGATAGGCATTTCAAAAATAGGTGCCGATAGGCATTTCAGATATAGGTGCCGATAGGCATTTTAGATATAGTTGCCGATTGGCATTTTAAAAATAGGTGCCGATAGGCATTTTAGATGTAGTTTCCGATAGGCATTTCAAAAATAGGTGCCGATAGGCATTTCAGATATAGGTGCCGATAGGCATATCAGATATAGTTGCCGATTGGCATTTTAAAAATAGGTGCCGGTAGGCATTTCAGATATAGAAGCTGATACGCATTTCAAATATAGGTGCCGATAAGCATTCCAGATATGGTTGCCGATAGGCACTTCAAATATTGGTGCTGATAGGCATTTCAGATGTAGTTTCCGTTAGGCATTTCAAAAATAGGTGCCGATAGGCATATCAGATATAGTTGCCGATTGGCATTTTAAAAATAGGTGCCGGTAGGCATTTCAGATATAGAAGCTGATACGCATTTCAAATATAGGTGCCGATAAGCATTCCAGATATGGTTGCCGATAGGCACTTCAAATATTGGTGCTGATAGGCATTTCAGATGTAGTTTCCGATAGGCATTTCAAAAATAGGTGCCGATAGGCATTTCAGATATAGGTGCCGATAGGCATTTCAGATATACATAGTTGCCGATTGGCATTTTAAAAATAGGTGCCGATAGGCATTTCAGATATATAAGCCGATAGGCATTTCAAATATAGGTGCCGATAGGCATTCCAGATATGGTTGCCGATAGGCATTTCAAATATAGGTGCTGATAGGCATTTCAGATGTAGTTTCCGATAGGCATTTCAAAAATAGGTGCCGAGAGGCATTTCAGATATAGGTGCCGATGGGCATTTCAAATATAGTTGCCATTGGCATTTTAAAAATAGGTGCCGGTAGGCATTTCAGATATAGAAGCCGAAAGGCATTTCAAATATAGGTGCCGATAAGCATTCCAGATATGGTTGCCGATAGGCATTTCAAATATTGGTGCTGATAGGCATTTCAGATGTAGTTTCCGATAGGCATTTCAAAAATAGGTGCCGATAGGCATTTCATATATAGGTGCCGATAGGCATTTCAGATATAGTTGCCGATTGGCATTTTAAAAATAGGTGCCGAAAGGCATTTCAGATATAGAAGCCGATAGGCATTTCAAATATAGGTGCCGATAGGCATTCCAGATATGGTTGCCGATAGGCATTTCAAATATAGGTGCTGATAGGCATTTCAGATGTAGTTTCCGATAGGCATTTCAAAAATAGGTGCCGATAGGTTTTTCAGATATAGGTGCCGATAGGCATTTCAGATATAGTAGCCGATTGGCATTTTAAAAATAGGTGCCGATAGGCATTTCAGATAAAGAAGCCGATAGGCATTTCAAATATAGGTGCCGATAGGCATTCCAGATATAGTTGCCGATAGGCATTTCAAATATGGGTGCTGATAGGCATTTCAGATGTAGTTTCCGATAGGCATTTCAAAAATAGGTGCCGATAGGCATTTCAGATATAGGTGCCTATAGGCATTTCAGATATAGGTGCCGATAGGCATTTCAGATATAGTTGCCGATTGGCATTTTAAAAATAGGTGCCGATAGGCATTTCAGATATAGAAGCCGATAGGCATTTCAAATATAGGTGCCGATAAGCATTCCAGATATGGTTGCCGATAGGCATTTCATATATAGGTGCTGATAGGCATTTCAGATGTAGTTTCCGATAGGCATTTCAAAAATTGGTGTCGATAGGCATTTCAGATATAGGTGCCGATAGGCATTTCAGATATAGGTGCCGATAGGCATTTTAGATATAGTTGCCGATTGGCATTTTAAAAATAGGTGCCTATAGGCATTTCAGATATAGAAGCCGATAGGTATTTAAATATAGGTGTCGATAGGCATTTCAAATATAGGTGCTGATAGGCATTTCAGATGTAGTTTCCGATAGGCATTTCAAAAATAGGTGCCGATAGGCATTTCAGATATAGGTGTCGATAGGTATTTCAGATTTATTTGCCGATTGGCATCTTAAAAATGGGTGTCGATAGGCATTTCAGATATAGAAGCCGATAGGCATTTCAAATATAGGTGCCGAAAGGCATTCCAGATATGGTTGCCGATAGGCATTTCAAATATAGGTGCCGATAGGCATTCCAGATGTAGTTTCCGATAGGCATTTCAAAAATTGGTGCCGATAGGCATTTCAAATATAGGTGCCGATAGGCATTTCAGATATAAGTGCCGATAGGCATTTCAGATATAGAAGCCGATAGGCATTTCAAATATAGGTGCCGATAGGCATTTCAGATATGGTTGCCGATAGGCATTCCAAATATAGGTGCTGATGGGCATTTCAGATGTAGTTTCCGATAGGCATTTCAAAAATAGGTGCCGATAGGCATTTCAGATATAGGTGCCGATAGACATTTCGGATATAGTTGCCGATTGGCATTTTAAAAATAGGTGCCGATAGGCATTTCAGATATAGAAGCCGATAGGCATTTCAAATATAGGTGCCGATAGGCATTCCAGATATAGTTGCCGATAGGCATTTCAAATATAGGTGCTGATAGGCATTTCAGATTATTGTTTCCGATAGGCATTTCAAAAATAGGTGCCGATAGGCATTTCAGATATAGGTGCCGATAGGCATTTCAGATATAGTTTTTGATTGGCATTTTAAAAATAGGTGCCGATAGGCATATCAGATATAGAAGCCGATAGGCATTTTAAATATAGGTGCCGATAAGCATTCCAGATATGGTTGCCGATAGGCATTTCAAATATAGGTGCTGATAGGCATTTCAGATGTAGTTTCTGATAGGCATTTCAAAAATTGGTGCCGATAGGCATTTCAGATATAGGTGCCGATAGGCATTTCAGATATAGGTGCCGATAGGCATTTCAGATATAGTCGCCGATTGGCATTTTAAAAATAGGTGCCTATAGGCATTTCAGATATAGAAGCGGATAGGTATTTCAAATATAGGTGTCGATAGGCATTTCAAATATAGGTGCTGATAGGCATTTCAGATGTAGTTTCCGATAGGCATTTCAAAAATAGGTGCTGATAGGCATTTCAGATATAGGTGCCGATAGGCATTTCAGATATAGTTGCCGATTGGCATTTTAAAAATGGGTGTCGATAGGCATTTCCGATATATAAGCCGATAGGCATTTCAAATATAGGTGCCGATAGGCATTCCAGATATGGTTGCCGATAGGCATTTCAAATATATGTGCTGATAGGCATTTCAGATGTAGTTTCCGATAGACATTTCAAAAATAGGTGCCGATAGGCATTTCAGATATAGGTGCCGATAGGCATTTCAGACATAGTTGCCGATTGGCATTTTAAAAATAGGTGCCGATAGGCATTTCAGATATAGAAGCCGATAGGTATTTCAAATATAGGTGTCGATAGGCATTTCAGATATGGTTGCCGATAGGCATTTCAAATATAGGTGCTGATAGGCATTTCAGATGTAGTTTCCGATAGGCATTTCAAAAATAGGTGCCGATAGGCATTTCAGATATAGGTGCCGATAGGCATTTCAGATATAGTTGCCGATAGGCATTTCAGATATAGGTGCCGATAGGCATTTCAGATATAGTTGCCGATTGGCATTTTAAAAATAGGTGCCGACAGGCATTTTAGATGTAGTTTCCGATAGGCATTTCAAAAATAGGTGCCGATAGGCATTTCAGATATAGGTGCTGATAGGCATATCAGATTTAGTTGCCGATTGGCATTTTAAAAATAGGTGCCGATAGGCATTTCAGATATGGTTGCCGATAGGCATTTCAAATATTGGTGCTTATAGGCATTTCAGATGTAGTTTCCGATAGGCATTTAAAAATAGGTGACGATAGGAATTTCAAATATAGGTGCCGATAGGCATTACAGATATAGTTGCCGATTGGCATTTTAAAAATAGGTGCCGATAGGCATTTCAGATATAGAAGCCGATAGGCATTTCAAATATAGGTGCCGATAGGCATTCCAGATATGGTTGCCGATAGGCATTTCAAATATAGGTGCTGATAGGCATTTCAGATGTAGTTTCCGATAGGCATTTCAAAAATAGGAGCCGATAGGCATTTCAGATATAGGTGCCGATGGGCATTTCAGATAAAGTTGCCGATTGGCATTTTAAAAATAGGTGCCGATAGGCATTTTAGATGTAGTTTCCGATAGGCATTTCAAAAATAGGTGCCGATAGGCATTTCAGATATAGGTGCCGATAGGCATATCAGATATAGTTGCCCATAGGCATTTAAAATATAGGTGCCGATAGGCATTTCAAATATAGGTGTCGATAGGCATTTCAGATATAAATGCCGAAAGGCATTTCAGATATAGGTGCTGATAGGCATTTTTGATGTGGTTGCCGATAGGCATTTCACATATAGGTGCTGATAGGCATTTCAGATGTAGTTTTCGAAAGGCATTTCAAAAATAGGTGCCGATAGGCAATTCAGATATAGGTGCCGATAGGCATTTCAGATATAGTTGCCGATTGGCATTTTAAAAATAGGTGCCGATAGGCATTTCAGATATAGAAGCCGATAGGCATATCAAATATAGGTGCCGATAGGCATTCCAGATATTGTTGCCGATAGGCATTTCAAATATAGGTGCTGATAGGCATTTCAGATGTAGTTTCCGATAGGTATTTCAAAAATTGATGCCGATAGGCATTTCAGATATAGGTGCCGATAGGCATTTCAAATATAGTTGCCGATTGGCATTTTAAAAATAGGTGCCGATAGGCATTTTAGATATAGAAGCCGATAGGTATTTCAAATATAGGTGTCGATAGGCATTTAGATAGTGTTGCCGATAGGCATTTCAAATATTGGCGTTAATAGGCATTTCAGATGTAGTTTTCGATAGGCATTTCAAAAATAGGTGCCGACAGGCATTTCAGATATAGGTGCCCATAGGCATTACAGATTTAGCCGCCGATTGGCATTTTAAAAATAGGTGCCGATAGGCATTTCAGATATAAAAGAGAATAGGCATTTCAAATATAGGTGCCTATGGCATTCCAGATATGGTTGCCGATAGGCATTTCAAATATAGGTGCTGATAGGCATTTCAGATGTAGTTTCCGATAGGTGTTTCAAAAATTGATGCCGATAGGCATTTCAGATATAGGTGCCGATAGGCATTTCAAATATAGTTGCCGATTGGCATTTTAAAAATAGGTGCCGATAGGCATTTCAGATATAGAAGCCGATAGGCATTTCAAATATAGGTGCCGATAGGTATTCCAGATATGGTTGCCGATAGGCATTTTAAATATAGGTGCTGATAGGCATTTCAGATGTAGTTTCCGATAGGCATTTCAAAAATTACCGATAGGCATTTCAGATATAGGTGCCGATAGGCATTTCAGATATAGTTGCCGATTGAGATTTTAAAAATAGGTGCCGATAGGCATTTTAGATATAGAAGCCGATAGGTATTTCAAATATAGGTGTCGATAGGCATTTAGATATTGTTGCCGATAGGCATTTCAAATATTGGCGTTAATAGGCATTTCAGATGTAGTTTTCGGTAGGCATTTCAAAAATAGGTGCCGACAGGCATTTCAGATTAAGTTGCCGATAGGCATTACAGATTTAGCCGCCGATTGGCATTTTAAAAATAGGTGCCGATAGGCATTTCAGATATAGAAGAGAATAGGCATTTCAAATATAGGTGCCTATGGCATTTCAGATATGGTTGCCGATAGGCGTTTCAAATATATGTGCTGATAGGCATTTCAGATGTAGTTTCCGATAGGCATTTAAAAAATAGGTGCCGATAGGCATTTCAGATATAGGTGCCGATAGGCATTTCAGATATAGTTGCCGATTGGCATTTTAAAAATAGGTGCCGATAGGCATTTCAGATATAGAAGCCGATAGGTGTTTCAAATATAGGTGTCGATAGGCATTTCAGATATGGTTGCCGATAGGCATTTCAAATATAGGTGCTGATAGGCATTTCAGATGTAGTTTCCGATAGGCATTTCAAAAATAGGTGCCGATAGGCATTTCAGATATAGGTGCCGATAGGCATTTCAGATATAGTTGCCGACTGGCATTTTAAAAATAGGTGCCGATAGGCATTTTAGATGTAGTTTCCGACAGGCATTTCAAAAATAGGTGCCGATAGGCATTTCAGATATAGGTGCCGATAGGCATATCAGATATAGTTGCCGATTGGCATTTTAAAAATAGGTGCCGATAGGCATTTCAGATATAGAAGCCGATAGGCATTTCAAATATAGGTGCCGATAGGCATTCGAGATATGGTTGCCGATAGGCATTTCAAATATAGGTGCTGATAGGCTTTTTAGATGTAGTTTCCGATAGGCATTTCAAAAATTTGTGCCGATAGGCATTTCAGATATAGGTGCCGATAGGCATTTCAGATATAGTTGCCGATTGGCATTTTAAAAATAGGTGCCGATAGGCATTTCAGATATAGAAGCCGATAGGCATTTCAAATATAGGTGCCGATAGGCATTCCAGATATGGTTGCCGATAGGCATTTCAAATATAGGTGCTGATAGGCATTTCAGATGTAGTTTCCGATAGGCATTTCAAAAATAGGTGCCGATAGGCATTTCAGATATAGGTGCCGATAGACATTTCAGATATAGTTGCGGATTGGCATTTTAAAAATAGGTGTCGATAGGCATTTCAGATATAGAAGCCGATAGGCATTTCAAATATAGGTGCCGATAGGCATTCCAGATATGGTTGCCGATAGGCATTTCAAATATAGGTGCTGATAGGCATTTCAGATGTAGTTTCCGATAGGCATTTCAAAAATAGGTGCCGATAGGCATTTCAGATATAGGTGCCGATAGGCATTTCAGATATAGTTGCCGATTGGCATTTTAAAAATAGGTGTCGATAGGCATTTCAGATATTGAAGCCGATAGGCATTTTAAATATAGGTGCCGATAAGCATTCCAGATATGGTTGACGATAGGCATTTCAAATATAGGTGCTGATAGGCATTTCAGATGTAGTTTCTGATAGGCATTTCAAAAATTGGTGCCGATAGGCATTTCAGATATAGGTGCCGATAGGCATATCAAATATAGGTGCCGATAGGCATTTCAGATATATTTGCCGATTAGCATTTTAAAAATAGGTGCCTATAGGCATTTCAGATATAGAAGCGGATAGGTATTTCAAATATAGGTGTCGATAGGCATTTCAAATATAGGTGCTGATAGGCATTTCAGATGTAGTTTCCGATAGGCATTTCAAAAATAGGTGCCGATAGGCATTTCAAATATAGGTGCCGATAGGCATTTCAGATATAGTTGCCGATTGGCATTTTAAAAATGGGTGTCGATAGGCATTTCAGATATAGAAGCCGATAGGCATTTCAAATATAGGTGCCGATAAGCATTCCAGATATGGTTGCCGATCGGCATTTCAAAAATAGGTGCCGATAGGCATTTCAGATATAAGTGCCGATAGGCATATCAGATATAGTTGCCGATTGGCATTTTGAAAATAGGTGCCGATAGGCATTTCAGATATAGAAGCCGATAGGCATTTCAAATATAGGTGCCGATAGGCATTCTAGATATGGTTGCCGATAGGCATTTCAAATATAGGTGCTGATAGGCTTTTTAGATGTAGTTTCCGATAGGCATTTCAAAAATAGGTGCCGATAGGCATTTCAGATATAGGTGCCGATAGGCATTTCAGATATAGTTGCCGATTGGCATTTTAAAAATAGGTGCCGACAGTTATTTCAGATATAGAAGCCGATAGGCATTTCAAATATAGGTGCCGATAGGCATTCCAGATATGGTTGCCGATAGGCATTTCAAATATAGGTGCTGATAGGCATTTCAGATGTAGTTTCCGATAGGCATTTCAAAAATTGGTACCGATAGGCATTTCAGATATAAGTGCCGATAGGCATTTCAGATATGGTTGCCGATTGGCATTTTAAAAATAGGTGCCGATAGGCATTTCAGATATAGAAGCCGATAGGCATTTCAAATATAGGTGCCGATAGGCATTCAAGATATGTTTGCCGATAGGCATTTCAAATATAGGTGCTGATAGGCATTTCAGATGTAGTTTCCGATAGCATTTCAAAAGTTGGTGCCGATAGGCATTTCAGATATAGGTGCCGATAGGCATTTCAGATATAGTTGCCGATTGGCATTTTAAAAATAGGTGCCGATAGGCATTTTAGATATAAAAGCCGATAGGTATTTCAAATATAGGTGTCGATAGGCATTTCAGATATGGTTGCCGACAGGCATTTCAAATACAGGTGCTGATAGGCATTTCAAATGGTGTTTCCGATAGGCATTTCAAAAATAGGTGCCGATAGGCATTTCAAAAATAGGTGCCGATAGGCATTTCAGATATAGGTGCCGATAGGCATTTCAGATATAGTTGCCGATTGGCATTTTAAAAATAGGTGCCGATAGGCATTTTAGATGTAGTTTCCGATAGGCATTTCAAAAATAGGTGCCGATAGGCATTTCAGATATAGGTGCCGATAGGCATATCAGTTATAGTTGCCGATAGGCATTTAAAATATAGATGCCGATAGGCATTTCAAATATAGGTGTCGATAGGCATTTCAGATATAAATGCCGAAAGGCATTTCAGATATAGGTGCTGATAGGCATTTCTGATGTGGTTGCCGATAGGCATTTCAAATATAGGTGCTGATAGGCATTTCAGATGTAGTTTTCGATAGACATTTCAAAAATTGGTGCCGATAGGCAATTCAGATATAGGTGCCGATAGGCACTTCAGATATAGTTGCCGATTGGCATTTTAAAAATAGGTGCCGATAGGCATTTCAGATATAGAAGCCGATAGGCATTTCAAATATAGGTGCCGATAGGCATTTCAGATATTGTTGCCGATAGGCATTTCAAATATAGGTGCTGATAGGCATTTCAGATGTAGTTTCCGATAGGCATTTCAAAAATTGATGCCGATAGGCATTTCAGATATAGGTGCCGATAGGCATTTCAAATATAGTTGCCGATTGGCATTTTAAAAATAGGTGCCGATAGGCATTTCAGATATAGAAGCCGATAGGCATTTCAAATATAGATGCCGATAGGTATTCCAGATATGGTTGCCGATAGGCATTTTAAATATAGGTGCTGATAGGCATTTCAGATTAAGTTTCCGATAGGCATTTCAAAAATTACCGATAGGCATTTCAGATAGAGGTGCCGATAGGCATTTCAGATATAGTTGCCGATTGGGATTTTAAAAATAGGTGCCGATAGGCATTTTAGATATAGAAGCCGATAGGTATTCTAAATATAGGTGTCGATAGGCATTTCAGATATGGTTGCCGATAGGCATTTCAAATATTGGCGCTGATAGGCATTTCAGATGTAGTTTTCGATAGGCATTTCAAAAATAGGTGCCGACAGGCATTTCAGATATAGGTGCCGATAGGCATTACAGATTTAGCCGCCGATTGGCATTTTAAAAATAGGTGCCGATAGGCATTTCAGATATAGATATTGAATAGGCATTTCAAATATAGGTGCCGATAGGCATTCCAGATATGTTTGCCGATAGGCATTTCAAATATATGTGCTGATAGGCATTTCAGATGCAGTTTCCGATAGGCATTTCAAAAACAGGTGCCGATAGGCATTTCAGATATAGGTGCCGATAGGCATTTCAGATATAGTTGCCGATTGGCATTTTAAAAATAGGTGCCGATAGGCATTTCAGATATAGAAGCCGATAGGTATTTCAAATATAGGTGTCGATAGGCATTTCAGATATGGTTGCCGATAGGCATTTCAAATATAGGTGCTGATAGGCATTTCAGATGTAGTTTCCGATAGGCATTTCAAAAATAGGTGCCGATTGGCATTTCAGATATAGGTGCCGATAGGCATTTGAGATATAGTTGCTGATTGGCATTTTAAAAATAGGTGCCGATAGGCATTTTAGATGTAGTTTCCGATAGGCATTTCAAAGATAGGTGCCGATAGGCAATTCAGATATAGGTGCCGATAGGCATATCAGATATAGTTGCCGATTGGCATTTTAAAAATAGGTGCCGATAGGCATTTCAGATATAGAAGCCGATAGGCAGTTCAAATATAGGTGCCGATAGGCATTCTAGATATGGTTGCCGATAGGCATTTCAAATATAGGTGCCGATAGGCTTTTTAGATGTAGTTTCCGATAGGCATTGCAAAAATAGGTGCCGATAGGCATTTCAGATATAGGTGCCGATAGGCATTTCAGACATAGTTGCCGATTGGCATTTTAAAAATAGGTGCCGATAGTTATTTCAGATATAGAAGCCGATAGGCATTTCAAATATAGGTGCTGATAGGCATTTCAGATGTAGTTTCCGATAGGCATTTCAAAAATAGGTGCCGATAGGCATTTCAGATATAGGTGCCGATAGGCATTTCAGATATAGTTGCCGATTGGCATTTTAAAAATAGGTGCCGATAGGCATTTCAGATATAGAAGCCGATAGGCATTTTAAATATAGGTGCCGATAAGCATTCCAGATATGGTTGCCGATAGGCATTTCAAATATAGGTGCTGATAGGCATTTCAGATGTAGTCTCTGATAGGCATTTCAAAAATAGGTGCCGATAGGCAGTTCAGATATAGGTGCCGATAGGCATTTCAGATATAGTCGCCGATTGGCATTTTAAAAATAGGTGCCTATAGGCATTTCAGATATAGAAGCGGATAGGTATTTCAAATATAGGTGTCGATAGGCATTTCATATATAGGTGCTGATAGGCATTTCAGATGTAGTTTCCGATAGGCATTTCAAAAATAGGTGCCGATAGGCATTTCAGATATAGGTGCCGATAGGCATTTCAGATATAGTTGCCGATTGGCATTTTAAAAATAGGTGCCGATAGGCATTTCAGATATAGAAGCCGATAGGCATTTCAAATATAGGTGCCGATAGGCATTCTAGATATGGTTGCCGATAGGCATTTCAAATATATGTGCTGATAGGCATTTCAGATGTAGTTTCCGATAGACATTTCAAAAATAGGTGCCGATAGGCATTTCAGATATAGGTGCCGATTGGCATTTCAGACATAGTTGCCGATTGGCATTTTAAAAATAGGTGCCGATAGGCATTTCAGATATAGAAGCCGATAGGTATTTCAAATATAGGTGTCGATAGGCATTTCAGATATGGTTGCCGATAGGCATTTCAAATATAGGTGCTGATAGGCATTTCAGATGTAGTTTCCGATAGGCATTTCAAAAATAGGTGCCGATAGGCATTTCAGATATAGGTGCCGATAGGCATTTCAGATATAGTTGCCGATTGGCATTTTAAAAATAGGTGCCGACAGGCATTTTAGATGTAGTTTCCGATAGGCATTTCAAAAATAGGTGCCGATAGGCATTTCAGATATAGGTGCCGATAGGCATATCAGATATAGTTGCCGATTGGCATTTTAAAAATAGGTGCCGATAGGCATTTCAGATATAGAAGCCGATAGGCATTTCAAATATAGGTGCCGATAGGCATTCTAGATATGGTTGCCGATAGGCATTTCAAATATAGGTGCTGATAGGCTTTTTAGATGTAGTTTCCGATAGGCATTTCAAAAATAGGTGCCGATAGGCATTTCAGATATAGGTGCCGATAGGCATTTCAGATATAGTTGCCGATTGGCATTTTAAAAATAGGTGCCGATAGTTATTTCAGATATAGAAGCCGATAGGCATTTCAAATATAGGTACCGATAGGCATTCTAGATATGGTTGTCGATAGGCATTTCAAATATAGGGGCTGATAGGCATTTCAGATGTAGTTTCCGATAGGCATTTCAAAAATTGGTGCCGATAGGCATTTCAGATATAGGTGTCGATAGGCATTTCAGATATAGTTGCCGATTGACATTTTAAAAATAGGTGCCGATAGGAATTTCAGATATAGAAGCCGAAAGGTATTTTAAATATAGGTGTCGATTGGCATTTCAGATATGGTTGCCGATAGGCATTTCAAATATTGGTGCTTATAGGCATTTCAGATGTAGTTTCCGATAGGCATTTAAAAAATAGGTGACGATAGGCATTTCAAATATAGGTGCCGATAGGCATTACAGATATAGTTGCCGATTGGCATTTTAAAAATAGGTGCCGATAGGCATTTCAGATATAGAAGCCGATAGGCATTTCAAATATAGGTGCCGATAGGCATTCCAGATATGGTTGCCGATAGGCATTTCAAATCTAGGTGCTGATAGGCATTTCAGATGTAGTTTCCGATAGGCATTTCAAAAATAGGTGCCGATAAGCATTTCAGATATAGGTGCCGATGGGCATTTCAGATATAGTTGCCGATTGGCATTTTAAAAATAGGTGCCGATAGGCATTTTAGATGTAGTTTCCGATAGGCATTTCAAAAATAGGTGCCGATAGGCATTTCAGATATAGGTGCCGATTGGCATATCAGATATAGTTGCCGATAGGCATTTAAAATATAGGTGCCGATAGGCATTTCAAATATAGGTGTCGATAGGCATTTCAGATATAAATGCCGAAAAGCATTTCAGATATAGGTGCTGATAAGCATCTCTGATGTGGTTGCCGATAGGCGTTTCAAATATAGGTGCTGATAGCCATTTCAGATGTAGTTTTCGAAAGGCATTTCAAAAATAGGTGCCGATAGGCAATTCAGATATAGGTGCCGATAGGCACTTCAGATATAGTTGCCGATTGGCATTTTAAAAATAGGTGCCGATAGGCATTTCAGATATAGAAGCCGATAGGCATATCAAATATAGGTGCCGATAGGCATTCCAGATATTGTTGCCGATAGGCATTTCAAATATAGGTGCTGATAGGCATTTCAGATGTAGTTTCCGATAGGTATTTCAAAAATTGATGCCGATAGGCATTTCAGATATAGGTGCCGATAGGCATTTCAAATATAGTTGCCGATTGGCATTTTAAAAATAGGTGCCGATAGGCATTTCAGATATAGAAGCCGATAGGCATTTCAAATATAGGTGCCGATAGGTATTCCAGATATGGTTGCCGATAGGCATTTTAAATATAGGTGCTGATAGGCATTTCAGATGTAGTTTCCGATAGGCATTTCAAAAATTACCGATAGGCATTTCAGATATAGGTGCCGATAGGCATTTCGGATATAGGTGCCGATAGGCATTTCAGATATAGTTGCCGATTGAGATTTTAAAAATAGGTGCCGATAGGCATTTTAGATATAGAAGCCGATAGGTATTTCAAATATAGGTGTCGATAGGCATTTAGATATTGTTGCCGATAGGCATTTCAAATATTGGCGTTAATAGGCATTTCAGATGTAGTTTTCGATAGGCATTTCAAAAATAGGTGCCGACAGGCATTTCAGATATAGGTGCCGATAGGCATTACAGATTTAGCCGCCGATTGGCATTTTAAAAATAGGTGCCGATAGGCATTTCAGATATAGAAGAGAATAGGCATTTCAAATATAGGTGCCTATGGCATTCCAGATATGGTTGCCGATAGGCGTTTCAAATATATGTGCTGATAGGCATTTCAGATCTAGTTTCCGATAGGCATTTCAAAAATAGTTGCCGATAGGCATTTCAGATATAGGTGCCGATAGGGATTTCAGATATAGTTGCCGATAGGCATTTCAAATATAGGTGCTGATAGGCATTTCAGATGTAGTTTCCGATAGGCATTTCAAAAATAGGTGCCGATAGGCATTTCAGATATAGGTGCCGATAGGCATTTCAGATATAGTTGCCGATTGGCATTTTAAAAATAGGTGCCGATAGGCATTTCAGATATAGAAGCCGATAGGCATTTTAAATATAGGTGCCGATAAGCATTCCAGATATGGTTGCCGATAGGCATTTCAAATATAGGTGCTGATAGGCATTTCAGATGTAGTTTCTGATAGGCATTTCAAAAATTGGTGCCGATAGGCATTTCAGATATAGGTGCCGATAGGCATTTCAGATATAGGTGCCGATAGGCATTTCAGATATAGTCGCCGATTAGCATTTTAAAAATAGGTGCCTATAGGCATTTCAGATATAGAAGCGGATAGGTATTTCAAATATAGGTGTCGATAGGCATTTCAAATATAGGTGCTGATAGGCATTTCAGAAGTAGTTTCCGATAGGCATTTCAAAAATAGGTGCCGATAGGCATTTCAGATATAGGTGCCGATAGGCATTTCAGATATAGTTGCCGATTGGCATTTTAAAAATGGGTGTCGATAGGCATTTCAGATATAGAAGCCGATAGGCATTTCAAATATAGGTGCCGATAGGCATTCCAGATATGGTTGCCGATAGGCATTTCAAATATATGTGCTGATAGGCATTTCAGATGTAGTTTCCGATAGACATTTAAAAAATAGGTGCCGATAGGCATTTCAGATATAGGTGCCGATAGGCATTTCAGACATAGTTGCCGATTGGCATTTTAAAAATAGGTGCCGATAGGCATTTCAGATATAGAAGCCGATAGGTATTTCAAATATAGGTGTCGATAGGCATTTCAGATATGGTGTTTGATAGGCATTTCAAATATAGGTGCTGATAGGCATTTCAGATGTAGTTTCCGATAGGAATTTCAAAAATAGGTGCCGATAGGCATTTCAGATATAGGTGTCGATTGGCATTTCAGATATGGTTGCCGATAGGCATTTCAAATATTGGTGCTTATAGGCATTTCAGATGTAGTTTCCGATAGGCATTTAAAAAATAGGTGACGATAGGCATTTCAAATATAGGTGCCGATAGGCATTACAGATATAGTTGCCGATTGGCATTTTAAAAATAGGTGCCGATAGGCATTTCAGATATAGAAGCCGATAGGCATTTCAAATATAGGTGCCGATAGGCATTCCAGATATGGTTGCCGATAGGCATTTCAAATATAGGTGCTGATAGGCATTTCAGATGTAGTTTCCGATAGGCATTTCAAAAATAGGTGCCGATAGGCATTTCAGATATAGGTGCCGATGGGCATTTCAGATATAGTTGCCGATTGGCATTTTAAAAATAGGTGCCGATAGGCATTTTAGATGTAGTTTCCGATAGGCATTTCAAAAATAGGTGCCGATAGGCATTTCAGATATAGGTGCCGATAGGCATATCAGATATAGTTGCCGATAGGCATTTAAAATATAGGTGCCGATAGGCATTTCAAATATAGGTGTCGATAGGCATTTCAGATATAAATGCCGAAAGGCATTTCAGATATAGGTGCTGATAGGCATTTCTGATGTGGTTGCCGATAGGCATTTCAAATATAGGTGCTGATAGGCATTTCAGATGTAGTTTTCGAAAGGCATTTCAAAAATAGGTGCCGATAGGCAATTCAGATATAGGTGCCGATAGGCACTTCAGATATAGTTGCCGATTGGCATTTTAAAAATTGGTGCCGATAGGCATTTCAGATATAGAAGCCGATAGGCATATCAAATATAGGTGCCGATAGGCATTCCAGATATTGTTGCCGATAGGCATTTCAAATATAGGTGCTGATAGGCATTTCAGATGTAGTTTCCGATAGGTATTTCAAAAATTGATGCCGATAGGCATTTCAGATATAGGTGCCGATAGGCATTTCAAATATAGTTGCCGATTGGCATTTTAAAAATAGGTGCCGATAGGCATTTCAGATATAGAAGCCGATAGGCATTTCAAATATAGGTGCCGATAGGTATTCCAGATATGGTTGCCGATAGGCATTTTAAATATAGGTTCTGATAGGCATTTCAGATGTAGTTTCCGATAGGCATTTCAAAAATTACCGATAGGCATTTCAGATATAGGTGCCGATAGGCATTTCAGATATAGTTGCCGATTGAGATTTTAAAAATAGGTGCCGATAGGCATTTTAGATATAGAAGCCGATAGGTATTTCAAATATAGGTGTCGATAGGCATTTAGATATTGTTGCCGATAGGCATTTCAAATATTGGCGTTAATAGGCATCTCAGATGTAGTTTTCGATAGGCATTTCAAAAATAGGTGCCAACAGGCATTTCAGATATAGGTGCCGATAGGCATTACAGATTTAGCCGCCGATTGGCATTTTAAAAATAGGTGCCGATAGGCATTTCAGATATAGAAGAGAATAGGCATTTCAAATATAGGTGCCTATGGCATTCCAGATATGGTTGCCGATAGGCGTTTCAAATATATGTGCTGATAGGCATTTCAGATGTAGTTTCCGATAGGCATTTCAAAAATAGGTGCCGATAGGCATTTCAGACATAGGTGCCGATAGGCATTTCAGATATAGTTGCCGATTGGCATTTTAAAAATAGGTGCCGATAGGCATTTCAGATATAGAAGCCGATAGGTGTTTCAAATATAGGTGTCGATAGGCATTTCAGATATGGTTGCCGATAGGCATTTCAAATATAGGTGCTGATAGGCATTTCAGATGTAGTTTCCGATAGGCATTTCAAAAATAGGTGCCGATAGGCATTTCAGATATAGGTGCCGATAGGCATTTCAGATATAGTTGCCGATTGGCATTTTAAAAATAGGTGCCGATAGGCATTTTAGATGTAGTTTCCGACAGGCATTTCAAAAATAGGTGCCGATAGGCATTTCAGATATAGGTGCTGATAGGCATTTCAGATGTAGTTTTCGATAGGCATTTCAAAAATAGGTGTCCGATAGGCAATTCAGATATAGAAGCCGATAGGCATTTCAAATATAGGTGCCGATAGGCATTCTAGATATGGTTGCCGATAGGCATTTCAAATATAGGTGCTGATAGGCTTTTTAGATGTAGTTTCCGATAGGCATTTCAAAAATTGGTGCCGATAGGCATTTCAGATATAGGTGCCGATAGGCATTTCAGATATAGTTGCCGATTGGCATTTTAAAAATAGGTGCCGATAGGCATTTCAGATATAGAAGCCGATAGGCATTTCAAATATAGGTGCCGATAGGCATTCCAGATATGGTTGCCGATAGGCATTTCAAATATAGGTGCTGATAGGCATTTCAGATGTAGTTTCCGATAGGCATTTCAAAAATAGGTGCCGATAGGCATTTCAGATATAGGTGCCGATAGGCATATCAGATATAGTTGCCGATAGGCATTTAAAATATAGGTGCCGATAGGCATTTCAAATATAGGTGTCGATAGGCATTTCAGATATAAATGCCGAAAGGCATTTCAGATATAGGTGCTGATAGGCATTTCTGATGTGGTTGCCGATAGGCATTTCAAATATAGGTGCTGATAGGCATTTCAGATGTAGTTTTCGAAAGGCATTTCAAAAATAGGTGCCGATAGGCAATTCAGATATAGGTGCCGATAGGCACTTCAGATATAGTTGCCGATTGGCATTTTAAAAATAGGTGCCGATAGGCATTTCAGATATAGAAGCCGATAGGCATATCAAATATAGGCGCCGATAGGCTTTCCAGATATTGTTGCCGATAGGCATTTCAAATATAGGTGCTGATAGGCATTTCAGATGTAGTTTCCGATAGGTATTTCAAAAATTGATGCCGATAGGCATTTCAGATATAGGTGCCGATAGGCATTTCAAATATAGTTGCCGATTGGCATTTTAAAAATAGGTGCCGATAGGCATTTCAGATATAGAAGCCGATAGGTATTTCAAATATAGGTGTCGATAGGCATTTAGATATTGTTGCCGATAGGCATTTCAAATATTGGCGTTAATAGGCATTTCAGATGTAGTTTTCGATAGGCATTTCAAAAATAGGTGCCAACAGGCATTTCAGATATAGGTGCCGATAGGCATTACAGATTTAGCCGCCGATTGGCATTTTAAAAATAGGTGCCGATAGGCATTTCAGATATAGAAGAGAATAGGCATTTCAAATATAGGTGCCTATGGCATTCCAGATATGGTTGCCGATAGGCGTTTCAAATATATGTGCTGATAGGCATTTCAGTTGTAGTTTCCGATAGGCATTTCAAAAATAGGTGCCGATAGGCATTTCAGATATAGGTGCCGATAGGCATTTCAGATATAGTTGCCGATTGGCATTTTAAAAATAGGTGCCGATAGGCATTTCAGATATAGAAGCCGATAGGTGTTTCAAATATAGGTGTCGATAGGCATTTCAGATATGGTTGCCGATAGGCATTTCAAATATAGGTGTTGATAGGCATTTCAGATGTAGTTTCCGATAGGCATTTCAAAAATAGGTGCCGATAGGCATTTCAGATATAGGTGCCGATAGGCATTTCAGATATAGTTGCCGATTGGCACTTTAAAAATAGGTGCCGATAGGCATTTTAGATGTAGTTTCCGACAGGCATTTCAAAAATAGGTGCCGATAGGCATTTCAGATATAGGTGCTGATAGGCATTTCAGATGTAGTTTTCGATAGGCATTTCAAAAATAGGTGTCCGATAGGCAATTCAGATATAGAAGCCGATAGGCATTTCAAATATAGGTGCCGATAGGCATTCTAGATATGGTTGCCGATAGGCATTTCAAATATAGGTGCTGATAGGCTTTTTAGATGTAGTTTCCGATAGGCATTTCAAAAATTGGTGCCGATAGGCATTTCAGATATAGGTGCCGATAGGCATTTCAGATATAGTTGCCGATTGGCATTTTAAAAATAGGTGCCGATAGGCATTTCAGATATAGAAGCCGATAGGCATTTCAAATATAGGTGCCGATAGGCATTCCAGATATGGTTGCCGATAGGCATTTCAAATATAGGTGCTGATAGGCATTTCAGATGTAGTTTCCGATAGGCATTTCAAAAATAGGTGCCGATAGGCATTTCAGATATAGGTGCCGATAGACATTTCAGATATAGTTGCGGATTGGCATTTTAAAAATAGGTGCCGATAGGCATTTCAGATATAGAAGCCGATAGGCATTTCAAATATAGGTGCCGATAGGCATTCTAGATATGGTTGCCGATAGGCATTTCAAATATAGGTGCTGATAGGCTTTTTAGATGTAGTTTCCGATAGGCATTTCAAAAATAGGTGCCGATAGGCATTTCAGATATAGGTGCCGATAGGCATTTCAGATATAGTTGCCGATTGGCATTTTAAAAATAGGTGCCGACAGTTATTTCAGATATAGAAGCCGATAGGCATTTCAAATATAGGTGCCGATAGGCATTCCAGATATGGTTGCCGATAGGCATTTCAAATATAGGTGCTGATAGGCATTTCAGATGTAGTTTCCGATAGGCATTTCAAAAATTGGTACCGATAGGCATTTCAGATATAAGTGCCGATAGGCATTTCAGATATAGTTGCCGATTGGCATTTTAAAAATAGGTGCCGATAGGCATTTCAGATATAGAAGCCGATAGGCATTTCAAATATAGGTGCCGATAGGCATTCAAGATATGTTTGCCGATAGGCATTTCAAATATAGGTGCTGATAGGCATTTCAGATGTAGTTTCCGATAGCATTTCAAAAGTTGGTGCCGATAGGCATTTCAGATATAGGTGCCGATAGGCATTTCAGATATAGTTGCCGATTGGCATTTTAAAAATAGGTGCCGATAGGCATTTTAGATATAAAAGCCGATAGGTATTTCAAATATAGGTGTCGATAGGCATTTCAGATATGGTTGCCGACAGGCATTTCAAATACAGGTGCTGATAGGCATTTCAAATGGTGTTTCCGATAGGCATTTCAAAAATAGGTGCCGATAGGCATTTCAGATATAGGTGCCGATAGGCATTTCAGATATAGTTGCCGATTGGCATTTTAAAAATAGGTGCCGATAGGCATTTTAGATGTAGTTTCCGATAGGCATTTCAAAAATAGGTGCCGATAGGCATTTCAGATATAGGTGCCGATAGGCATATCAGTTATAGTTGCCGATAGGCATTTAAAATATAGATGCCGATAGGCATTTCAAATATAGGTGTCGATAGGCATTTCAGATATAAATGCCGAAAGGCATTTCAGATATAGGTGCTGATAGGCATTTCTGATGTGGTTGCCGATAGGCATTTCAAATATAGGTGCTGATAGGCATTTCAGATGTAGTTTTCGATAGACATTTCAAAAATTGGTGCCGATAGGCAATTCAGATATAGGTGCCGATAGGCACTTCAGATATAGTTGCCGATTGGCATTTTAAAAATAGGTGCCGATAGGCATTTCAGATATAGAAGCCGATAGGCATTTCAAATATAGGTGCCGATAGGCATTTCAGATATTGTTGCCGATAGGCATTTCAAATATAGGTGCTGATAGGCATTTCAGATTAAGTTTCCGATAGGCATTTCAAAAATTACCGATAGGCATTTCAGATAGAGGTGCCGATAGGCATTTCAGATATAGTTGCCGATTGGGATTTTAAAAATAGGTGCCGATAGGCATTTTAGATATAGAAGCCGATAGGTATTCTAAATATAGGTGTCGATAGGCATTTCAGATATGGTTGCCGATAGGCATTTCAAATATTGGCGCTGATAGGCATTTCAGATGTAGTTTTCGATAGGCATTTCAAAAATAGGTGCCGACAGGCATTTCAGATATAGGTGCCGATAGGCATTACAGATTTAGCCGCCGATTTGCATTTTAAAAATAGGTGCCGATAGGCATTTCAGATATAGATAGAGAATAGGCATTTCAAATATAGGTGCCGATAGGCATTCCAGATATGTTTGCCGATAGGCATTTCAAATATATGTGCTGATAGGCATTTCAGATGCAGTTTCCGATAGGCATTTCAAAAACAGGTGCCGATAGGCATTTCAGATATAGGTGCCGATAGGCATTTCAGATATAGTTGCCGATTGGCATTTTAAAAATAGGTGCCGATAGGCATTTCAGATATAGAAGCCGATAGGTATTTCAAATATAGGTGTCGATAGGCATTTCAGATATGGTTGCCGATAGGCATTTCAAATATAGGTGGTGATAGGCATTTCAGATGTAGTTTCCGATAGGCATTTCAAAAATAGGTGCCGATTGGCATTTCAGATATAGGTGCCGATAGGCATTTGAGATATAGTTGCTGATTGGCATTTTAAAAATAGGTGCCGATAGGCATTTTAGATGTAGTTTCCGATAGGCATTTCAAAGATAGGTGCCGATAGGCATTTCAGATATAGGTGCCGATAGGCATATCAGATATAGTTGCCGATTGGCATTTTAAAAATAGGTGCCGATAGGCATTTCAGATATAGAAGCCGATAGGCAGTTCAAATATAGGTGCCGATAGGCATTCTAGATATGGTTGCCGATAGGCATTTCAAATATAGGTGCCGATAGGCTTTTTAGATGTAGTTTCCGATAGGCATTGCAAAAATAGGTGCCGATAGGCATTTCAGATATAGGTGCCGATAGGCATTTCAGACATAGTTGCCGATTGGCATTTTAAAAATAGGTGCCGATAGTTATTTCAGATATAGAAGCCGATAGGCATTTCAAATATAGGTGCTGATAGGCATTTCAGATGTAGTTTCCGATAGGCATTTCAAAAATAGGTGCCGATAGGCATTTCAGATATAGGTGCCGATAGGCATTTCAGATATAGTTGCCGATTGGCATTTTAAAAATAGGTGCCGATAGGCATTTCAGATATAGAAGCCGATAGGCATTTTAAATATAGGTGCCGATAAGCATTCCAGATATGGTTGCCGATAGGCATTTCAAATATAGGTGCTGATAGGCATTTCAGATGTAGTCTCTGATAGGCATTTCAAAAATAGGTGCCGATAGGCAGTTCAGATATAGGTGCCGATAGGCATTTCAGATATAGTCGCCGATTGGCATTTTAAAAATAGGTGCCTATAGGCATTTCAGATATAGAAGCGGATAGGTATTTCAAATATAGGTGTCGATAGGCATTTCATATATAGGTGCTGATAGGCATTTCAGATGTAGTTTCCGATAGGCATTTCAAAAATAGGTGCCGATAGGCATTTCAGATATAGGTGCCGATAGGCATTTCAGATATAGTTGCCGATTGGCATTTTAAAAATAGGTGCCGATAGGCATTTCAGATATAGAAGCCGATAGGCATTTCAAATATAGGTGCCGATAGGCATTCTAGATATGGTTGCCGATAGGCATTTCAAATATATGTGCTGATAGGCATTTCAGATGTAGTTTCCGATAGACATTTCAAAAATAGGTGCCGATAGGCATTTCAGATATAGGTGCCGATTGGCATTTCAGACATAGTTGCCGATTGGCATTTTAAAAATAGGTGCCGATAGGCATTTCAGATATAGAAGCCGATAGGTATTTCAAATATAGGTGTCGATAGGCATTTCAGATATGGTTGCCGATAGGCATTTCAAATATAGGTGCTGATAGGCATTTCAGATGTAGTTTCCGATAGGCATTTCAAAAATAGGTGCCGATAGGCATTTCAGATATAGGTGCCGATAGGCATTTCAGATATAGTTGCCGATTGGCATTTTAAAAATAGGTGCCGACAGGCATTTTAGATGTAGTTTCCGATAGGCATTTCAAAAATAGGTGCCGATAGGCATTTCAGATATAGGTGCCGATAGGCATATCAGATATAGTTGCCGATTGGCATTTTAAAAATAGGTGCCGATAGGCATTTCAGATATAGAAGCCGATAGGCATTTCAAATATAGGTGCCGATAGGCATTCTAGATATGGTTGCCGATAGGCATTTCAAATATAGGTGCTGATAGGCTTTTTAGATGTAGTTTCCGATAGGCATTTCAAAAATAGGTGCCGATAGGCATTTCAGATATAGGTGCCGATAGGCATTTCAGATATAGTTGCCGATTGGCATTTTAAAAATAGGTGCCGATAGTTATTTCAGATATAGAAGCCGATAGGCATTTCAAATATAGGTACCGATAGGCATTCTAGATATGGTTGTCGATAGGCATTTCAAATATAGGGGCTGATAGGCATTTCAGATGTAGTTTCCGATAGGCATTTCAAAAATTGGTGCCGATAGGCATTTCAGATATAGGTGTCGATAGGCATTTCAGATATAGTTGCCGATTGGCATTTTAAAAATAGGTGCCGATAGGAATTTCAGATATAGAAGCCGAAAGGTATTTTAAATATAGGTGTCGATTGGCATTTCAGATATGGTTGCCGATAGGCATTTCAAATATTGGTGCTTATAGGCATTTCAGATGTAGTTTCCGATAGGCATTTAAAAAATAGGTGACGATAGGCATTTCAAATATAGGTGCCGATAGGCATTACAGATATAGTTGCCGATTGGCATTTTAAAAATAGGTGCCGATAGGCATTTCAGATATAGAAGCCGATAGGCATTTCAAATATAGGTGCCGATAGGCATTCCAGATATGGTTGCCGATAGGCATTTCAAATCTAGGTGCTGATAGGCATTTCAGATGTAGTTTCCGATAGGCATTTCAAAAATAGGTGCCGATAAGCATTTCAGATATAGGTGCCGATGGGCATTTCAGATATAGTTGCCGAATGGCATTTTAAAAATAGGTGCCGATAGGCATTTTAGATGTAGTTTCCGATAGGCATTTCAAAAATAGGTGCCGATAGGCATTTCAGATATAGGTGCCGATTGGCATATCAGATATAGTTGCCGATAGGCATTTAAAATATAGGTGCCGATAGGCATTTCAAATATAGGTGTCGATAGGCATTTCAGATATAAATGCCGAAAAGCATTTCAGATATAGGTGCTGATAAGCATCTCTGATGTGGTTGCCGATAGGCATTTCAAATATAGGTGCTGATAGCCATTTCAGATGTAGTTTTCGAAAGGCATTTCAAAAATAGGTGCCGATAGGCAATTCAGATATAGGTGCCGATAGGCACTTCAGATATAGTTGCCGATTGGCATTTTAAAAATAGGTGCCGATAGGCATTTCAGATATAGAAGCCGATAGGCATATCAAATATAGGTGCCGATAGGCATTCCAGATATTGTTGCCGATAGGCATTTCAAATATAGGTGCTGATAGGCATTTCAGATGTAGTTTCCGATAGGTATTTCAAAAATTGATGCCGATAGGCATTTCAGATATAGGTGCCGATAGGCATTTCAAATATAGTTGCCGATTGGCATTTTAAAAATAGGTGCCGATAGGCATTTCAGATATAGAAGCCGATAGGCATTTCAAATATAGGTGCCGATAGGTATTCCAGATATGGTTGCCGATAGGCATTTTAAATATAGGTGCTGATAGGCATTTCAGATGTAGTTTCCGATAGGCATTTCAAAAATTACCGATAGGCATTTCAGATATAGGTGCCGATAGGCATTTCGGATATAGGTGCCGATAGGCATTTCAGATATAGTTGCCGATTGAGATTTTAAAAATAGGTGCCGATAGGCATTTTAGATATAGAAGCCGATAGGTATTTCAAATATAGGTGTCGATAGGCATTTAGATATTGTTGCCGATAGGCATTTCAAATATTGGCGTTAATAGGCATTTCAGATGTAGTTTTCGATAGGCATTTCAAAAATAGGTGCCGACAGGCATTTCAGATATAGGTGCCGATAGGCATTACAGATTTAGCCGCCGATTGGCATTTTAAAAATAGGTGCCGATAGGCATTTCAGATATAGAAGAGAATAGGCATTTCAAATATAGGTGCCTATGGCATTCCAGATATGGTTGCCGATAGGCGTTTCAAATATATGTGCTGATAGGCATTTCAGATCTAGTTTCCGATAGGCATTTCAAAAATAGTTGCCGATAGGCATTTCAGATATAGGTGCCGATAGGGATTTCAGATATAGTTGCCGATAGGCATTTCAAATATAGGTGCTGATAGGCATTTCAGATGTAGTTTCCGATAGGCATTTCAAAAATAGGTGCCGATAGGCATTTCAGATATAGGTGCCGATAGGCATTTCAGATATAGTTGCCGATTGGCATTTTAAAAATAGGTGCCGATAGGCATTTCAGATATAGAAGCCGATAGGCATTTTAAATATAGGTGCCGATAAGCATTCCAGATATGGTTGCCGATAGGCATTTCAAATATAGGTGCTGATAGGCATTTCAGATGTAGTTTCTGATAGGCATTTCAAAAATTGGTGCCGATAGGCATTTCAGATATAGGTGCCGATAGGCATTTCAGATATAGGTGCCGATAGGCATTTCAGATATAGTCGCCGATTGGCATTTTAAAAATAGGTGCCTATAGGCATTTCAGATATAGAAGCGGATAGGTATTTCAAATATAGGTGTCGATAGGCATTTCAAATATAGGTGCTGATAGGCATTTCAGATGTAGTTTCCGATAGGCATTTCAAAAATAGGTGCCGATAGGCATTTCAGATATAGGTGCCGATAGGCATTTCAGATATAGTTGCCGATTGGCATTTTAAAAATGGGTGTCGATAGGCATTTCAGATATAGAAGCCGATAGGCATTTCAAATATAGGTGCCGATAGGCATTCCAGATATGGTTGCCGATAGGCATTTCAAATATATGTGCTGATAGGCATTTCAGATGTAGTTTCCGATAGACATTTAAAAAATAGGTGCCGATAGGCATTTCAGATATAGGTGCCGATAGGCATTTCAGACATAGTTGCCGATTGGCATTTTAAAAATAGGTGCCGATAGGCATTTCAGATATAGAAGCTGATAGGTATTTCAAATATAGGTGTCGATAGGCATTTCAGATATGGTGTTTGATAGGCATTTCAAATATAGGTGCTGATAGGCATTTCAGATGTAGTTTCCGATAGGAATTTCAAAAATAGGTGCCGATAGGCATTTCAGATATAGGTGCCGATAGGCATTTCAGATATAGTTGCCGATTGGCATTTTAAAAATAGGTGCCGATAGGCATTTCAGATATAGAAGCCGATAGGCATTTCAAATATAGGTGCCGATAGGCATTCCAGATATGGTTGCCGATAGGCATTTCAAATATAGGTGCTGATAGGCATTTCAGATGTAGTTTCCGATAGGCATTTCAAAAATAGTTGCCGATAGGCATTCTAGATATGGTTGCCGATAGGCATTTCAAATATAGGTGCTGATAGGCTTTTTAGATGTAGTTTCCGATAGGCATTTCAAAAATAGTTGCCGATAGGCATTTCAGATATAGGTGCCGATAGGCATTTCAGATATAGTTGCCGATTGGCATTTTAAAAATAGGTGCCGATAGTTATTTCAGATATAGAAGCCGATAAGCATTTCAAATATAGGTACCGATAGGCATTCTAGATATGGTTGTCGATAGGCATTTTAAATATAGCGGCTGATAGGCATTTCAGATGTAGTTTCCGATAGGCATTTCAAAAATTGGTGCCGATAGGCATTTCAGATATAGGTGTCGATAGGCATTTCAGATATAGTTGCCGATTGGCATTTTAAAAATAGGTGCCGATAGGAATTTCAGATATAGAAGCCGAAAGGTATTTTAAATATAGGTGTCGATTGGCATTTCAGATATGGTTGCCGATAGGCATTTCAAATATTGGTGCTTATAGGCATTTCAGATGTAGTTTCCGATAGGCATTTAAAAAATAGGTGACGATAGGCATTTCAAATATAGGTGCCGATAGGCATTACAGATATAGTTGCCGATTGGCATTTTAAAAATAGGTGCCGATAGGCATTTCAGATATAGAAGCCGATAGGCATTTCAAATATAGGTGCCGATAGGCATTCCAGATATGGTTGCCGATAGGCATTTCAAATATAGGTGCTGATAGGCATTTCAGATGTAGTTTCCGATAGGCATTTCAAAAATAGGTGCCGATAGGCATTTCAGATATAGGTGCCGATGGGCATTTCAGATATAGTTGCCGATTGGCATTTTAAAAATAGGTGCCGATAGGCATTTTAGATGTAGTTTCCGATAGGCATTTCAAAAATAGGTGCCGATAGGCATTTCAGATATAGGTGCCGATAGGCATATCAGATATAGTTGCCGATAGGCATTTAAAATATAGGTGCCGATAGGCATTTCAAATATAGGTGTCGATAGGCATTTCAGATATAAATGCCGAAAGGCATTTCAGATATAGGTGCTGATAGGCATTTCTGATGTGGTTGCCGATAGGCATTTCAAATATAGGTGCTGATAGGCATTTCAGATGTAGTTTTCGAAAGGCATTTCAAAAATAGGTGCCGATAGGCAATTCAGATATAGGTGCCGATAGGCACTTCAGATATAGTTGCCGATTGGCATTTTAAAAATTGGTGCCGATAGGCATTTCAGATATAGAAGCCGATAGGCATATCAAATATAGGTGCCGATAGGCATTCCAGATATTGTTGCCGATAGGCATTTCAAATATAGGTGCTGATAGGCATTTCAGATGTAGTTTCCGATAGGTATTTCAAAAATTGATGCCGATAGGCATTTCAGATATAGGTGCCGATAGGCATTTCAAATATAGTTGCCGATTGGCATTTTAAAAATAGGTGCCGATAGGCATTTCAGATATAGAAGCCGATAGGCATTTCAAATATAGGTGCCGATAGGTTTTCCAGATAAGGTTGCCGATAGGCATTTTAAATATAGGTTCTGATAGGCATTTCAGATGTAGTTTCCGATAGGCATTTCAAAAATTACCGATAGGCATTTCAGATATAGGTGCCGATAGGCATTTCAGATATAGTTGCCGATTGAGATTTTAAAAATAGGTGCCGATAGGCATTTTAGATATAGAAGCCGATAGGTATTTCAAATATAGGTGTCGATAGGCATTTAGATATTGTTGCCGATAGGCATTTCAAATATTGGCGTTAATAGGCATTTCAGATGTAGTTTTCGATAGGCATTTCAAAAATAGGTGCCAACGGGCATTTCAGATATAGGTGCCGATAGGCATTACAGATTTAGCCGCCGATTGGCATTTTAAAAATAGGTGCCGATAGGCATTTCAGATATAGAAGAGAATAGGCATTTCAAATATAGGTGCCTATGGCATTCCAGATATGGTTGCCGATAGGCGTTTCAAATATATGTGCTGATAGGCATTTCAGATGTAGTTTCCGATAGGCATTTCAAAAATAGGTGCCGATAGGCATTTCAGACATAGGTGCCGATAGGCATTTCAGATATAGTTGCCGATTGGCATTTTAAAAATAGGTGCCGATAGGCATTTCAGATATAGAAGCCGATAGGTGTTTCAAATATAGGTGTCGATAGGCATTTCAGATATGGTTGCCGATAGGCATTTTAAATATAGGTGCTGATAGGCATTTCAGATGTAGTTTCCGATAGGCATTTCAAAAATAGGTGCCGATAGGCATTTCAGATATAGGTGCCGATAGGCATTTCAGATATAGTTGCCGATTGGCATTTTAAAAATAGGTGCCGATAGGCATTTTAGATGTAGTTTCCGACAGGCATTTCAAAAATAGGTGCCGATAGGCATTTCAGATATAGGTGCTGATAGGCATTTCAGATGTAGTTTTCGATAGGCATTTCAAAAATAGGTGTCCGATAGGCAATTCAGATATAGAAGCCGATAGGCATTTCAAATATAGGTGCCGATAGGCATTCCAGATATGGTTGCCGATAGGCATTTCAAATATAGGTGCTGATAGGCTTTTTAGATGTAGTTTCCGATAGGCATTTCAAAAATTGGTGCCGATAGGCATTTCAGATATAGGTGCCGATAGGCATTTCAGATATAGTTGCCGATTGGCATTTTAAAAATAGGTGCCGATAGGCATTTCAGATATAGAAGCCGATAGGCATTTCAAATATAGGTGCCGATAGGCATTCCAGATATGGTTGCCGATAGGCATTTCAAATATAGGTGCTGATAGGCATTTCAGATGTAGTTTCCGATAGGCATTTCAAAAATAGGTGCCGATAGGCATTTCAGATATAGGTGCCGATAGGCATATCAGATATAGTTGCCGATAGGCATTTAAAATATAGGTGCCGATAGGCATTTCAAATATAGGTGTCGATAGGCATTTCAGATATAAATGCCGAAAGGCATTTCAGATATAGGTGCTGATAGGCATTTCTGATGTGGTTGCCGATAGGCATTTCAAATATAGGTGCTGATAGGCATTTCAGATGTAGTTTTCGAAAGGCATTTCAAAAATAGGTGCCGATAGGCAATTCAGATATAGGTGCCGATAGGCACTTCAGATATAGTTGCCGATTGGCATTTTAAAAATAGGTGCCGATAGGCATTTCAGATATAGAAGCCGATAGGCATATCAAATATAGGCGCCGATAGGCTTTCCAGATATTGTTGCCGATAGGCATTTCAAATATAGGTGCTGATAGGCATTTCAGATGTAGTTTCCGATAGGTATTTCAAAAATTGATGCCGATAGGCATTTCAGATATAGGTGCCGATAGGCATTTCAAATATAGTTGCCGATTGGCATTTTAAAAATAGGTGCCGATAGGCATTTCAGATATAGAAGCCGATAGGTATTTCAAATATAGGTGTCGATAGGCATTTAGATATTGTTGCCGATAGGCATTTCAAATATTGGCGTTAATAGGCATTTCAGATGTAGTTTTCGATAGGCATTTCAAAAATAGGTGCCAACAGGCATTTCAGATATAGGTGCCGATAGGCATTACAGATTTAGCCGCCGATTGGCATTTTAAAAATAGGTGCCGATAGGCATTTCAGATATAGAAGAGAATAGGCATTTCAAATATAGGTGCCTATGGCATTCCAGATATGGTTGCCGATAGGCGTTTCAAATATATGTGCTGATAGGCATTTCAGTTGTAGTTTCCGATAGGCATTTCAAAAATAGGTGCCGATAGGCATTTCAGATATAGGTGCCGATAGGCATTTCAGATATAGTTGCCGATTGGCATTTTAAAAATAGGTGCCGATAGGCATTTCAGATATAGAAGCCGATAGGTGTTTCAAATATAGGTGTCGATAGGCATTTCAGATATGGTTGCCGATAGGCATTTCAAATATAGGTGTTGATAGGCATTTCAGATGTAGTTTCCGATAGGCATTTCAAAAATAGGTGCCGATAGGCATTTCAGATATAGGTGCCGATAGGCATTTCAGATATAGTTGCCGATTGGCACTTTAAAAATAGGTGCCGATAGGCATTTTAGATGTAGTTTCCGACAGGCATTTCAAAAATAGGTGCCGATAGGCATTTCAGATATAGGTGCTGATAGGCATTTCAGATGTAGTTTTCGATAGGCATTTCAAAAATAGGTGTCCGATAGGCAATTCAGATATAGAAGCCGATAGGCATTTCAAATATAGGTGCCGATAGGCATTCTAGATATGGTTGCCGATAGGCATTTCAAATATAGGTGCTGATAGGCTTTTTAGATGTAGTTTCCGATAGGCATTTAAAAAATTGGTGCCGATAGGCATTTCAGATATAGGTGCCGATAGGCATTTCAGATATAGTTGCCGATTGGCATTTTAAAAATAGGTGCCGATAGGCATTTCAGATATAGAAGCCGATAGGCATTTCAAATATAGGTGCCGATAGGCATTCCAGATATGGTTGCCGATAGGCATTTCAAATATAGGTGCTGATAGGCATTTCAGATGTAGTTTCCGATAGGCATTTCAAAAATAGGTGCCGATAAGCATTTCAGATATAGGTGCCGATAGACATTTCAGATATAGTTGCGGATTGGCATTTTAAAAATAGGTGCCGATAGGCATTTCAGATATAGAAGCCGATAGGCATTTCAAATATAGGTGCCGATAGGCATTCCAGATATGGTTGCCGATAGGCATTTCAAATATAGGTGCTGATAGGCATTTCAGATGTAGTTTCCGATAGGCATTTCAAAAATAGGTGCCGATAGGCATTTCAGATATAGGTGCCGATAGGCATTTCAGATATAGTTGCCGATTGGCATTTTAAAAATAGGTGTCGATAGGCATTTCAGATATAGAAGCCGATAGGCATTTTAAATATAGGTGCCGATAAGCATTCCAGATATGGTTGCCAATAGGCATTTCAAATATAGGTGCTGATAGGCATTTCAGATGTAGTTTCTGATAGGCATTTCAAAAATTGGTGCCGATAGGCATTTCAGATATAGGTGCCGATAGGCATTTCAAATATAGGTGCCGATAGGCATTTCAGATATAGTTGCCGATTAGTATTTTAAAAATAGGTGCCTATAGGCATTTCAGATATAGAAGCGGATAGGTATTTCAAATATAGGTGTCAATAGGCATTTCAAATATAGGTGCTGATAGGCATTTCAGATGTAGTTCACGATAGGCATTTCAAAAATAGGTGCCGATAGGCATTTCAGATATAGGTGCCGATAGGCATTTCAGATATAGTTGCCGATTGGCATTTTAAAAATGGGTGTCGATAGGCATTTCAGATATAGAAGCCGATAGGCATTTCAAATATAGGTGCCGATAAGCATTCCAGATATGGTTGCCGATAGGCATTTCAAAAATAGGTGCCGATAGGCATTTCAGATATAAGTGCCGATAGGCATATCAGATATAGTTGCCGATTGGCATTTTGAAAATAGGTGCCGATAGGCATTTCAGATATAGAAGCCGATAGGCATTTCAAATATAGGTGCCGATAGGCATTCTAGATATGGTTGCCGATAGGCATTTCAAATATAGGTGCTGATAGGCTTTTTAGATGTAGTTTCCGATAGGCATTTCAAAAATAGGTGCCGATAGGCATTTCAGATATAGGTGCCGATAGGCATTTCAGATATAGTTGCCGATTGGCATTTTAAAAATAGGTGCCGACAGTTATTTCAGATATAGAAGCCGATAGGCATTTCAAATATAGGTGCCGATAGGCATTCCAGATATGGTTGCCGATAGGCATTTCAAATATAGGTGCTGATAGGCATTTCAGATGTAGTTTCCGATAGGCATTTCAAAAATTGGTACCGATAGGCATTTCAGATATAAGTGCCGATAGGCATTTCAGATATAGTTGCCGATTGGCATTTTAAAAATAGGTGCCGATAGGCATTTCAGATATAGAAGCCGATAGGCATTTCAAATATAGGTGCCGATAGGCATTCAAGATATGTTTGCCGATAGGCATTTCAAATATAGGTGCTGATAGGCATTTCAGATGTAGTTTCCGATAGCATTTCAAAAGTTGGTGCCGATAGGCATTTCAGATATAGGTGCCGATAGGCATTTTAGATATAAAAGCCGATAGGTATTTCAAATATAGGTGTCGATAGGCATTTCAGATATGGTTGCCGACAGGCATTTCAAATACAGGTGCTGATAGGCATTTCAAATGGTGTTTCCGATAGGCATTTCAAAAATAGGTGCCGATAGGCATTTCAGATATAGGCGCCGATAGGCATTTCAGATATAGTTGCCGATTGGCATTTAAAAAATAGGTGCCGATAGGCATTTTAGATGTAGTTTCCGATAGGCATTTCAAAAATAGGTGCCGATAGGCATTTCAGATATAGGTGCCGATAGGCATATCAGTTATAGTTGCCGATAGGCATTTAAAATATAGATGCCGATAGGCATTTCAAATATAGGTGTCGATAGGCATTTCAGATATAAATGCCGAAAGGCATTTCAGATATAGGTGCTGATAGGCATTTCTGATGTGGTTGCCGATAGGCATTTCAAATATAGGTGCTGATAGGCATTTCAGATGTAGTTTTCAATAGAGATTTCAAAAATTGGTGCCGATAGGCAATTCAGATATAGGTGCCGATAGGCACTTCAGATATAGTTGCCGATTGGCATTTTAAAAATAGGTGCCGATAGGCATTTCAGATATAGAAGCCGATAGGCATTTCAAATATAGGTGCCGATAGGCATTTCAGATATTGTTGCCGATAGGCATTTCAAATATAGGTGCTGATAGGCATCTCAGAAGTAGTTTCCGATAGGCATTTCAAAAATTGATGCCGATAGGCATTTCAGATATAGGTGCCGATAGGCATTTCAAATATAGTTGCCGATTGGCATTTTAAAAATAGGTGCCGATAGGCATTTTAGATGTAGTTTCCGATAGGCATTTCAAAAATAGGTGCCGATAGGCATTTCAGATATAGGTGCCGATAGGCATATCAGTTATAGTTGCCGATAGGCATTTAAAATATAGATGCCGATAGGCATTTCAAATATAGGTGTCGATAGGCATTTCAGATATAGAAGCCGATAGGCATTTCAAATATAGGTGCCGATAGGTATTCCAGATATGGTTGCCGATAGGCATTTTAAATATAGGTGCTGATAGGCATTTCAGATTAAGTTTCCGATAGGCATTTAAAAAATTACCGATAGGCATTTCAGATATAGGTGCCGATAGGCATTTCAGATATAGTTGCCGATTGGGATTTTAAAAATAGGTGCCGATAGGCATTTTAGATATAGAAGCCGATAGGTATTCTAAATATAGGTGTCGATAGGCATTTCAGATATGGTTGCCGATAGGCATTTCAAATATTGGCGCTGATAGGCATTTCAGATTTAGTTTTCGATAGGCATTTCAAAAATAGGTGCCGACAGGCATTTCAGATATAGGTGCCGATAGGCATTACAGATTTAGCCGCCGATTGGCATTTTAAAAATAGGTGCCGATAGGCATTTCAGATATAGATAGAGAATAGGCATTTCAAATATAGGTGCCGATAGGCATTCCAGATATGTTTGCCGATAGGCATTTCAAATATATGTGCTGATAGGCATTTCAGATGCAGTTTCCGATAGGCATTTCAAAAACAGGTGCCGATAGGCATTTCTGATATAGGTGCCGATAGGCATTTCAGATATAGTTGCCGATTGGCATTTTAAAAATAGGTGCCGATAGGCATTTCAGATATAGAAGCCGATAGGTATTTCAAATATAGGTGTCGATAGGCATTTCAGATATGGTTGCCGATAGGCATTTCAAATATAGGTGCTGATAGGCATTTCAGATGTAGTTTCCGATAGGCATTTCAAAAATAGGTGCCGATTGGCATTTCAGATATAGGTGCCGATAGGCATTTGAGATATAGTTGCTGATTGGCATTTTAAAAATAGGTGCCGATAGGCATTTTAGATGTAGTTTCCGATAGGCATTTCAAAGATAGGTGCCGATAGGCATTTCAGATATAGGTGCCGATAGGCATATCAGATATAGTTGCCGATTGGCATTTTAAAAATAGGTGCCGATAGGCATTTCAGATATAGAAGCCGATAGGCATTTCAAATATAGGTGCCGATAGGCATTCTAGATATGGTTGCCGATAGGCATTTCAAATATAGGTGCCGATAGGCTTTTTAGATGTAGTTTCCGATAGGCATTGCAAAAATAGGTGCCGATAGGCATTTCAGATATAGGTGCCGATAGGCATTTCAGACATAGTTGCCGATTGGCATTTTAAAAATAGGTGCCGATAGTTATTTCAGATATAGAAGCCGATAGGCATTTCAAATATAGGTGCCGATAGGCATTCCAGATATGGTTGCCGATAGGCATTTCAAATATAGGTGCTGATAGGCATTTCAGATGTAGTTTCCGATAGGCATTTCAAAAATAGGTGCCGATAGGCATTTCAGATATAGGTGCCGATAGGCATTTCAGATATAGTTGCCGATTGGCATTTTAAAAATAGGGGCCGATAGGCATTTCAGATATAGAAGCCGATAGGCATTTCAAATATAGGTGCCGATAGGCATTCCAGATATGGTTGCCGATAGGCATTTCAAATATAGGTGCTGATAGGCATTTCAGATGTAGTTTCCGATAGGCATTTCAAAAATAGGTGCCGATAGGCATTTCAGATATAGGTGCCGACGGGCATTTCAGATATAGTTGCCGATTGGCATTTTAAAAATAGGTGCCGGTAGGCATTTCAGATATAATAATAATAATAATTTATTTCCAAAAAGATCACAAAAGGATGCTTGGATAGTCATACAGATACATATATTCACAATTCAAGGAAATCGTTAATGTTGTAAAAAGATTTTGTAATAAAAACTTCTTAAGAGCTATTTTAAATTGAGCCATTGGCGAAATCTTTTTTATATGAGACGGCAATTTATTAAAAATTGTTATGGAGAAATTCAACGGGCTTCGTTGGAAGCTTGTTGTGTTACATTTGCTCCCTTTAATGGCTCCACCATGTCTGGTATTATATTCATGTGTATCACCAACCATTGGTAAAGAATGGCATCTTGCTTTTATATATACTGCTGCATAAAATATGAAAATGCAAGGCAGTGTTAATATATTGTGTAATTTGAAAAATGGAATACATGAATCAGTTCTTTTTAAATTAAACATATACCTTAAAACCATTTTTTGTTTTACAAAAACCTTTTTACTTAGTCCCGCTTGACCCCAGCAGAGAACTCCGTATTTTAAAAAAGGATAAATGAATGAATAATAAGCTGTTTTAATAACCGTAGGATCTTTTGAGATCCTACAAAGTCTTCTTATTAAAAAGGCATTTTTGGAAATTTTAGAACAGATATGGTGTATATGTGTAGTCCAACAGCAATTTGCATTGATTTGAAATCCTAGTAATTTAAAATCACTGACGGTTTCAAGTACCTCGTCATCAAGAACAATTGTAGGAATTTTATTCTCAGTTGCGCTTAATGATAATTGCATCAATTTCGTTTTTTGAGTATTTAAAGTTAAACCATTGTGACTGCAATATTCAGTTAAAAAATAAAGAGAATCATTAATGTTGTCATATAGCTCTGTCATTGTTCTCTTGGATGACACGATACTTGTATCGTCAGCATATATCACAATACCTTCCTCTTCACTGAATTGAACCGGAAGGTCGTTAATAAATAAAATGAAAAGTACAGGACCTAAAATTGAACCCTGTGGAACTCCGGTGGTTATTTCTTTGAGGTCAGAACGAGTTCTGTTTACTACAACTAACTGTTGCCTGTGAGATAGATACGATTCAATCCAACGAAGAGGAAGACCTCGGATGCCATATTGCTCGAGCTTGCATAACAGACGCTTGTGATTAATGGTGTCAAATGCCTTGCTGAAATCCGCATAAGTTGCACAAACAAGAAAACCATTGTCAAGTTTCTCTAGAACAAAATTCATAAAATCATAAAGTGCAGTTTCTGTCGATTTTCCACTGCAAAAACCGTTTTGTGCTTTGTTTATAATATGATGTTGATTCATAAATTTTAATAAATTGTTGAGAAAGGCATATTCGAAAATTTTTGAAATGGTTGGCAATATAGATATTGGGCGAAAATCGGAGCACCGAAATGCATTTTTTGTTTTTGGTAGTGGAACAATTTTCGCAGTTTTTAGAGCATCCGGAAATACTCCTTCTGAAAATGAAAGATTTAATAGATGAGCTAGAGGTTCGGCAAGACATTTGGCACGTTTCAACAGGAAATTAGGTATTTCATCAATACCGGCAGTTGGCATATTATTTAATTTATTCATAATTGCTAGGACATCATCAGCTGTGACTGGAGAACAGAAAAAAGAGTTTTTGATACTATTTTTGTTTAATAAATTACTCGCAGATAACTTATGTTGAGGATTGTGAAAAGAGGTAATGTAATGATCATTTAAAGTGTTAGCAATTAATGTAGAGTCCGTGATTTCTCCCTCAGCTACTTCAATCTTATAAATGCAGTTTGGGACGCTATCCTTTAAATTAAATTCATTTTTAATCATATCCCAAATTGCCTTAGACCCGTTCTTTGAATTTTTAATTGTATTGTCAATAAATTCACTTTTACGTGAATTAACCAAAAATTTATAATTGTATTTGGCTTCTTTATAAAATTCTAACAACTCTGGAAAATCACGGCTTAGGAGATATAAATCAAAAACTCTACTTTTTTCTTTTATAATGTCGTCGCTTATCCATTTATCCTTGTTACATTTTTTATTTTTCATTGAAATTTGGGTAAGCGGGAAATATACATTAAAATATCCAGTGAATACATCATAAAAACATTTAAAACTATCGGTAAAATTGGAAACTTTAGTAACTTCCGACCAAGGGTGGTCTGCTATTGCAGAGAGGAAGTTATTAACATTAAAATGTGAAAAGACACGGCGAAAAATAGGTTTACTAGAAATGTTCTTTTTAAGAGCTATGTGATCCAAGATCAACGATTGTGCATAATGATCAGAAATAATCGTTTTTATCACGTTAGCTTTACTAGAAAGATTGTAATTAGTCAGGATATTATCTATACAGCTTTCGGATGTCATAGTAACACGTGTCGGTTCCTTTATGGTAATATTTAAATTAAAAACATTACACAGATCCCTGATTTGGAGAGATTCGTTAGAAGCCGATAGGCATTTCAAATATAGGTGCCGATAGGCATTTCAAATATAGGTGCCGATAAGCATTCCAGATATTGTTGCCGATAGGCACTTCAAATATTGGTGCTGATAGGCATTTCAGATGTAGTTTCCGATAGGCATTTCATAAATAGGTGCCGATAGGCATTTCAGATATAGAAGCCGATAGGCATTTCAAATATAGGTGCCGATAAGCATTCCAGATATGGTTGCCGATAGGCACTTCAAATATTGGTGCTGATAGGCATTTCAGATGTAGTTTCCGATAGGCATTTCATAAATAGGTGCCGATAGGCATTTCAGATATAGGTGCCGATAGGCATTTCAGATATAGTTGCCGATTGGCATTTTAAAAATAGGTGCCGATAGGCATTTCAGATATAGAAGCCGAAAGGTATTTCAAATATAGGTGTCGATTGGCATTTCAGATATAGTTGCCGATAGGCATTTCAAATATTGGTGCTTATAAACATTTCAGATGTAGTTTCCGATAGGCATTTCAAAAATAGGTGACGATAGGCATTTCAGATATAGGTGCCGATAGGCAATACAGATATTTGCCGTTTGGCATTTTAAAAATAGGTGCCGATAGGCATTTCAGATATAGAAGCCGATAGGCATTTCAAATATAGGTGCCGATAGGCATTCCAGATATGGTTGCCGATAGGCATTTCAAATATAGGTGCTGATAGGCATTTCAGATGCAGTTTCCGATAGGCATTTCAAAAATAGGTGCCGATAGGAATTTCAGATATAGGTGCCGATGGGTATTTCAGATATAGTTGCCTATTGGCATTTTAAAAATAGGTGCCGGTAGGCATTTCAGATATAGTAGCCGATAGGCATTTCAAATATAGGTGCCGATAAGCATTCCAGATATGGTTGCCGATAGGCATTTCAAATATTGGTGCTGATAGGCATTTCAGATGTAGTTTCCGATAGGCATTTCAAAAATAGGTGCCGATAGACATTTCAGATATAGGTGCCGATAGGCATTTCAGATATAGTTGCCGATTGGCATTTTAAAAATAGATGCCGATAGGCATTTCAGATATAGAAGCCGATAGGCATTTCAAATATAGGTGCCGATAGGCATTCCAGATATGGTTGCCGATAGGCATTTCAAATATAGGTGCTGATAGGCATTTCAGATGTAGTTTCCGATAGGCATTTCAAAAATAGGTGCTGATAGGCATTTAAGATATAGGTGCCGATAGGCATTTCAGATATAGTTGCCGATTGGCATTTTAAAAATAGGTGCCGATAGGCATTTCAGATATAGAAGCCGATAGGCATTTCAAATATAGGTGCCGATAGGCATTCCAGATATGGTTGCCGATAGGCATTTCAAATATAGGTGCTGATAGGCATTTCAGATGTAGTTTCCGATAGGCATTTCAAAAATAGGTGCCGATAGGCATTTCAGATATAGGTGCCGATAGGCATTTCAGATATAGTTGCCGATTGGCATTTTAAAAATAGGTGCCGATAGGCATTTCAGGTATAGAAGCCGATAGGCATTTCAAATATAGGTGCCGATAAGCATTCCAGATATGGTTGCCGATAGGCATGTCAAATATAGGTGCTGATAGGCATTTCAGATGTAGTTTCCGATAGGCATTTCAAAAATAGGTGCCGATAGGCATTTCAGATATAGGTGCCGATAGGCATTTCAGATATAGTTGCCGATTGGCATTTTGAAAATAGGTGTCGATAGGCATTTCAGATATAGAAGCCGATAGGCATTTCAAATAAAGGTGCTGATAGGCATTCCAGATATGGTTGCAGATAGGCATTTCAAATATAAGTGCTGATAGGCATTCCAGATGTAGTTTCCGATATGCATTTCAAAAATTGGTGCCGATAGGCATTTCAGATATAGGTGCCGATAGGCATTTCAAATATAGTAGACCGATTGGCATTTTAAAAATAGGTGCCGATAGGCATTTCAGATATAGAAGCAGATAGGCATTTCAAATATAGGTGCTGATAGGCATTCCAGATGTAGTTTCCGATAGGCATTTCAAAAATTGGTGCCGATAGGCATTTCAGATATAGGTGCCGATAGGCATTTCAGATATAGTTACCGATTTGCATTTTAAAAATAGGTGCCGATAGGCATTTCAGATATAGAAGCCGATAGGTATTTCAAATACAGGTGTCGATAGGCATTTCAGATATGGTTGCCGATTGGCATTTTAAATATAGGTGCTGATAGGCATTTCAGATGTAGTTTCCGATAGGCATTTCAAAAATAGGTGCTGATAGGCATTTCAGATATGCTGATAGGTATTTCAAATATAGTTGCCGATTGGCATTTTAAAAATAGGTGCCGATAGGCATTTTAGAAGTAATTTCCGATAGGCATTTCAAAAATAGGTACCGGTAGGCATTTCAGATATAGGTGCCGATAGGCATATCAGATATAGTTGCCGATTGGCATTTTAAAAATAGGTGCCGATAGGCATTTGAGATAAAGAAGCCGATAGGCATTTTAAATATAGGTGCCGATAGGCATTCCAGATATGGTTGCCTATAGGCATTTCAAATATAGGTGCTGATAGGCATTTCAGATGTATTTTCCGATAGGCATTTCTCAAATTGGTGCCGATAGGCATTTCAGATAAAGGTGCCGATAGGCATTTCAGATATAGTTGCCGATTGACATTTTTAAAATAGGTGCCGATAGGCATTTCAGATATAGAAGCCGATAGGTATTTCAAATATAGGTGTCGATAGGCATTTCAGATATGTTTGCCGATAGGCATTTCAAATATAGGTGCTGATAGGCATTTCAGATGTAGTTTCCGATAGGCATTTCAAAAATTGGTGCCGATAGGCATTTCAGATATAGGTGCCGATAGCCATTTCAGATATAGTTGCCGATTGGCATTTTAAAAATAGGTGCCGATAGGCATTTTAGAAGTAGAGTCCGATAGGCATTTCAAAAATAGGTGCCGATAGGCATTTCAGATATAGGTGCCGATAGGCATTTCAGATATAGTTGCCGATTGGCATTTTAAAAATAGGTGCCGATAGGCATTTCAGATATAGAAGCCAATAGGTATTTCAAATATAGGTGTCGATAGGCATTTCAGATATGGTTGCCGATAGGCATTTCAAATATAGGTGCTGATAGGCATTTCAGATGTAGTTTCCGATAGGCATTTCAAAAATAGGTGCCGATAGGCATTTCAGATATAGGTGCCGATAGGCATATCAGATATAGTTGCCGATTGGCATTTTAAAAATAGGTGCCAATAGGCATTTGAGATATAGAAGCCGATAGGCATTTCAAATATAGGTGCCGATAGGCATTCTAGACATGGTTGCCGATAGGCATTTCAAATATAAATGCTGATAGGCTTTTTAGATGTAGTTTCCGATAGGCATTTCAAAAATAGGTGCCGATAGGCACTTCAGATATAGGTGCCGATAGGCATTTCAGATATAGTTGCCGATTGGCATTTTAAAAATAGGTGCCGATAGTTATTTCAGATATAGAAGCCGATAGGCATTTCAAATATAGTTGCCGATAGGCATTCCAGATATGGTTGCCGATAGGCATTTCAAATATAGCTGCTGATAGGCATTTCAGATGTAGTTTCCGATAGGCATTTCAAAAATTGGTGCCGATAGGCATTTCAGATATAGGTGCCGATAGGCATTTCAGATATAGTTGCCGATTGGCATTTTAAAAATAGGTGCCGATAGGCATTTCAGATATAGAAGCCGAAAGGTATTTCAAATATAAGTGTCGATTGGCATTTCAGATATGGTTGCCGATAGGCATTTCAAATATTGGTGCTTATGGGCATTTTAGATGTAGTTTCCGATAGGCATTTCAAAAATTGGCGCCGATAGGCATTTCAGATATAGGTGCCGATAGGCATTTCAGATATAGTTGCCGATTGGCATTTTAAAAATAGGTGCCAATAGGCTTTTCAGATATAGAAGCCGAAAGGTATTTCAAATATAGGTGTCGATTGGCATTTCAGATATGGTTGCCGAGAGGCATTTCAAATATTGGTGCTTATAGGCATTTCAGATGTAGTTTCCGATAGGCATTTCAAAAATAGGTGACGATAGGCATTTCAGATATAGGTGCCGATAGGCATTACAGATATAGTTGCCGATTGGCATTTTAAAAATAGGTGCCGATAGGCATTTCAGATATAGAAGCCGATAGGCATTTCAAATATAGGTGCCGATAGGCATTGCAGATATGGTTGCCGATAGGCATTTCAAATATAGGTGCTGATAGGCATTTCAGATGTAGTTTCCGATAGGCATTTCAAAAATTGTGTGCCGATAGGCATTTCAGATATAGGTGCCGATGGGCATTTCAGATATAGTTGCCGATTGGCATTTTAAAAATAGGTGCCTGTAGGCATTTCAGATATAGAAGCCGATAGGCATTTCAAATATAGGTGCCGATAAGCATTCCAGATATGGTTGCCGATAGGCACTTCAAATATTGGTGCTGATAGGCATTTCAGATGTAGTTTCCGATAGGCATTTCAAAAATAGGTGCCGATAGGCATTTCAGATATAGGTGCCGATAGGAATTTCAGATATAGTTGCCGATTGGCATTTCAAATATAGGTGCCGATAGGCATTCCAGATATGGTTGCCGATAGGCATTTCAAATATAGGTGCTGATAGGCATTTCAGATGTAGTTTCCGATAGGCATTTCAAAAATAGGTGCCGATAGGTATTTCAGATATAGGTGCCGATAGGCATTTCAGATATAGTTGCCGATTGGCATTTTAAAAATAGGTGCCGATAGGCATTTCAGATATAGAAGCCGATAGGCATTTCAAATATAGGTGCCGATAGGCATATCAGATATAGTTGCCGATTGGCATTTTAAAAATAGGTGCCGATAGGCATTTGAGATAAAGAAGCCGATAGGCATTTTAAATATAGGTGCCGATAGGCATTCCAGATATGGTTGCCTATAGGCATTTCAAATATAGGTGCTGATAGGCATTTCAGATGTATTTTCCGATAGGCATTTCTCAAATTGGTGCCGATAGGCATTTCAGATAAAGGTGCCGATAGGCATTTCAGATATAGTTGCCGATTGACATTTTTAAAATAGGTGCCGATAGGCATTTCAGATATAGAAGCCGATAGGTATTTCAAATATAGGTGTCGATAGGCATTTCAGATATGTTTGCCGATAGACATTTCAAATATAGGTGCTGATAGGCATTTCAGATGTAGTTTCCGATAGGCATTTCAAAAATTGGTGCCGATAGGCATTTCAGATATAGGTGCCGATAGCCATTTCAGATATAGTTGCCGATTGGCATTTTAAAAATAGGTGCCGATAGGCATTTTAGAAGTAGAGTCCGATAGGCATTTCAAAAATAGGTGCCGATAGGCATTTCAGATATAGGTGCCGATAGGCATTTCAGATATAGTTGCCGATTGGCATTTTAAAAATAGGTGCCGATAGGCATTTCAGATATAGAAGCCAATAGGTATTTCAAATATAGGTGTCGATAGGCATTTCAGATATGGTTGCCGATAGGCATTTCAAATATAGGTGCTGATAGGCATTTCAGATGTAGTTTCCGATAGGCATTTCAAAAATAGGTGCCGATAGGCATTTCAGATATAGGTGCCGATAGGCATATCAGATATAGTTGCCGATTGGCATTTTAAAAATAGGTGCCGATAGGCATTTGAGATATAGAAGCCGATAGGCATTTCAAATATAGGTGCCGATAGGCATTCTAGACATGGTTGCCGATAGGCATTTCAAATATAGGTGCTGATAGGCTTTTTAGATGTAGTTTCCGATAGGCATTTCAAAAATAGGTGCCGATAGGCATTTCAGATATAGGTGCCGATAGGCATTTCAGATATAGTTGCCGATTGGCATTTTAAAAATAGGTGCCGATAGTTATTTCAGATATAGAAGCCGATAGGCATTTCAAATATAGGTGCCGATAGGCATTCCAGATATGGTTGCCGATAGGCATTTCAAATATAGCTGCTGATAGGCATTTCAGATGTAGTTTCCGATAGGCATTTCAAAAATTGGTGCCGATAGGCATTTCAGATATAGGTGCCGATAGGCATTTCAGATATAGTTGCCGATTGGCATTTTAAAAATAGGTGCCGATAGGCATTTCAGATATAGAAGCCGAAAGGTATTTCAAATATAGGTGTCGATTGGCATTTCAGATATGGTTGCCGATAGGCATTTCAAATATTGGTGCTTATAGGCATTTTAGATGTAGTTTCCGATAGGCATTTCAAAAATTGGCGCCGATAGGCATTTCAGATATAGGTGCCGATAGGCATTTCAGATATAGTTGCCGATTGGCATTTTAAAAATAAGTGCCAATAGGCTTTTCAGATATAGAAGCCGAAAGGTATTTCAAATATAGGTGTCGATTGGCATTTCAGATATGGTTGCCGATAGGCATTTCAAATATTGGTGCTTATAGGCATTTCAGATGTAGTTTCCGATAGGCATTTCAAAAATAGGTGACGATAGGCATTTCAGATATAGGTGCCGATAGGCATTACAGATATAGTTGCCGATTGGCATTTTAAAAATAGGTGCCGATAGGCATTTCAGATATAGAAGCCGATAGGCATTTCAAATATAGGTGCCGATAGGCATTCCAGATATGGTTGCCGATAGGCATTTCAAATATAGGTGCTGATAGGCATTTCAGATGTAGTGTCCGATAGGCATTTCAAAAATTGTGTGCCGATAGGCATTTCAGATATAGGTGCCGATGGGCATTTCAGATATAGTTGCCGATTGGCATTTTAAAAATAGGTGCCTGTAGGCATTTCAGATATAGAAGCCGATAGGCATTTCAAATATAGGTGCCGATAAGCATTCCAGATATGGTTGCCGATAGGCACTTCAAATATTGGTGCTTATAGGCATTTCAGATGTAGTTTCCGATAGGCATTTCAAAAATAGGTGCCGATAGGCATTTCAGATATAGATGCCGATAGGCATTTCAGATATAGTTGCCGATTGGCATTTCAAATATAGGTGCCGATAGGCATTCCAGATATGGTTGCCGATAGGCATTTCAAATATAGGTGCTGATAGGCATTTCAGATGTAGTTTCCGATAGGCATTTCAAAAATAGGTGCCGATAGGTATTTCAGATATAGGTGCCGATAGGCATTTCAGATATAGTTGCCGATTGGCATTTTAAAAATAGGTGCCGATAGGCATTTCAGATATAGAAGCCGATAGGCATTTCAAATATAGGTGCCGATAGGCATTCCAGATATGGTTGACGATAGGCATTTCAAATATAGGTGCTGATAGGCATTTCAGATGTAGTTTCCGATAGGCATTTCAAAAATAGGTGCCGATAGGCATTTCAGATATAGGTGCCGACGGGCATTTCAGATATAGTTGCCGATTGGCATTTTAAAAATAGGTGCCGGTAGGCATTAAAGATATAGAAGCCGATAGGCATTTCAAATATAGGTGCCGATAAGCATTCCAGATATGGTTGCCGAAAGGCACTTCAAATATTGGTGCTGATAGGCATTTCAGATGTAGTTTCCGATAGGCATTTCAAAAATAGGTGCCGATAGGCATTTCAGATATAGGTGCCGATAGGCATTTCAGATATAGTTGCCGATTGGCATTTTAAAAATAGGTGCCGATAGACATTTCAGATATAGAAGCCGATAGGCATTTCAAATATAGGTGCCGATAGGCATTCCAGATATGGTTGCCGATAGGCATTTCAAATATAGGTGCTGATAGGCATTTTAGATGTAGTTTCCGATAGGCATTTCAAAAATAGGTGCCGATAGGCATTTTAGATATAGGTGCCGATAGGCATTTGTGATATAGTTGCCGATTGGCATTTTAAAAATAGGTGCCGATAGGCATTTCAGATATAGAAGCCGAAAGGTATTTCAAATATAGGTGTCGATTGGCATTTCAGATATGGTTGCCGATAGGCATTTCAAATATTGGTGCTTATAAGCATTTCAGATGTAGTTTCCGATAGGCATTTCAAAAATAGGTGACGATAGGCACTTCAGATATAGGTGCCGATAGGCAATACAGATATAGTTGCCGATTGGCATTTTAAAAATAGGTGCCGATAGGCATTTCAGATATAGAAGCCGATAGGCATTTCAAATATAGGTGCCGATAGGCATTCCAGATATGGTTGCCGATAGGCATTTCAAATATAGGTGCTGATAGGCATTTCAGATGCAGTTTCCGATAGGCATTTCAAAAATAGGTGCCGATAGGCATTTCAGATATAGGTGCCGATGGGCATTTCAGATATAGTTGCCGATTGGCATTTTAAAAATAGGTGCCGGTAGGCAATTCAGATATAGTAGCCGATAGGCATTTCAAATATAGGTGCCGATAAGCATTCCAGATATGGTTGCCGATAGGCATTTCAAATATTGGTGCAGATAGGCATTTCAGATGTAGTTTCCGATAGGCATTTAATAAAATAGGTGCCGATAGGCATTTCAGATATAGGTGCCGATAGGCATTTCAGATATAGTTGCCGATTGGCATTTTAAAAATAGGCGCCGATAGGCATTTCGGATATAGAAGCCGATAGGCATTTCAAATATAGGTGCCGATAGGCACCCCAGATATGGTGGCCGATAGGCATTTCAAATATAGGTGCTGATAGGCATTTCAGATGTAGTTTCTGATAGGCATTTCAAAAATAGGTGCCGATAGGCATTTCAGATATAGGTGCCGATAGGCATTTCAGATATAGTTGCCGATTGGCATTTTAAAAATAGGTGCCGATAGGCATTTCAGATATAGAAGCCGATAGGCATTTCAGATATAGGTGCCGACAGGCATTCCAGATATAGTTGCCGATAGGCATTTCAAATATAGGTGCTGATAGGCATTTCAGATGTAGTTTCCGATAGGCATTTCAAAAATAGGTGCCGATAGGCATTTCAGATATAGGTGCCGATAGGCATTTCAGATATAGTTGCCGATTGGCATTTTAAAAAAAGGTGCCGATAGGCATTTCAGATAAAGAAGCTGATAGGCATTACAAATATAGGTGCCGATAAGCATTCCAGATATGGTTGCCGATAGGCATTTCAAATATAGGTGCTGATAGGCATTTCAGATATAGAAGCCGATAGGCATTTCAAATATAGGTGCCGATAGGCATTCCAGATATGGTTGCCGATAGGCATTCCAGATATGGTTGCCGATAGGCATTTCAAATATAGGTGCTGATAGGCATTCCAGATGTAGTTTCCGATAGGCATTTCAAAAATTGGTGCCATATGGCATTTCAGATATAGGTGCCGATAGGCATTTCAGATATAGGTGCCGATAGGCATTTCAGATATATTTGCCGATTGGCATTTTAAAAATAGGTGCCTATAGGCATTGCATATATAGAAGCCGATAGGTATTTCAAATATAGGTGTCGATAGGCATTTCAAATATAGGTGCTGATAGGCATTTCAGATGTAGTTTCCGATAGGCATTTCAAAAATAGGTGCCGATAGGCATTTCAGATATAGGTGCCGATAGGCATTTCAGATTTGGTTGCCGATTGGCATTTTGAAAATGGGTGTCGATAGGCATTTCAGATATAGATGCCGATAGGCATTTCAAATATAGGTGCCGATAGGCATTCCAGATATGGTTGCCGATAGGCATTTTAAATATAGGTGCTGATAGGCATTCCAGATGTAGTTTCCGATAGATATTTCAAAAATTGGTGCCGATAGGCATTTCATATATAGGTGCCGATAGGCATTTCAGATATAGTTACCGATTGGCATTTTAAAAATAAGTGCCGATAGGCATTTCAGATATAGAAGCCGATAGGCATTTCAAATATAGGTGCCGATAGGCATTCCAGATATGGTTGCCGATAGGCATTTCAAATATAGGTGCTGATAGGCATTTCAGATATAGAAGCCGATAGGCATTTCAAATATAGGTGCCGATAGGCATTCCAGATATGGTTGCCGATAGGCATTCCAGATATGGTTGCCGATAGGCATTTCAAATATAGGTGCTGATAGGCATTCCAGATGTAGTTTCCGATAGGCATTTCAAAAATTGGTGCCGATAGGCATTTCAGATATAGGTGCCGATAGGCATTTCAGATATAGTTGCCGATTGGCATTTTAAAAATAGGTGCCGATAGGCATTTTAGATGTAGTTTCCGATAGGCATTTCAAAAATCGGTGCTGATAGGCATTTCAGATATAGGTGCCGATAGGCATATCAGATATAGTTGCCGATAGGCATTTAAAATATAGGTGCCGATAGGCATTTCAAATATAGGTGTCGATAGGCATTTCAGATATAAATGCCGAAAGGCATTTCAGATATAGGTGCTGATAGGCATTTCTGATGTGGTTGCCGATAGGCATTTCAAATATAGGTGCTGATAGGCATTTCAGATGTAGTTTTCGATAGGCATTTCAAAAATAGGTGCCGATAGGCAATTCAGATATAGGTTCCGATAGGCACTTCAGATATAGTTGCCGATTGGCATTTTAAAAATAGGTGCCGATAGGCATTTCAGATATAGAAGCCGATAGGCATTTCAGATGTAGTTTCCGATAGGCATTTCAAAAATTGATGCCGATAGGCATTTCAGATATAGGTGCCGATAGGCATCTCAAATATAGTTGCCGATTGGCATTTTAAAAATAGGTGCCGATAGGCATTTAGATATAGAAGCCGATAGGCATTTCAAATATAGATGCCGATAGGTATTCCAGATATGGTTGCCGATAGGCATTTTAAATATAGGTGCTGATAGGCATTTCAGATGTAGTTTCCGATAGGCATTTCAAAAATAGGTGCCGACGGGCATTTCAGATATAGGTGCCGATAGGCATTACAGATAAAGTCGCCGATTGGCATTTTAAAAATAGGTGCCGATAGGTTTTTCAGATATAGAAGAGAATTGGCATTTCAAATATAGGTGCCGATAGGCATTCCAGATATGGTTGCCGATAGGCATTTCAAATATATGTGCTGATAGGCATTTCAGATGTAGTTTCCGATAGGCATTTCAAAAATAGGTGCCGATAGGCATTTTAGATATAGGTGCCGATAGGCATTTCAGATATAGTTGCCGATTGGCATTTTAAAAATAGGTGCCGATAGGCATTTCAAATATAGAAGCTGATAGGCATTTCAAATATAGGTGCCTATATGCATTCCAGATATGGTTGCCGATAGGCATTTCAAATATAGGTGCTGATAGGCATTTCAGATGTAGTTTCCGATAGGCATTTCAAAAATAGGTGCCGATAGGCATTTCAGATATAGGTGCCGATAGGCATTTCAGATATAGTTGCCGATTGGCATTTTAGAAATAGGTGCCAAAAGGCATTTCAGATATAGAAGCCGATAGGCATTTTAACTATAGGTGCCGATAAGCATTCCAGATATGTTTGCCGATATGCATTTCAAATATAGGTGCTGATAGGCATTTCAGATGTAGTTTCCTATAGGCATTTCAAAAATAGGTGCCGATAGGCATTTCAGATATAGGTGCCGATAGGCATTTCAGATATAGTTGCCGATTGGCATTTTAAAAATAGGTGCCGATAGGCATTTCAGATATAGAAGCCGATAGGCATTTCAAATATAGGTGCCGATAGGCATTCCAGATATGGTTGCCGATAGGCATTTCAAATATAGGTCCTGATAGGCATTTCAGATGTAGTTTCCGATATGCATTTCAAAAATAGGTGCCGATTAGCATTTAAGATATAGGTGCCGATAAGCATTTCAGATATAGTTGCCGATTGGCATTTTAAAAATAGGTGCCGATAGGCATTTCAGATATAGAAGCCGATAGGCATTTCAAATATAGGTGCTGATAGGCATTTCAGATGTAGTTTCTGATAGGCATTTCAAAAATTGGTGCCGATAGGCATTTCAGATATAGGTGCCGATAGGCATTTCAGATATAGGTGCCGATAGGCATTTCAGATATAGTTGCCGATTGGCATTTTAAAAATAGGTGCCTATAGGCATTGCAGATATAGAAGCCGATAGGTATATCAAATATAGGTGTCGATAGGCATTTCATATATAGGTGCTGATAGGCATTTTAGATGTAGTTTCCGATAGGCATTTCAAAAATAGGTGCCGATAGGCATTTCAGATATAGGTGCCGATAGGCATTTCAGATTTAGTTGCCGATTGGCATTTTAAAAATGGGTGTCGATAGGCATTTTAGATATAGATGCCGATAGGCATTTCAAATATAGGTGCCGATAGGCATTCCAGATATGGTTGCCGATAGGCATTTCAAATATAGGTGCTGATAGGAATTCCAGATGAAGTTTCCGATAGGCATTTCAAAAATTGGTGCCGATAGGCATTTCAGATATAGGTGCCGATAGGCATTTCAGATATAGTTACCGATTGGCATTTTAAAAATAAGTGCCGATAGGCATTTCAGATATAGAAGCCGATAGGCATTTCAAATATAGGTGCCTATAGGCATTCCAGATATGGTTGCCGATAGGCATTTCAAATATAGGTGCTGATAGGCATTTCAGATATAGAAGCCGATAGGCATTTCAAATATAGGTGCCGATAGGCATTCCAGATATGGTTGCCGATAGGCATTTCAAATATAGGTGCTGATAGGCATTCTAGATGTAGTTTCCGATAGGCATTTCAAAAATTGGTGCCGATAGGCATTTCAGATATAGGTGCCGATAGGCATTTCAGATATAGTTGCCGATTGGCATTTTAAAAATAGGTGCCGATAGGCATTTTAGATGTAGTTTCCGATAGGCATTTCAAAAATCGGAGCCGATAGGCATTTCAGATATAGGTGCCGATAGGCATATCAGATATAGTTGCCGATAGGCATTTAAAATATAGGTGCCGATAGGCATTTCAAATATAGGTGTCGATAGGCATTTCAGATATAAATGCCGAAAGGCATTTCAGATATAGGTGCTGATAGGCATTTCTGATGTGGTTGCCGATAGGCATTTCAAATATAGGTGCTGATAGGCATTTCAGATGTAGTTTTCGATAGGCATTTCAAAAATAGGTGCCGATAGGCAATTCAGATATAGGTGCCGATAGGCACTTCAGATATAGTTGCCGAATGGCATTTTAAAAATAGGTGCCGATAGGCATTTCAGATATAGAAGCCGATAGGCATTTCAAATATAGGTGCCGATAGGCATTCCAGATATGGTTGCTAATAGGCATTTCAAATATAGGTGCTGATAGGCATTTCAGATGTAGTTTCCAATAGGCATTTCAAAAATTGATGCCGATAGGCATTTCAGATATAGGTGCCGATAGGCATCTCAAATATATTTGCCGATTGGCATTTTAAAAATTGGTGCCGATAGGCATTTCAGATATAGAAGCCGATAGGCATTTCAAATATAGATGCCGATAGGTATTCCAGATATGGTTGCCGATAGGCATTTTAAATATAGGTGCTGATAGGCATTTTAGATGTTGTTTCTGATAGGCATTTCAAAAATTAGTGCCGATAGGCATTTTAGATATAGGTGCCGATAGGCATTTTAGATATAGTTGCCGATTGGCATTTTAAAAATAGGTTCCGATAGGCATTTTAGATATAGAAGCCGATAGGTATTTCAAATATAGGTGTCGATAGGCATTTCAGATATGGCTGCCGATAGGCATTTCAAATATTGGTGCTGATAGGCATTTCAGATGTAGTTTCCGATAGGCATTTCAAAAATAGGTGCCGACAGGCATTTCAGATATAGGTGCCGATAGGCATTACAGATATAGTCGCCGATTGGCATTTTAAAAATAGGTGCCGATAGGCATTTCAGATATAGAAGAGAATAGGCATTTCAAATATAGGTGCCGATAGGCATTCCAGATATGGTTGCCGACAGGCATTTAAAATATATGTGCTGATAGGCATTTCAGATGTAGTTTCCGATAGGCATTTCAAAAATAGGTGCCGATAGGCATTTTAGATATAGGTGCCGATAGGCATTTCAGATATAGTTGCCGATTGGCATTTTAAAAATAGGTGCCGATTGGCATTTCAAATATAGAAGCTGATAGGCATTTCAAATATAGGTGCCTATAGGCATTCCAGATATGGTTGCCGATAGGCATTTTAAATATAGGTGCTGATAGGCATTTCAGATGTAGTTTCCGATGGGCATTTCAAAAATAGGTGCCGATAGGCATTTCAGATATAGGTGCCGATAGGCATTTCAGATATAGTTGCCGATTGGCATTTTAGAAATAGGTGCCGAAAGGCATTTCAAATATAGAAGCCGATAGGCATTTTAAATATAGGTGCCGATAAGCATTCTAGATATGGTTGCCGATATGCATTTCAAATATAGGTGCTGATAGGCATTTCAGATGTAGTTTCCGATAGGCATTTCAAAAATAGGTGCCGATAGGCATTTCAGATTTAGGTGCCGATAGGCATTCCAGATATGGTTGCCGATAGGCATTTTAAATATAGGTGCCGATAGGCATTTCAGATATAGAGCCGAAAGGTATTTCAAATATAGGTGTCGATTGGCTTTTCAGATATGGTTGCCGTTAGGCATTTCAAATATTGGTGCTTATAGGCATTTCAGATGTAGTTTCCGATAGGCATTTCAAAAATAGGTGACAATAGGCATTTCAGATATAGGTGCCGATGGGCATTTCAGATATAGTTGCCGATTGGCATTTTAAAAATAGGTGCCGGTAGGCATTTCAGATATAGAAGCCGATAGGCATTTCAAATATAGGTGCCGATAAGCATTTCAGATATGGTTGCCGATAGGCATATCAAATATAGGTGCTGATAGGCATTTCAGATGTAGTTTCCGATAGGCATTTCAAAAATAGGTGCCGATAGGCATTTCAGATATAGGTGCCGATAGGCATTTCAGATATAGTTGCCGATTGGCATTTTAAAAATAGGTGTCGATAGGCATTTCAGATATAGAAGCCGATAGACATTTCAAATATCGGTGACGATAGGCATTCCAGATATGGTTGCCGATAGGCATTTCAAATATAGATGCTGATAGGCATTCCACATGTAGTTTCCGATAGGCATTTCAAAAATTGGTGCCGATAGGCATTTCAGATATAGGTGCCGATAGGCATTTCAGATATAGTTACCGATTGGCATTTTAAAAATAGGTGCCGATAGGCATTTCAGATACAGAAGCCGATAGGCATTTCAAATATAGGTGCTGATAGGCATTCCAGATGTAGTTTCCGATAGGCATTTCAAAAATTGGTGCCGATAGGCATTTCAGATATAGGTGCCGATAGGCATTTCAGATATAATAACCGATTGGCATTTTAAAAATAGGTGCCGATAGGCATTTCAGATATAGAAGCCGTTAGGTATTTTAAATATAGGTGTCGATAGGCATTTCAGATATGGTTGCCGATAGGCATTTCAAATATAGGTGCTGATAGGCATTTCAGATGTAGTTTTCGATAGGCATTTCAAAAATAGGTGCCGATAGGCATTTCAGATATAGGGTGCCGATAGGCAATTTAGATATAGTTGCCGACTGGCATTTTAAAAATAGGTGCGATAGGCATTTCAGATATAGAAGCTGATAGGCATTTCAAATATAGGTGCCGATAGGCATTCCAGATATGGTTGCCGATAGGCATTTCAAATATAAGTGCTGATAGGCATTTCAGATGTAGTTTCCGATAGGCATTTCAAAAATAGGTACCGATAGGCTTTCAGATATAGGTGCCGTTAAGCATTTCAGATATAGTTGCCAATTGGCATATTAAAAATAGGTGTCGATAGGCATTTCAGATATAGAAGCCGATAGGCATTTCAAATATAGGTGCCGATAGGCATTCCAGATATGGTTGCTGATAGGCATTTCAAATATAGGTGCTGATAGGCATTTCAGATGTAGTTTCCGATAGGCATTTCAAAAATAGGTGCCGATAGGCATTTTAGATATAGGTGCCGATAGGCATTTTAGATGTAGTTTCCGATAGGCATTTAAAAAATAGGTGCCGATATGCATTTCAGATATAGGTGCCGATAGGCATATCAGATATAGTTGCCGATTGGTATTTTAAAAATAGGTGCTGATAGGCATTTCAGATGTAGTTTCCGATAGGCATTTCTCAAATTGGTGCCGATAGGCATTTCAGATATAGTTGCCGATTGGCATTTTAAAAATAAGTGCCGATAGGCAATTTAGATGTAGTTTCCGATAGGCATTTCAAAAATAGGTGCCGATAGGCATTTCAGATATAGGTGCCGATAGGCATATCAGATATAGTTGCCGATAGGCATTTAAAATATAGGTGCCGATAGGCATTTCAAATATAGGTGTCGATAGGCATTTCAGATATAAATGCCGAAAGGCATTTCAGATATAGGTGCTGATAGGCATTTCTGATGTGGTTGCCGATAGGCATTTCAAATATAGGTGCTGATAGGCATTTCAGATGTAGTTTTCGATAGGCATTTCAAAAATAGGTGCCGATAGGCAATTCAGATATAGGTGCCGATAGGCACTTCAGATATAGTTGCCGATTGGCATTTTAAAAATAGGTGCCGAAAGGCATTTCAGATATAGAAGCCGATAGGCAATTCAAATATAGGTGCCGATAGGCATTCCAGATATGGTATCCGATAGGCATTTCAAATATCGGTGCTGATAGGCATTTCAGATGTAGTTTCCGAAAGACATTTCAAAAATTGATGCCGATAGGCATTTCAGATATAGGTGCCGATAGGCATTTCAGATATAGGTGCCGATAGGCATTTCAGATATAGTTGCCGATTGGCATTTTAAAAATAGGTGCCGATAGGCATTTCAGATATAGAAGCCGATAGGCATTTCAAATATAGGTGCCGATAGGCATTCCAGATATGGTTGCCGATAGGCATTTCAAATAAAGGTGCTGATAGGCATTTCAAATATTGTTTCCGATAGGCATTTCAAAAATAGGTGCCGATAGGCATTTCAGATATAGTTGCCGATTGTCATTTTAAAAATAGGTGCCGATAGGCATTTCAGATATAGACGCCGATAGGTATTTCAAATATAGGTGTCGATAGGCATTTCAGATATGGTTGCCGATAGGCATTTCAAATAAAGGTGCTGATAGGCATTTCAAATATTGTTTCCGATAGGCATTTCAAAAATAGGTGCCGATAGGCATTTCAGATATAGGTGCCGATAGGCATTTCAGATATAGTTGCCGATTGGCATTTTAAAAATAGGTGCCGATAGGCATTTTAGATGTAGTTTCCGATAGGCATTTCAAAAATAGGTGGCGATAGGCATTTCAGATATAGGTGCCGATAGGCATATCAGATATAGTTGCCGATAGGCATTTAAAATATAGGTGCCGATAGACATTTCAAATATAGGTGCTGATAGGCATTTCTGATGTGGTTGCCGATAGGCATTTCAAATATAGGTGCTGATAGGCATTTCAGATGTAGTTTTCGATAGGCATTTCAAAAATAGGTGCCGATAGGCAATTCAGATATAGGTGCCGATAGGCACTTCAGATATAGTTACCGATTGGCATTTTAAAAATAGGTGCCGATAGGCATTTCAGATATAGAAGCCGATAGGCATTTTAAATATAGCTGCCGATAGGCATTCCAGATATGGTTGCCGATAGGCATTTCAAATATAGGTGCTTATAGGCATTTCAGATGTAGTTTCCGATAGGCATTTCAAAAATTGATGCCGATAGGCATTTTAGATATAGGTGCCGATAGGCATTTCCGATATAGTTGCCGATTGGCATTTTAAAAATAGGTGCCGATAGGCATTTCAGATATAGAAGCTGATAGGCATTTCAATATAGGTGCCGATAGGTATTCCAGATATGGTTGCCGATAGGCATTTTAAATATAGGTGCTGATAGGCATTTCAGATGTAGTTTCCGATAGGCATTTCAAAAATTGGTGCCGATAGGCATTTCAGATATAGGTGCCGATAGGCATTTCAGATATAGTTGCCGATTGGCATTTTAAAAATAGGTGCCGATAGGCATTTCAGATATAGAAGCCGATAGGTATTTCAAATATAGGTGTCGATAGGCATTTCAGATATGGTTGCCGATAGGCATTTCAAATATAGGTGCTGATAGGCATTTCAAATGTAGTTTCCGATAGGCATTTCAAAAATAGGTGCCGATAGGCATTTTAGATATAGGTGCCGATAGGCATTTCAGATATAGTTGCCGATTGGCATTTTAAAAATAGGTGCCGATAGGCATTTTAGATGTAGTTTCCGATAGGCACTTAAAAAATAGGTGCCGATAGGCATTTCAGATATAGGTGCCGATAGGCATATCAGATATAGTTGCCGATTGGTATTTTAAAAATAGGTGCCGATAGGCATTTCAGATATAGAAGCCGTTAGGCATTTCAAATATTGGTGCCGATAGGCATTCTAGATATGGTTGCCGATAGGCATTTCAAATATAGGTGCTGATAGGCATTTCAGATGTAGTTTCCGATAGGCATTCCAAAAATAGGTGCCGATAGGCATTGCAGATATAGGTGCCGATAGGCATTTCAGATATAGTTGCCGATTGGCATTTTAAAAATAGGTGCCGATAGGCATTTCAGATATAGAAGCCGATAGGCATTTCAAATATATGTGCCGATAGGCATTTTAGATATGGTTGCCGATAGGCATTTCAAATATAGGTGCTGATAGGCATTTCAGATGTAGTTTTCGATAGGCATTTCAAAAATTGGTGCCGATAGGCATTTCAGATATAGGTGCCGATAGGCATTTCAGATATAGTTGCCGATTGGCATTTTAAAAATAGGTGCCGATAGGCATTTCAGATATAAAAGCCGAAAGGTATTTCAAATATAGGTGTCGATTGGCATTTCAGATATGGTTGCCGATAGGCATTTCAAAAATTGGTGCTTATAGGCATTTCAGATGTAGTTTCCGATAGGCATTTCAAAAATAGGTGACGATAGGCATTTCAGATATAGGTGCCGATAGGCATTACAGATATAGTTGCCGATTGGCATTTTAAAAAAAGGTGCCGATAGGCATTTCAGATATAGAAGCCGATAGGCATTTCAAATATAGGTGCCGATAGGCATTCCAGATATGGATGGCGATAGGCATTTCAAATATAGGTGCTGATAGGCATTTCAGATGTAGTTTCCGATAGGCATTTCAAAAATAGGTGCCGATAGGCATTTCAGATATAGGTGCCGATGGGCATTTCAGATATAGTTGCCGATTGGCATTTTAAAAATAGGTGCCGGTAGGCATTTCAGATATAGAAGCCGATAGGCATTTCAAATATAGGTGCCAATAAGCATTCCAGATATGGTTGCCGATAGGCACTTCAAATATTGGTGCTGATAGGCATTTCAGATGTAGTTTCCGATAGGCATTTCAAAAATAGGTGCCAATAGGCATTTCAGATATAGGTGCCGATAGGCATTTCAGATATAGTTGCCGATTGGCATTTTAAAAATAGGTGCCGATAGGCAGTTCAGATAATGAAGCCGATAGGCATTTCAAATATAGGTGCCGATAGGCATTCCAGATATAGTTGCCGATTGGCATTTCAAAAATAGGTGCCGATAGGCATTTCAGATATAGAAGCCGATAGGCATTTCAAATATAGGTGCCGATAGGCATTCCAGATATGGTTGCCGATAGGCATTTCAAATATAGGAGCTCATAGGCATTTCAGATGTAGTTTCTGATAGGCATTTCAAAAATAGGTGCCGATAGGCATTTCAGATATAGGTGCCGATAGGCATTTCAGATATAGTTGCCGATTGGCATTTTAAAAATAGGTGCCGATAGGCAGTTCAGATAATGAAGCCGATAGGCATTTCAAATATAGGTGCCGATAGGCATTCCAGATATAGTTGCCGATAGGCATTTCAAATATAGGTGCTGATAGGCATTTCAGATGTAGTTTCCGATAGGCATTTAAAAAATAGGTGCCGATAGGCATTTCAGATATAGGTGCCGATAGGCATTTCAGATATAGTTGCCGATTGGCATTTTAAAAATAGGTGCCGATAGGCATTTCAGATATAGAAGCCGATAGGCATTTCAAATATAGGTGCCGATAAGCATTCCAGATATGGTTGCCGATAGGCATTTAAAATATAGGTGCTGATAGGCATTTCAAATGTAGTTTCCGATAGGCATTTCAAAAATTGGTGGCGATAGGCATTTCAGATATAGGTGCCGATAGGCATTTCAGATATAGTTGCCGATTGGCATTTTAAAAATAGGTGCCTATAGGCATTTCAGATATAAAAGCCGATAGGTATTTCAAATATAGGTGTCGATAGGCATTTCAGATATGGTTGCCGATAGGCATTTCAAATATAGGTGCTGATAGGCATTTCAGATGTAGTTTCCGATAGGCATTTCAAAAATAGGTGCCGATAGGCATTTCAGATATAGGTGCCGATAGGCATTTCAGATTTAGTTGCCGATTGGCATTTTAAAAATGGGTGTGATAGGCATTTCAGATATAGAAGCCGATAGGCATTTCAAATATAGGTGCCGATAGGCATTCCAGATATGGTTGCCGATAGGCATTTCAAATATAGGTGCTGATAGGCATTCCAGATGTAGTTTCCGATAGGCATTTCAAAAATTTGTGCCGATAGGCATTTCAGATATAGGTGCCGATAGACTTTTTAGATATAGTTACCGATTGGCATTTTAAAAATAGGTGCCGATAGGCATTTCAGATATAGAAGCCGATAGGCATTTCAAATATAGTTGCCGATAGGCATTCCAGATATGGTTGCCGATAGGCATTTCAAATATAGGTGCTGATAGGCATTTCAATTGTAGTTTCCGATAGGCATTTCAAAAATTGGTGCCGATAGGCATTTCAGATATAGGTGCCGATAGGCATTTCAGATATAGGTGCCGATAGGCTTTTCAGATATAGTTGCCGATTGGCATTTTAAAAATAGGTGCCGATAGGCTTTTCAGATATAGAAGCCGATAGGTATTTCAAATATAGGTGTCGATAGGCATTTCAGATATGGTTGCCGATAGGCATTTCAAATATAGGTGCTGATAGGCATTTCAAATGTAGTTTCCGATAGGCATTTCAAAAATAGGTGCCGATAGGCATTTCAGATATAGGTGCCGATAGGCATTTCAGATATAGTTGCCGATTGGCATTTTAAAAATAGGTGCCGATAGGCATTTTAGATGTAGTTTCCGATAGGCATTTCAAAAAAAGGTGCCGATAGGCATTTCAGATATAGGTGCCGATAGGCATATCAGATATAGCTGCCGATAGGCATTTAAAATGTAGGTGCCGATAGGCATTTCAAATATAGGTGTCGATAGGCATTTCAGATAAAGGTGCTGATAGGCATTTCAAATATAGTTTCCGATAGGCATTTCAAAAATAGGTGCCGATAGGCATTTCAGATTTAGGTGCCGATAGGCATTTCAGATATAGTTGCCGATTGGCATTTTCAAAATAGGTGCCGATAGGCATTTCAGATGTAGTTTCCGATAGGCATTTCAAAAATAGGTGCCGATAGGCATTTCAGATATAGGTGCCGATAGGCATATCAGATATAGTTGCCGATAGGCATTTAAAATATAGGTGCCGATAGGCATTTCAAATATAGGTGTCGATAGGCATTTCAGATATAAATGCCGAAAGGCTTTTCAGATATAGGTGCTGATAGGCATTTCTGATGTGGTTGCCGATAGGCATTTCAAATATAGGTGCTGATAGGCATTTCAGATGTAGTTTTCGATAGGCATTTCAAAAATAGGTGCCGATAGGCAATTCAGATATAGGTGCCGATAGGCACTTCAGATATAGTTGCCGATTGGCATTTTAAAAATAGGTGCCGATAGGCATTTCAGATATAGAATTCGATAGGCATTTCAAATATAGGTGCCGATAGGCATTCCAGATATGGTTGCCGATAGGCATTTCAAATATAGGTGCTGATAGGCATTTCAGATGTAGTTTCCGATAGGCATTTCAAAAATTGATGCCGATAGGCATTTTAGATATAGGTGCCGATAGGCATTTCAGATATAGTTGCCGATTGGCATTTTAAAAATAGGTGCCGATAGGCATTTCAGATATAGAAGCCGATAGGCATTTCAAATATAGGTGCCGATAGGTATTCCAGATATGGTTGCCGATAGGCATTTTAAATATAGGTGCTGATAGGCATTTCAGATGTAGTTTCCGATAGGCATTTCAAAAATTGGTGCCGATAGGCATTTCAGATATAGGTGCCGATAGGCATTTCTGATATAGTTGCCGATTGGCATTTTAAAAATAGGTGCCGATAGGCATTTCAGATATAGAAGCCGATAGGTATTTCAAATATAGGTGTCGATAGGCATTTCAGATATTGTTGCCGATAGGCATTTCAAATATAGGTGCTGATAGGCATTTCAGATGTAGTTTCCGATAGGCATTTCAAAAATAGGTGCCGATAGGCATTTCAGATATAGGTGCCGATAGGCATTTCAGATATAGTTGCCGATTGGCATTTTAAAAATAGGTGCCGATAGGCATTTTAGATGTAGTTTCCGATAGGCATTTAAAAAATAGGTGCCGATAGGCATTTCAGATATAGGTGCCGATAGGCATATCAGATATAGTTGCCGATTGGTATTTTAAAAATAGCTGCCGATAGGCATTTCAGATATAGAAGCCGATAGGCATTTCAAATATAGGTGCCGATAGGCATTCTAGATATGGTTGCCGATAGGCATTTCAAATATAGGTGCTGATAGGCATTTCAGATGTAGTTTCCGATAGGCAATTCAAAAATAGGTGTCGATAGGCATTTCAGATATAGGTGCTGATAAGCATTTCAGATATAGTTGCCGATTGGCATTTTAAAAATAGGTGCCGATAGGCATTTCAGATATAGAAGCCGATAGGCATATCAAATATAGGTTCCGATAGGCATTTCAGATATAGAAGCCGAAAGGTATTTCAAATATAGGTGTCGATTGGCATTTCAGATATGGTTGCCGATAGGCATTTCAAATATAGGTGCTGATAGGCATTTCAGATGTAGTTTCCGATAGGCATTCCAAAAATAGGTGCCGATAGGCATTTCAGATATAGGTGCCGATAGGCATATCAGATATAGTTGCCGATTGGTATTTTAAAAATAGGTGCCGATAGGCATTTCAGATATAGAAGCCGATAGGCATTTCAAATATTGGTGCTGATAGGCATTTTAGATGTAGTTTCCGATAGGCATTTCAAAAATAGGTGCCGATAGGTATTTCAGATATAGGTGCCGATAGGCATTTCAGATATAGTTGCCGATTGGCATTTTAAAAATAGGTGCCAATAGACATTTCAGATATAGAAGCCGATAGGCATTTCAAATATAGGTGCCGATAAGCATTCCAGATATGGTTGCCGATAGGCATTTCAAATATAGGTGCTGATAGGCATTTCAGATCTAGTTTCCGATAGGCATTTCAAAAATTGGTGCCGATAGGCATTTTAGATATAGGTGCCGATAGGCATTTTAGATATAGTTGCCGATTGGCGTTTTAAAAATAGGTGCCGATAGGCATTTCAGATATAGAAGCCGATAGGTATTTCAAATATAGGTGTCGATAGGCATTTCAGATATGGTTGCCGATAGGCATTTTAAATATAGGTGCTGATAGGCATTTCAGATGTAGTTTATGATAGGCATTTCAAAAATAGGTGCCGATAGGCATTTCAGATATAGGTGCTAATAGGCATTTCAGATACAGTTGCCGATTGGCATTTTAAAAATTGTGCCGATAGGCATTTCAGATATAGAAGCCGATAGGCATTTCAAATATAGGTGCCGATAGGCATTTCAGATATAAATGCCGAAAGGCATTTCAGATATAGGCGCCGATAGGCATTTCTGATGTAGTTGCCGATAGGCATTTCAAATATAGGTGCTGATAGGCATTTCAGATGTAGTTTTCGATAGGCATTTCAAAAATAGGTGCCGATAGGCATTTCAGATATAGGTGCCAATAGGCACTTCAGAAATAGTTGCCGATTGGCATTTTAAAAATAGGTGCCGATAGGCATTTCAGATATAGAAGCCGATAGGCATTTCAAATATAGGTGCCGATAAGCATTCCAGATATGGTTGCCGATAGGCATTTCAAATATAGGTGCTGATAGCCATTTCAGATGTAGTTTCCGATAGGCATTTCAAAAATAGGTGCCGATAGGCATTTCAGATATAGGTGCCGATAGGCATTTCAGATATAGTTGCCGATTGGCATTTTAAAAATAGGTGCCGATAGGCATTTCAGATATAGAAGGCGATAGGTATTTCAAATATAGGTGTCGATAGGCATTTCAGATATGGTTGCCGATAGACATTTCAAATATTGGTGCTGATAGGCATTTCAGATGTAGTTTCCGATAGGCATTTCAAAAATAGGTGCCGATAGGCATTTCAGACATAGGTGCCGATAGGCATTACAGATATAGTTGCCGATTGTCATTTTAAAAATAGGTGCCGATAGGCATTTCAGATATAAAAGCCGATAGGCATTTTAAATATAGGTGCCGATAGGCATTCCAGATATGGTTGCCGATTAGCATTTCAAATATAGGTGCTGATAGGCATTTCAGATGTAGTTTCCGATAGGCATTTCAAAAATAGGTGCCGATAGGCATTTCAGATATAGGTGCCGATAGGCATTTCAGATATAGTAGCCGATTGGCATTTTAAAAATAGGTGCCGATAGGCATTTCAGATATAGAAGCCGATAGGCATTTTAAATATATGTGCCGATAGGCATTCCAGATATAGTTGCCGATAGGCATTTCAAATATAGGTGCTGATAGGCATTTCAGATGTAGTTTCCGATAGGCATTTCAAAAATTGGTGCCGATAGGCATTTCAGATATAGGTGCCGATAGGCATTTCAGATATAGTTGCCGATTGGCATTTTAAAAATAGGTGCCGATAGGCATTTCAGATATAGAAGCCGAAAGGTATTTCAAATATAGGTGTCGATTGGCATTTCAGATATGGTTGCCGATAGGCATTTCAAAAATTGGTGCTTATAGGCATTTCAGATGTAGTTTCCGATAGGCATTTCAAAAATAGGTGACGATAGGCATTTCAGATATAGGTGCCGATAGGCATTACAGATATAGTTGCCGATTGGCATTTTAAAAATAGGTGCCGATAGGCATTTCAGATATAGAAGCCGATAGGCATTTCAAATATAGGTGCCGATAGGCATTCCAGATATGGTTGCCGATAGGCATTTAAAATATAGGTGCTGATAGGCATTTCAGATGTAGTTTCCGATAGGCATTTCAAAAATAGGTGCCGATAGGCATTTCAGATATAGGTGCCGATGGGCATTTCAGATATAGTTGCCGATTGGCATTTTAGAAATAGGTGCCGGTAGGCATTTCAGATATAGAAGCCGATAGGCATTTCAGATATAGGTGCCGATAGGCATTTCAGATATAGTTGCCGATTGGCATTTTAAAAATAGGTGCCGATAGGCATTTCAGATATAGAAGCCGAAAGGTATTTCAAATATAGGTGTCGATTGGCATTTCAGATATAGTTGCCGATAGGCATTTCAAAAACTGGTGCTTATAGGCATTTCAGATGTAGTTTCCGATAGGCATTTCAAAAATAGGTGACGATAGGCATTTCAGATATAGGTGCCCATAGGATTACAGATATAGTTGCCGATTGGCATTTTAAAAATAGGTGCCGATAGGCATTTCAGATATAGAAGCCGATAGGCATTTCAAATATAGGTGCCGATAGGCATTCCAGATATGGTTGCCGATAGGCATTTCAAATATAGGTGCTGATAGGCATTTCAGATGTAGTTTCCGATAGGCATTTCAAAAATAGGTGCCGATAGGCATTTCAGATATAGGTGCCGATGGGCATTTCAGATATAGTTGCCGATTGGCATTTTAGAAATAGGTGCCGGTAGGCATTTCAGATATAGAAGCCGATAGGCATTTCAAATATAGGTGCCGATAGGCATTCCAGATATGGTTGCCGATAGGCACTTCAAATATTGGTGCTGATAGGCATTTCAGATGTAGTTTCCGATAGGCATTTCAAAAAAAAAGCCGATAGGCATTTCAGATATAGGTGCCGATAGGCATTTCAGATATAGTTGCCGATTGGCATTTTAAAAATAGGTGCCGATAGGCATTTCAGATATAGAAGCCGATAGGCATTTCAAATATAGGTGCCGATAGGCATTCCAGATAAAGTTGCCGATAGGCATTTCAAATATAGGTGCTGATAGGCATTTCAGATGTAGTTTTCGATAGGCATTTCAAAAATAGGTGCCGATAGGCATTTTAGATATAGGTGCCGATAGGCATTTCAGATATAGTTGCCGATTGGCATTTTAAAAATAGGTGCTGATAGGCATTTCAGATATAGAAGCCGATAGGCATTTCAAATATAGGTGCCGATAAGCATTCCAGATATGGTTGCCGATAGGCATTTCAAATATAGGTACTGATAGGCATTTCAGATGTAGTTTCCGATAGGCATTTCAAAAATAGGTGTCGATAGGCATTTCAGATATAGTTGCCGATTGGCATTTTAAAAATAGGTGTCGATAGGCATTTCAGATATAGAAGCCGATAGGCATTTCAAATATAGGTGCCGATAGGCATTCCAGATATGGTTGCCGATAGGCATTTCAAATATAGGTGCTGATAGGCATTTCAGATGTAGTTTCAGATAGGCATTTCAAAAATTGGTGCCGATAGGCATTTCAGATATAGGTGCCGATAGGCATTTCAGATATAGTTGCCGATTGGCATTTTAAAAATAGGTGCTGATAGGCATTTCAGATATAGAAGCCGATAGGTATTTCAAATAAAGGTGTCGATAGGCATTTCAGATATGGTTGCCGATAGGCATTTCAAATATAGGTGCTGATAGGCATTTCAGATGTAGTTTCCGATAGGCATTTCAAAAATAGGTGCCGATAGGCATTTCAGATATAGGTGCCGATAGGCATATCAGATATAGTTGCCGATAGGCACTTAAAATATAGGTGCCGATAGGCATTTCAAATAAAGGTGATGATAGGCATTTCAGATGTAGTTTTCGATAGGCATTTCTTAAATAGGTGCCGATAGGCAATTCAGATATAGGTGCCGATAGGCACTTCAGATATAGTTGCCGATTGGCATTTTAAAAATAAGTACCGATAGGCATTTCAGATATAGAAGCCGATAGGCATTTCAAATATAGGTGCCGATAGGCATTCCAGATATGGTTGCTGATAGGCATTTCAAATATAGGTGCTGATAGGCATTTCAGATGTAGTTTCCGATAGGCATTTCAAAAATTGATGCCGATAGGCATTTCAGATATAGGTGCCGATAGGCATTTCAGATATAGTTGCCGATTGGCATTTTAAAAATAGGTGCCGATAGGCATTTCAGATATAGAAGCCGATAGGCATTTCAAATATAGGTGCCGATAGGTATTCCAGATATGGTTGCCGATAGGCATTTTAAATATAGGTGCTGATGGGCATTTCAGATGTAGTTTCCGATAGGCATTTCAAAAATTGGTGCCGATAGGCATTTCAGATATAGGTGTCGATAGGTATTTCAGATATAGTTGCCGATTGGCATTTTAAAAATAGGTGCCGATAGGCATTTCAGATATAGAAGCCGATGGGTATTTCAAATATAGGTGTCGATAGGCATTTCAGATATGGTTGCCGATAGGCATTTCAAATATAGGTGCTGATAGGCATTTTAGATGTAGTTTCCGATAGGCATTTCAAAAATTGGTGCCGATAGGCATTTCGGATATAGGTGCCGATAGGCATTTCAGATATAGTTGCCGATTGGCATTTTAAAAATAGGTGCCGGTAGGCATTTTGGATGTAGTTTCCGATAATCATTTCAAAAATAGGTGCCGATAGGCATTTCCGATATAGGTGCCGATAGGCATATCAGATATAGTTGCCGATAGGCATTTAAAATATAGGTGCCGATAGGCATTTCAAATATAGGTGTCGATAGGCATTTCAGATATAAATGCCGAAAGGCATTTCAGATATAGGTGCCGATAGGCATTTCTGATGTGGTTGCCGATAAGCATTTCAAATATAGGTGCTGATAGGCATTTCAGATGTAGTTTCCGATAGGCATTTCAGAAATAGGTGCCGATAGGCATTTCAGATATAGGTGCCGATAGGCATTACAGATATAGTCGCCGATTGGCATTTAAAAAATAGGTGCTGATAGGCATTTCAGATATAGAAGAGAATAGGCATTTCAAATATAGGTGCCGGTAGGCATTTAAAATATAGGTGCCGATAGGCATTTCAAATATAGGTGTCGATAGGCATTTCAGATATAAATGCCGAAAGGCATTTCAGATATAGGTGCCGATAGGCATTTCTGATGTAGTTGCCGATAGGCATTTCAAATATAGGTGCTGATAGGCATTTCAAATGTAGTTTCCGATAGGCATTTCAAAAATAGGTGCCGATAGGCATTTCAGATATAGGTGCCGATAGGCATTTCAGATATAGTTGCCGATTGGCATTTTAAAAATAGGTGCCGATAGGCATTTTAGATGTAGTTTCCGATAGGCATTTCAAAAAAAGGTGCCGATAGGCATTTCAGATATAGGTGCCGATAGGCATTTCAGATATAGCTGCCGATAGGCATTTAAAATGTAGGTGCCGATAGGCATTTCAAATATAGGTGTCGATAGGCATTTCAGATAAAGGTGCTGATAGGCATTTCAAATATAGTTTCCGATAGGCATTTCAAAAATAGGTGCCGATAGGCATTTCAGATAAAGGTGCCGATAGGCATTTCAGATATAGTTGCCGATTGGCATTTTCAAAATAGGTGCCGATAGGCATTTCAGATGTAGTTTCCGATAGGCATTTCAAAAATAGGTGCCGATAGGCATTTCAGATATAGGTGCCGATAGGCATATCAGATATAGTTGCCGATAGGCATTTAAAATATAGGTGCCGATAGGCATTTCAAATATAGGTGTCGATAGGCATTTCAGATATAAATGCCGAAAGGCTTTTCAGATATAGGTGCTGATAGGCATTTCTGATGTGGTTGCCGATAGGCATTTCAAATATAGGTGCTGATAGGCATTTCAGATGTAGTTTTCGATAGGCATTTCAAAAATAGGTGCCGATAGGCAATTCAGATATAGGTGCCGATAGGCACTTCAGATATAGTTGCCGATTGGCATTTTAAAAATAGGTGCCGATAGGCATTTCAGATATAGAATTCTATAGGCATTTCAAATATAGGTGCCGATAGGCATTCCAGATATGGTTGCCGATAGGCATTTCAAATATAGGTGCTGATAGGCATTTCAGATGTAGTTTCCGATAGGCATTTCAAAAATTGATGCCGATAGGCATTTTAGATATAGGTGCCGATAGGCATTTCAGATATAGTTGCCGATTGGCATTTTAAAAATAGGTGCCGATAGGCATTTCAGATATAGAAGCCGATAGGCATTTCAAATATAGGTGCCGATAGGTATTCCAGATATGGTTGCCGATAGGCATTTTAAATATAGGTGCTGATAGGCATTTCAGATGTAGTTTCCGATAGGCATTTCAAAAATTGGTGCCGATAGGCATTTCAGATATAGGTGCCGATAGGCATTTCTGATATAGTTGCCGATTGGCATTTTAAAAATAGGTGCCGATAGGCATTTCAGATATAGAAGCCGATAGGTATTTCAAATATAGGTGTCGATAGGCATTTCAGATATTGTTGCCGATAGGCATTTCAAATATAGGTGCTGATAGGCATTTCAGATGTAGTTTCCGATAGGCATTTCAAAAATAGGTGCCGATAGGCATTTCAGATATAAGTGCCGATAGGCATTTCAGATATAGTTGCCGATTGGCATTTTGAAAATAGGTGCCGATAGGCATTTTAGATGTAGTTTCCGATAGGCATTTAAAAAATAGGTGCCGATAGGCATTTCAGATATAGGTGCCGATAGGCATATCAGATATAGTTGCCGATTGGTATTTTAAAAATAGCTGCCGATAGGCATTTCAGATATAGAAGCCGATAGGCATTTCAAATATAGGTGCCGATAGGCATTCTAGATATGGTTGCCGATAGGCATTTCAAATATAGGTGCTGATAGGCATTTCAGATGTAGTTTCCGATAGGCATTTCAAAAATAGGTGTCGATAGGCATTTCAGATATAGGTGCTGATAAGCATTTCAGATATAGTTGCCGATTGGCATTTTAAAAATAGGTGCCGATAGGCATTTCAGATATAGAAGCCGATAGGCATATCAAATATAGGTTCCGATAGGCATTTCAGATATAGAAGCCGAAAGGTATTTCAAATATAGGTGTCGATTGGCATTTCAGATATGGTTGCCGATAGGCATTTCAAATATAGGTGCTGATAGGCATTTCAGATGTAGTTTCCGATAGGCATTCCAAAAATAGGTGCCGATAGGCATTTCAGATATAAGTGCCGATAGGCATATCAGATATAGTTGCCGATTGGTATTTTAAAAATAGGTGCCGATAGGCATTTCAGATATAGAAGCCGATAGGCATTTCAAATATTGGTGCTGACAGGCATTTTAGATGTAGTTTCCGATAGGCATTTCAAAAATAGGTGCCGATAGGTATTTCAGATATAGGTGCCGATAGGCATTTCAGATATAGTTGCCGATTGGCATTTTAAAAATAGGTGTCGATAGGCATTTCAGATATAGAAGCCGATAGGCATTTCAAATATTGGTGCTGATAGGCATTTTAGATGTAGTTTCCGATAGGCATTTCAAAAATAGGTGCCGATAGGCATTTCAAATATAGGTGCCGGTAGGCATTCCAGATATGGTTGCCGATAGGCATTTCAAATATTGGTGCTGACAGGCATTTTAGATGTAGTTTCCGATAGGCATTTCAAAAATAGGTGCCGATAGGTATTTCAGATATAGGTGCCGATAGGCATATCAGATATAGTTGCCGATTGGTATTTTAAAAATAGGTGCCGATAGGCATTTCAGATATAGAAGCCGATAGGCATTTCAAATATTGGTGCTGACAGGCATTTTAGATGTAGTTTCCGATAGGCATTTCAAAAATAGGTGCCGATAGGTATTTCAGATATAGGTGCCGATAGGCATATCAGATATAGTTGCCGATTGGTATTTTAAAAATAGGTGCCGATAGGCATTTCAGATATAGAAGCCGATAGGCATTTCAAATATTGGTGCTGACAGGCATTTTAGATGTAGTTTCCGATAGGCATTTCAAAAATAGGTGCCGATAGGTATTTCAGATATAGGTGCCGATAGGCATTTCAGATATAGTTGCCGATTGGTATTTTAAAAATAGGTGCCGATAGGCATTTCAGATATAGAAGCCGATAGGCATTTCAAATATTGGTGCTGACAGGCATTTTAGATGTAGTTTCCGATAGGCATTTCAAAAATAGGTGCCGATAGGCATTTCAGATATACGTGCCGATAGGCATTTCAGATATAGTTGCCGATTGGCATTTTAGAAATAGGTGCCGAAAGGCATTTCAGGTATAGAAGCCGATAGGCATTTCAAATATAGGTGCCGATAAGCATTCTAGATATGGTTGCCGATAGGGATTTCAAATATAGGTGCTGATAGGCATTTCAAAAATTGGTGCCGATAGGCATTTCGGATATAGGTGCCGATAGGCATTTCAGATATAGTTGCCGATTGGCATTTTACAAATAGGTGCCGGTAGGCATTTTAGATGTAGTTTCCGATAATCGTTTCAAAAATAGGTGCCGATAGGCATTTCCGATACAGGTGCCGATAGGCATATCAGATATAGTTGCCGATAGGCATTTAAAATATAGGTGCCGATAGGCATTTCAAATATAGGTGTCGATAGGCATTTCAGATATAAATGCCGAAAGGCATTTCAGATATAGGTGCCGATAGGCATTTCTGATGTGGTTGCCGATAGGCATTTCAAATATAGGTGCTGATAGGCATTTCAGTTGTAGTTTTCGATAGGCTTTTCAAAAATAGGTGCCGATAGGCATTTCAGATATAGGTGCCGATAGGCACTTCAGATATAGTTGCCGATTGGCATTTTAAAAACAGGTGCCGATAGGCATTTCAGATATAGAAGCCGATAGGCATTTCAAATATAGGTGCCGATAGCATTCTAAATATGGTTGCCGATAGGCATTTCAAATATAGGTGCTGATAGGCATTTCAGACGTAGTTTCCGATAGGCATTTCAAAAATAGGTGCCGATAGGCATTTTGGATATAGGTGCCGATAGGCATTTCAGATATAGTTGCCGATTGGCATTTTAAAAATAGGTGCCGGTACACATTTTAGATGTAGTTTCCGATAGGCATTTCAAAAATAGGTGCCGATAGGCATTTCCGATATAGGTGCCGATAGGCATATCAGATATAGTTGCCGATAGGCATTTAAAATATAGGTGCCGATAGGCATTTCAAATATAGGTGTCGATAGGCATTTCAGATATAAATGCCGAAAGGCATTTCAGATATAGGTGCCGATAGGCATTTCTGATTTGGTTGCCTATAGGCATTTCAAATATAGGTGCTGATAGGCATTTCAGATGTAGTTTTCGATAGGCATTTCAAAAATAGGTGACGATAGGCATTTCAGATATAGGTGCCGATAGGCACTTCAGATATAATTGCCGATTGGCATTTTAAAAACAGGAGCCGATAGGCGTTTCAGATATAGAAGCCGATAGGCATTTCAAATATAGGTGCCGATAGGCATTCCAGATATGGTTGCCGATAGGCATATCAAATATAGGTGCTGATAGGCATTTCAGATGTAGTTTCCGATAGGCATCTCAAAAATTGGTGCCAATAAGCATTTCAGATATAGGTGCCGATATGCATTTCAGATATAGTTGCCGATTGGCATTTTAAAAATAGGTGCCGATAGGCATTTCAGATATAGAAGCCGATAGGTATTTTAAATATAGGTGTCGATAGGCATTATAAATATGGTTGCCGATAGGCATTTCAAATATTGGTGCTGATAGGCATTTCAGATGTAGTTTCCGATAGGCTTTTTAAAAATAGGTGCCGATAGGCATTTCAGATATAGGTGCCGATAGGCATTTCAGATATAGTTGCCGATTGGCATTTTAAAAATAGGTGCCAATAGACATTTCAGATATAGAAGCCGATAGGCATTTCAAATATAGGTGCCGATAAGCATTCCAGATATGGTTGCCGATAGGCATTTCAAATATAGGTGCTGATAGGCATTTCAGATCTAGTTTCCGATTGGCATTTCAAAAATTGGTGCCGATAGGCATTTCAGATATAAGTGCTGATAGGCATTTCAGATATAGTTGCCGATTGGGGTTTTAAAAATAGGTGCCGATAGGCATTTCAGATATAGAAGCCGATAGGTATTTCAAATATAGGTGTCGATAGGCATGTCAGATATGGTTGCCGATAGGCATTTTAAATATAGGTGCTGATAGGCATTTCAGATGTAGTTTATGATAGGCATTTCAAAAATAGGTGCCGATAGGCATTTCAGATATAGGTGCTAATAGGCATTTCAGATACAGTTGCCGATTGGCATTTTAAAAATAGTGCCGATAGGCATTTCAGATATAGAAGCCGATAGGCATTTCAAATATAGGTGCCGATAGGCATTTCAGATATAAATGCCGAAAGGCATTTCAGATATAGGCGCCGATAGGCATTTCTGATTTGGTTGCCGATAGGCATTTCAAATATAGGTGCTGATAGGCATTTCAGATGTGGTTTTCGATAGGCATTTCAAAAATAGGTGCCGATAGGCAATTCAGATATAGGTGCCAATAGGCACTTCAGAAATAGTTGCCGATTGGCATTTTAAAAATAGGTGCCGATAGGCATTTCAGATATAGAAGCCGATAGGCATTTCAAATATAGGTGCCGATAGGCATTCCAGATATGATTGCCGATAGGCATTTCAAATATAGGTGCTGATAGCCATTTCAGATGTAGTTTCCGATAGGCATTTCAAAAATAGGTGCCGATAGGCATTTCAGATATAGGTGCCGATAGGCATTTCAGATATAGTTGCCGATTGGCATTTTAAAAATAGGTGCCGATTGGCAATTCAGATATAGAAGCCGATAGGCATTTCAAATATAGGTGCCGATAGGCATTCCAGATATGGTTGCCGATAGGCATTTCAAATATAGGTGCTGACAGGCATTTCAGATGTAGTTTCCGATAGGCATCTCAAAAATTGGTGCCGATAAGCATTTCAGATATAGGTGCCGATATGCATTTCAGATAAAGTTGCCGATTGGCATTTTAAAAATAGGTGCCGATAGGCATTTCAGATATAGAAGGCGATAGGTATTTTAAATATAGGTGTCGATAAGCATTTCAGATATGGTTGCCGATAGGCATTTTAAATATTGGTGCTGATAGGCATTTCAGATGTAGTTTCCGATAGGCATTTCAAAAATAGGTGCCGATAGGCATTTCAGACATAGGTGCCGATAGGCATTACAGATATAGTTGCCGATTGGCATTTTAAAAATAGGTGCCGATAGGCATTTCAGATATAAAAGCCGAAAGGCATTTTAAATATAGGTGCCGATAGGCATTCCAGATATGGTTGCCTATTAGCATTTCAAATATAGGTGCTGATAGGCATTTCAGATGTAGTTTCCGATAGGCATTTCAAAAATAGGTGCCGATAGGCATTTCAGATATAGGTGTCGATAGGCATTTCAGATATAGTAGAAGATTGGCATTTTAAAAATAGGTGCCGATAGGCATTTCAGATATAGAAGCCGAAAGGTATTTCAAATATAGGTGTCGATTGGCATTTCAGATATGGTTGCCGATAGGCATATCAAATATTGGTGCTTATAGGCATTTCAGATGTAGTTTCCGATAGGCATTTCAAAAATACGTGACGATAGGCATTTCAGATAAAGGTGCCGATAGGCATTACAGATATTGTTGCCGATTATCATTTTAAAAATAGGTGCCGATAGGCATTTCTGATATAGAAGCCGATAGGCATTTCAAATATAGGTGCCGATAGGCATTCCAGATATGGTTGCCGATAGGCATTTCAAATATAGGTGCTGATAGGCATTTCAGATGTAGTTTCCGATAGGCATTTCAAAAATAGGTGCCGATAGGCATTTTAGATAAGGTGCCGATGGGCATTTCAGATATAGTTGCCGATTGGCATTTTAAAAATAGGTGCCGGTAGGCATTTCAGATATAGAAGCCGATAGGCATTTCAAATATAGGTGTCGATAAGCATTCCAGATATGGTTGCCGATAGGCATTTCAAATATTGGTGCTGATAGGCATTTCAGATGTAGTTTCCGATAGGCATTTCAAACATAGGTGCCGATATGCATTTCAGATATAGGTGCCGATAGGCATTTCAGATATAGTTGCCGATTGGCATTTTAAAAATAGGTGCCGATAGGCATTTCAGATATAGAAGCCGATTGGCATTTCAAATATAGGTGCCGATAGGCATTCCAGATATGGTTGCCGATAGGCATTTCAAATATAGGTGCTGATAGGCATTTCAGATGTAGTTTCCGATCGGCATTTCAAAAATAGGTGCCGATAGGCATTTCAGATATAGGTGCCGATAGGCATTTCAGATATAGTTGCCGACTGGCATTTTAAAAATAGGTGCCGATAGGCATTTCAGATATAGAAGCCGATAGGCATTTCAAATATAGGTGCCGATAGGCATTCCAGATTTATTTGCCGATAGGCATTTCAAATATACGTGCTGATAAGCATTTCAGATGTAGTTTCCGATAGGCATTTCAAAAATAGGTGCCGATAGGCATTTCAGATATAGGTGCCGATAGGCATTTCAGATATAGTTGCCGATTGGCATTTTAGAAATAGGTGCCTATAGGCATTTCAGATATAGAAGCCGATAGGTATTTTAAATATAGGTGTCGATAGGCATTTCAGATATGGTTGCCGATAGGCATTTCAAATATAGGTGCTGATAAGCATTCCAGATGTAGTTTCCGATAGGCTATTCAAAAATTGGTGCCGATAGGCATTTCAGATATAGGTGCCGATAGGCATTTCAGATATAGTTACCGATTGGCATTTTAAAAATATATGCCGATAGGCATTTCAGATATAGAAGCCGATAGGCATTTCAAATATAGGTGCCGATAGGCATTCCAGATATGGTTGCCGATAGGCATTTCAAATATAGGTGCTGATAGGCATTTCAGATGTAGTTTCCGATAGGCATTTCAAAAATTGGTGCCGATAGGCATTTCAGATATAGGTGCCGATAGGCATTTCAAATTTAGTTGCCGATTGGCATTTTAAAAATGGGTGTCGATAGGCATTTCAGATATAGAAGCCGATAGGCATTTCAAATAGAGGTGCCGATTGGCATTTTAAAAATGGGTGTCGATAGGCATTTCATATATAGAAGCCGATAGGCATTTCAAATATATGTGCCGATAGGCATTCCAGATATGGTTGCCGATAGGCATTTCAAATATAGGTGCTGATAGGCATTCCAGATGTAGTTTCCGATAGGCTATTCAAAAATTGGTGTCGATAGGCATTTCAGATATAGGTGCCGATAGGCATTTCAGATATAGTTACCGATTGGCATTTTAAAAATATATGCCGATAGGCATTTCAGATATAGAAGCCGATAGGCATTTCAAATATAGGTGCCGATAGGCATTCCAGATATGGTTGCCGATAGGCATTTCAAATATAGGTGCTGATAGGCATTTCAGATATAGTTGCCGATTGGCATTTTAAAAATAGGTGCTGATAGGCATTTCAGATATAGAAGCCGATAGGCATTTCAAATATAGGTGCCGATAAGCATTCCAGATATGGTTGCCGATAGGCATTTCAAATATAGGTACTGATAGGCATTTCAGATGTAGTTTCCGATAGGCATTTCAAAAATAGGTGCCGATAGGCATTTCAGATATAGTTGCCGATTGGCATTTTAAAAATAGGTGTCGATAGGCATTTCAGATATAGAAGCCGATAGGCATTTCAAATATAGGTGCCGATAGGCATTCCAGATATGGTTGCCGATAGGCATTTCAAATATAGGTGCTGATAGGCATTCCAGATGTAGTTTCCGATAGGCATTTCAAAAATTGGTGCCGATAGGCATTTCAGATATAGGTGCCGATAGGCATTTCAGATATAGTTACCGATTGGCATATTAAAAATAGGTGCCGATAGGCATTTCAGATATAGAAGCCGATAGGCAGTTCAAATATAGGTGCCGATAGGCATTCCAGATATTGTTGCCGATAGGCATTTCAAATATAGGTGCTGATAGGCATTTCAGATGTAGTTTCAGATAGGCATTTCAAAAATTGGTGCCGATAGGCATTTCAGATATAGGTGCCGATAGGCATTTCAGATATAGTTGCCGATTGGCATTTTAAAAATAGGTACTGATAGGCATTTCAGATATAGAAGCCGATAGGTATTTCAAATAAAGGTGTCGATAGGCATTTCAGATATGGTTGCCGATAGGCATTTCAAATATAGGTGCTGATAGGCATTTCAGATGTAGTTTCCGATAGGCATTTCAAAAATAGGTGCCGATAGGCATTTCAGATATAGGTGCCGATAGGCATATCAGATATAGTTGCCGATAGGCACTTAAAATATAGGTGCCGATAGGCATTTCAAATAAAGGTGCTGATAGGCATTTCAGATGTAGTTTTCGATAGGCATTTCTTAAATAGGTGCCGATAGGCAATTCAGATATAGGTGCCGATAGGCACTTCAGATATAGTTGCCGATTGGCATTTTAAAAATAAGTACCGATAGGCATTTCAGATATAGAAGCCGATAGGCATTTCAAATATAGGTGCCGATAGGCATTCCAGATATGGTTGCTGATAGGCATTTCAAATATATGTGCTGATAGGCATTTCAAAAATTGGTGCCGATAGGCATTTCGGATATAGGTGCCGATAGGCATTTCAGATATAGTTGCCGATTGGCATTTTACAAATAGGTGCCGGTAGGCATTTTAGATGTAGTTTCCGATAATCGTTTCAAAAATAGGTGCCGATAGGCATTTCCGATACAGGTGCCGATAGGCATATCAGATATAGTTGCCGATAGGCATTTAAAATATAGGTGCCGATAGGCATTTCAAATATAGGTGTCGATAGGCATTTCAGATATAAATGCCGAAAGGCATTTCAGATATAGGTGCCGATAGGCATTTCTGATGTGGTTGCCGATAGGCATTTCAAATATAGGTGCTGATAGGCATTTCAGTTGTAGTTTTCGATAGGCTTTTCAAAAATAGGTGCCGATAGGCATTTCAGATATAGGTGCCGATAGGCACTTCAGATATAGTTGCCGATTGGCATTTTAAAAACAGGTGCCGATAGGCATTTCAGATATAGAAGCCGATAGGCATTTCAAATATAGGTGCCGATAGCATTCTAAATATGGTTGCCGATAGGCATTTCAAATATAGGTGCTGATAGGCATTTCAGACGTAGTTTCCGATAGGCATTTCAAAAATAGGTGCCGATAGGCATTTTGGATATAGGTGCCGATAGGCATTTCAGATATAGTTGCCGATTGGCATTTTAAAAATAGGTGCCGGTACACATTTTAGATGTAGTTTCCGATAGGCATTTCAAAAATAGGTGCCGATAGGCATTTCCGATATAGGTGCCGATAGGCATATCAGATATAGTTGCCGATAGGCATTTAAAATATAGGTGCCGATAGGCATTTCAAATATAGGTGTCGATAGGCATTTCAGATATAAATGCCGAAAGGCATTTCAGATATAGGTGCCGATAGGCATTTCTGATTTGGTTGCCTATAGGCATTTCAAATATAGGTGCTGATAGGCATTTCAGATGTAGTTTTCGATAGGCATTTCAAAAATAGGTGACGATAGGCATTTCAGATATAGGTGCCGATAGGCACTTCAGATATAATTGCCGATTGGCATTTTAAAAACAGGAGCCGATAGGCGTTTCAGATATAGAAGCCGATAGGCATTTCAAATATAGGTGCCGATAGGCATTCCAGATATGGTTGCCGATAGGCATTTCAAATATAGGTGCTGATAGGCATTTCAGATGTAGTTTCCGATAGGCATCTCAAAAATTGGTGCCAATAAGCATTTCAGATATAGGTGCCGATATGCATTTCAGATATAGTTGCCGATTGGCATTTTAAAAATAGGTGCCGATAGGCATTTCAGATATAGAAGCCGATAGGTATTTTAAATATAGGTGTCGATAGGCATTATAAATATGGTTGCCGATAGGCATTTCAAATATTGGTGCTGATAGGCATTTCAGATGTAGTTTCCGATAGGCTTTTTAAAAATAGGTGCCGATAGGCATTTCAGATATAGGTGCCGATAGGCATTTCAGATATAGTTGCCGATTGGCATTTTAAAAATAGGTGCCAATAGACATTTCAGATATAGAAGCCGATAGGCATTTCAAATATAGGTGCCGATAAGCATTCCAGATATGGTTGCCGATAGGCATTTCAAATATAGGTGCTGATAGGCATTTCAGATCTAGTTTCCGATTGGCATTTCAAAAATTGGTGCCGATAGGCATTTCAGATATAAGTGCTGATAGGCATTTCAGATATAGTTGCCGATTGGGGTTTTAAAAATAGGTGCCGATAGGCATTTCAGATATAGAAGCCGATAGGTATTTCAAATATAGGTGTCGATAGGCATGTCAGATATGGTTGCCGATAGGCATTTTAAATATAGGTGCTGATAGGCATTTCAGATGTAGTTTATGATAGGCATTTCAAAAATAGGTGCCGATAGGCATTTCAGATATAGGTGCTAATAGGCATTTCAGATACAGTTGCCGATTGGCATTTTAAAAATAGTGCCGATAGGCATTTCAGATATAGAAGCCGATAGGCATTTCAAATATAGGTGCCGATAGGCATTTCAGATATAAATGCCGAAAGGCATTTCAGATATAGGCGCCGATAGGCATTTCTGATGTGGTTGCCGATAGGCATTTCAAATATAGGTGCTGATAGGCATTTCAGATGTGGTTTTCGATAGGCATTTCAAAAATAGGTGCCGATAGGCAATTCAGATATAGGTGCCAATAGGCACTTCAGAAATAGTTGCCGATTGGCATTTTAAAAATAGGTGCCGATAGGCATTTCAGATATAGAAGCCGATAGGCATTTCAAATATAGGTGCCGATAGGCATTCCAGATATGATTGCCGATAGGCATTTCAAATATAGGTGCTGATAGCCATTTCAGATGTAGTTTCCGATAGGCATTTCAAAAATAGGTGCCGATAGGCATTTCAGATATAGGTGCCGATAGGCATTTCAGATATAGTTGCCGATTGGCATTTTAAAAATAGGTGCCGATTGGCAATTCAGATATAGAAGCCGATAGGCATTTCAAATATAGGTGCCGATAGGCATTCCAGATATGGTTGCCGATAGGCATTTCAAATATAGGTGCTGACAGGCATTTCAGATGTAGTTTCCGATAGGCATCTCAAAAATTGGTGCCGATAAGCATTTCAGATATAGGTGCCGATATGCATTTCAGATAAAGTTGCCGATTGGCATTTTAAAAATAGGTGCCGATAGGCATTTCAGATATAGAAGGCGATAGGTATTTTAAATATAGGTGTCGATAAGCATTTCAGATATGGTTGCCGATAGGCATTTTAAATATTGGTGCTGATAGGCATTTCAGATGTAGTTTCCGATAGGCATTTCAAAAATAGGTGCCGATAGGCATTTCAGACATAGGTGCCGATAGGCATTACAGATATAGTTGCCGATTGGCATTTTAAAAATAGGTGCCGATAGGCATTTCAGATATAAAAGCCGAAAGGCATTTTAAATATAGGTGCCGATAGGCATTCCAGATATGGTTGCCTATTAGCATTTCAAATATAGGTGCTGATAGGCATTTCAGATGTAGTTTCCGATAGGCATTTCAAAAATAGGTGCCGATAGGCATTTCAGATATAGGTGTCGATAGGCATTTCAGATATAGTAGAAGATTGGCATTTTAAAAATAGGTGCCGATAGGCATTTCAGATATAGAAGCCGAAAGGTATTTCAAATATAGGTGTCGATTGGCATTTCAGATATGGTTGCCGATAGGCATATCAAATATTGGTGCTTATAGGCATTTCAGATGTAGTTTCCGATAGGCATTTCAAAAATACGTGACGATAGGCATTTCAGATATAGGTGCCGATAGGCATTACAGATATTGTTGCCGATTATCATTTTAAAAATAGGTGCCGATAGGCATTTCTGATATAGAAGCCGATAGGCATTTCAAATATAGGTGCCGATAGGCATTCCAGATATGGTTGCCGATAGGCATTTCAAATATAGGTGCTGATAGGCATTTCAGATGTAGTTTCCGATAGGCATTTCAAAAATAGGTGCCGATAGGCATTTTAGATAAGGTGCCGATGGGCATTTCAGATATAGTTGCCGATTGGCATTTTAAAAATAGGTGCCGGTAGGCATTTCAGATATAGAAGCCGATAGGCATTTCAAATATAGGTGTCGATAAGCATTCCAGATATGGTTGCCGATAGGCATTTCAAATATTGGTGCTGATAGGCATTTCAGATGTAGTTTCCGATAGGCATTTCAAACATAGGTGCCGATATGCATTTCAGATATAGGTACCGATAGGCATTTCAGATATAGTTGCCGATTGGCATTTTAAAAATAGGTGCCGATAGGCATTTCAGATATAGAAGCCGATTGGCATTTCAAATATAGGTGCCGATAGGCATTCCAGATATGGTTGCCGATAGGCATTTCAAATATAGGTGCTGATAGGCATTTCAGATGTAGTTTCCGATCGGCATTTCAAAAATAGGTGCCGATAGGCATTTCAGATATAGGTGCCGATAGGCATTTCAGATATAGTTGCCGATTGGCATTTTAAAAATAGGTGCCGATAGGCATTTCAGATATAGAAGCCGATAGGCATTTCAAATATAGGTGCCGATAGGCATTCCAGATTTATTTGCCGATAGGCATTTCAAATATACGTGCTGATAAGCATTTCAGATGTAGTTTCCGATAGGCATTTCAAAAATAGGTGCCGATAGGCATTTCAGATATAGGTGCCGATAGGCATTTCAGATATAGTTGCCGATTGGCATTTTAGAAATAGGTGCCTATAGGCATTTCAGATATAGAAGCCGATAGGTATTTTAAATATAGGTGTCGATAGGCATTTCAGATATGGTTGCCGATAGGCATTTCAAATATAGGTGCTGATAAGCATTCCAGATGTAGTTTCCGATAGGCTATTCAAAAATTGGTGCCGATAGGCATTTCAGATATAGGTGCCGATAGGCATTTCAGATATAGTTACCGATTGGCATTTTAAAAATATATGCCGATAGGCATTTCAGATATAGAAGCCGATAGGCATTTCAAATATAGGTGCCGATAGGCATTCCAGATATGGTTGCCGATAGGCATTTCAAATATAGGTGCTGATAGGCATTTCAGATGTAGTTTCCGATAGGCATTTCAAAAATTGGTGCCGATAGGCATTTCAGATATAGGTGCCGATAGGCATTTCAAATTTAGTTGCCGATTGGCATTTTAAAAATGGGTGTCGATAGGCATTTCAGATATAGAAGCCGATAGGCATTTCAAATAGAGGTGCCGATTGGCATTTTAAAAATGGGTGTCGATAGGCATTTCATATATAGAAGCCGATAGGCATTTCAAATATATGTGCCGATAGGCATTCCAGATATGGTTGCCGATAGGCATTTCAAATATAGGTGCTGATAGGCATTCCAGATGTAGTTTCCGATAGGCTATTCAAAAATTGGTGTCGATAGGCATTTCAGATATAGGTGCCGATAGGCATTTCAGATATAGTTACCGATTGGCATTTTAAAAATATATGCCGATAGGCATTTCAGATATAGAAGCCGATAGGCATTTCAAATATAGGTGCCGATAGGCATTCCAGATATGGTTGCCGATAGGCATTTCAAATATAGGTGCTGATAGGCATTTCAGATATAGTTGCCGATTGGCATTTTAAAAATAGGTGCTGATAGGCATTTCAGATATAGAAGCCGATAGGCATTTCAAATATAGGTGCTGATAAGCATTCCAGATATGGTTGCCGATAGGCATTTCAAATATAGGTACTGATAGGCATTTCAGATGTAGTTTCCGATAGGCATTTCAAAAATAGGTGCCGATAGGCATTTCAGATATAGTTGCCGATTGGCATTTTAAAAATAGGTGTCGATAGGCATTTCAGATATAGAAGCCGATAGGCATTTCAAATATAGGTGCCGATAGGCATTCCAGATATGGTTGCCGATAGGCATTTCAAATATAGGTGCTGATAGGCATTCCAGATGTAGTTTCCGATAGGCATTTCAAAAATTGGTGCCGATAGGCATTTCAGATATAGGTGCCGATAGGCATTTCAGATATAGTTACCGATTGGCATATTAAAAATAGGTGCCGATAGGCATTTCAGATATAGAAGCCGATAGGCAGTTCAAATATAGGTGCCGATAGGCATTCCAGATATTGTTGCCGATAGGCATTTCAAATATAGGTGCTGATAGGCATTTCAGATGTAGTTTCAGATAGGCATTTCAAAAATTGGTGCCGATAGGCATTTCAGATATAGGTGCCGATAGGCATTTCAGATATAGTTGCCGATTGGCATTTTAAAAATAGGTACTGATAGGCATTTCAGATATAGAAGCCGATAGGTATTTCAAATAAAGGTGTCGATAGGCATTTCAGATATGGTTGCCGATAGGCATTTCAAATATAGGTGCTGATAGGCATTTCAGATGTAGTTTCCGATAGGCATTTCAAAAATAGGTGCCGATAGGCATTTCAGATATAGGTGCCGATAGGCATATCAGATATAGTTGCCGATAGGCACTTAAAATATAGGTGCCGATAGGCATTTCAAATAAAGGTGCTGATAGGCATTTCAGATGTAGTTTTCGATAGGCATTTCTTAAATAGGTGCCGATAGGCAATTCAGATATAGGTGCCGATAGGCACTTCAGATATAGTTGCCGATTGGCATTTTAAAAATAAGTACCGATAGGCATTTCAGATATAGAAGCCGATAGGCATTTCAAATATAGGTGCCGATAGGCATTCCAGATATGGTTGCTGATAGGCATTTCAAATATAGGTGCTGATAGGCATTTCAGATGTAGTTTCCGATAGGCATTTCAAAAATTGATGCCGATAGGCATTTCAGATATAGGTGCCGATAGGCATTTCAGATATAGTTGCCGATTGGCATTTTAAAAATAGGTGCCGATAGGCATTTCAGATATAGAATCCGATAGGCATTTCAAATATAGGTGCCGATAGGTATTCCAGATATGGTTGCCGATAGGCATTTTAAATATAGGTGCTGATGGGCATTTCAGATGTAGTTTCCGATAGGCATTTCAAAAATTGGTGCCGATAGGCATTTCAGATATAGGTGTCGATAGGTATTTCAGATATAGTTGCCGATTGGCATTTTAAAAATAGGTGCCGATAGGCATTTCAGATATAGAAGCCGATGGGTATTTCAAATATAGGTGTCGATAGGCATTTCAGATATGGTTGCCGATAGGCATTTCAAATATAGGTGCTGATAGGCATTTTAGATGTAGTTTCCGATAGGCATTTCAAAAATTGGTGCCGATAGGCATTTCGGATATAGGTGCCGATAGGCATTTCAGATATAGTTGCCGATTGGCATTTTAAAAATAGGTGCCGGTAGGCATTTTGGATGTAGTTTCCGATAATCATTTCAAAAATAGGTGCCGATAGGCATTTCCGATATAGGTGCCGATAGGCATATCAGATATAGTTGCCGATAGGCATTTAAAATATAGGTGCCGATAGGCATTTCAAATATAGGTGTCGATAGGCATTTCAGATATAAATGCCGAAAGGCATTTCAGATATAGGTGCCGATAGGCATTTCTGATGTGGTTGCCGATAAGCATTTCAAATATAGGTGCTGATAGGCATTTCAGATGTAGTTTCCGATAGGCATTTCTTAAATAGGTGCCGATAGGCAATTCAGATATAGGTGCCGATAGGCACTTCAGATATAGTTGCCGATTGGCATTTTAAAAATAAGTACCGATAGGCATTTCAGATATAGAAGCCGATAGGCATTTCAAATATAGGTGCCGATAGGCATTCCAGATATGGTTGCTGATAGGCATTTCAAATATAGGTGCTGATAGGCATTTCAGATGTAGTTTCCGATAGGCATTTCAAAAATTGATGCCGATAGGCATTTCAGATATAGAAGCCGATAGGCATTTCAAATAGAGGTGCCGATTGGCATTTTAAAAATGGGTGTCGATAGGCATTTCATATATAGAAGCCGATAGGCATTTCAAATATATGTGCCGATAGGCATTCCAGATATGGTTGCCGATAGGCATTTCAAATATAGGTGCTGATAGGCATTCCAGATGTAGTTTCCGATAGGCTATTCAAAAATTGGTGTCGATAGGCATTTCAGATATAGGTGCCGATAGGCATTTCAGATATAGTTACCGATTGGCATTTTAAAAATATATGCCGATAGGCATTTCAGATATAGAAGCCGATAGGCATTTCAAATATAGGTGCCGATAGGCATTCCAGATATGGTTGCCGATAGGCATTTCAAATATAGGTGCTGATAGGCATTTCAGATATAGTTGCCGATTGGCATTTTAAAAATAGGTGCTGATAGGCATTTCAGATATAGAAGCCGATAGGCATTTCAAATATAGGTGCCGATAAGCATTCCAGATATGGTTGCCGATAGGCATTTCAAATATAGGTACTGATAGGCATTTCAGATGTAGTTTCCGATAGGCATTTCAAAAATAGGTGCCGATAGGCATTTCAGATATAGTTGCCGATTGGCATTTTAAAAATAGGTGTCGATAGGCATTTCAGATATAGAAGCCGATAGGCATTTCAAATATAGGTGCCGATAGGCATTCCAGATATGGTTGCCGATAGGCATTTCAAATATAGGTGCTGATAGGCATTCCAGATGTAGTTTCCGATAGGCATTTCAAAAATTGGTGCCGATAGGCATTTCAGATATAGGTGCCGATAGGCATTTCAGATATAGTTACCGATTGGCATATTAAAAATAGGTGCCGATAGGCATTTCAGATATAGAAGCCGATAGGCAGTTCAAATATAGGTGCCGATAGGCATTCCAGATATTGTTGCCGATAGGCATTTCAAATATAGGTGCTGATAGGCATTTCAGATGTAGTTTCAGATAGGCATTTCAAAAATTGGTGCCGATAGGCATTTCAGATATAGGTGCCGATAGGCATTTCAGATATAGTTGCCGATTGGCATTTTAAAAATAGGTGCTGATAGGCATTTCAGATATAGAAGCCGATAGGTATTTCAAATAAAGGTGTCGATAGGCATTTCAGATATGGTTGCCGATAGGCATTTCAAATATAGGTGCTGATAGGCATTTCAGATGTAGTTTCCGATAGGCATTTCAAAAATAGGTGCCGATAGGCATTTCAGATATAGGTGCCGATAGGCATGTCAGATATAGTTGCCGATAGGCACTTAAAATATAGGTGCCGATAGGCATTTCAAATAAAGGTGCTGATAGGCATTTCAGATGTAGTTTTCGATAGGCATTTCTTAAATAGGTGCCGATAGGCAATTCAGATATAGGTGCCGATAGGCACTTCAGATATAGTTGCCGATTGGCATTTTAAAAATAAGTACCGATAGGCATTTCAGATATAGAAGCCGATAGGCATTTCAAATATAGGTGCCGATAGGCATTCCAGATATGGTTGCTGATAGGCATTTCAAATATAGGTGCTGATAGGCATTTCAGATGTAGTTTCCGATAGGCATTTCAAAAATTGATGCCGATAGGCATTTGAGATATAGGTGCCGATAGGCATTTCAGATATAGTTGCCGATTGGAATTTTAAAAATAAGTGCTGATAGGCATTTCAGATATAGAAGCCGATAGGCATTTCAAATATAGGTGCCGATAGGCATTCCAGATATGGTTGCCGATAGGCATTTTAAATATAGGTGCTGATAGGCATTTCATATGTAGTTTCCGATAGGCAATTCAAAAGTAGGTGCCGATAGGCATTTCAGATATAGGTGCCGATAGGCATTACAGATATAGTTGCCGATTAGCATTTTAAAAATTGGTGCCGATAGACATTTCAGATATAGAAGCCGATAGGCATTTCAAATAGAGGTGCCGATAGGCATTCCAGATATGGTTGCCGATAGGCATTACAAATATAGGTGCTGATAGGCATTTCACATGTAGTTTCCGATAGGCATTTCAAAAATAGGTGCCGATAGGCATTTCAGATATAGGTGCCGATAGGCATTTCTGATATAGTTGCCGATTGGCATTTTAAAAATAAGTGCCGATAGTCATTTCAGATATAGAAGCCGATAGACATTTTAAATATAGGTACCGATAGGCATTCCAGATATGGTTGCCGATAGGCCTTTCAAATATAGGTGCTGATAGGCATTTCAGATGTAGTTTCCGATAGGCATTTCAAAAATTGGTGCCGGTAGGCATTTCAGATATAGTTGCCGATAGGCATTTCAGATATAGTTGCCGATTGGCATTTTAAAAATTGGTGCCGATAGGAATTTCAGATATAGAAGCCGATAGGCATTTCAAATATAGGTGCCGATAGGCATTCCAGATATGGTTGCCGATAGGCATTTCAAATATAGGTGCTGATAGGCATTTCACATGTAGTTTCCGATAGGCATTTCAAAAATAGGTGCCGATAGGCATTTCAGATATAGGTGCCGATAGGCATTTCAGATATAGTTGCCGATTGGCATTTTAAAAATAAGTGCTGATAGGCATTTCAGATATAGAAGTCGATAGACATTTCAAATATAGGTGCCGAGAGGCATTCCAGATATAGGTGCCGATAGGCATTTTAGATATAGTTGCCTAGTGGCATTTTAAAAATAGGTGCCGATAGGCATTTCAGATATATAAGCCGATAGGCATTTCAAATATAGGTGCCGATAGGCATTCCAGATATGGTTGCCGATAGGCATTTCAAATATAAGTGCTGATAGGCATTTCAGATGTAGTTTCCGATAGGCATTTCAAAAATAGGTACCGATAGGCATTTCAGATATAGGTGCCGATAGGCATTTCAAATATAGTTGCCAATTGGCGTTTTAAAAATAGGTGTGGATAGGCATTTCAGATATAGAAGCCGATAGGCATTTCAAATATAGGTGCCGATAGGCATTCCAGATGTGGTTGCCGATAGGCATTTAAAATACAGGTGCTGATAGGCATTCCAGATGTAGTTTTCGATCGGCATTTCAAAAATTGGTGCCGATAGGCATTTCAGATATAGGTGGCGATAGGCATTTCAGATATAGTCACCGATTGGCATTTTAAAAATAGGTGCCGATAGGCATTCCAGATAGAGAAGCCGATAGGTATTTCAAATATAGGTGTCGATAGGCATTTCAGATATGTTTACCGATAGGCATTTCAAATATAGGTGCTAATAGGCATTTTAGATGTAGTTTCCGATAGGCATTTCAAAAATAGGTGCCGATAAGCATTTCAGATATAGGTGTCGATAGGCATTTCAGATATAGTTGCCGATTGGCATTTTAAAAATAGGTGCCGATAGGCATTTCAGATATAAAAGCCGATAGGCATTTCAAATATAGGTGCCGATAGGCATTCCAGATATGGTTGCCGATAGGCATTTCAAATATAGGTGCCGATAGGCATTTCAGATATAGAAGCCGATAGGCATTTCAAAAATAGGTGCCGATAGGCATTTCAGATATAGGTGCCGATAGGCATTCCAGATATGGTTGCCGATAGGCATTTCAAATATAAGTGCTGATAGGCATGTCAGATGTAGTTTCCGATAGGCATTTCAAAAATAGGTACCGATAGGCATTTCTGATATAGGTGCCGATAGGCATTACAGATATAGTTGCCAATTGGCATTTTAAAAATAGGTGTCGATAGGCATTTCAGATATAGAAGCCAATAGGCATTTCAAATATAGGTGCCGATAGGCATTCCAGATATGGTTGCCGATAGGCATTTCAAATATAGGTGCTGATAGGCATTTCAGATGTAGTTTCCGATAGGCATTTCAAAAATTGGTGCCGATAGGCATTTCAGATATAGGTGCTGATAAGCATTTCAGATATAGTGGCCGATTGGCATTTTAAAAATAGGTGCCGATAGGCATTTCAGATATAGAAGCCGATAGGTATTTCAAATATAGGTGTCGATAGGCATTTCAGATATGGTTGCCGATAGGCATTTCAAATATAGGTGCTGATAGGCATTTCAGATGTAGTTTCCGATAGGGCATTTCAAAAATAGGTGCCTATAGGCATTTCAGATATAGGTGCCGATAGGCATTTCAGATATAGTTGCCGATTGGAATTTTAATAATAGGTGCCGATAGGCATTTCAGATATAGAAGCCGATAGGCATTTCAAATATAGGTGCTGATAGGAATTCCAGATATGGTTGCCGGTAGGCATTTCAAATATAGGTGCTGATAGGCATTTCAGATGTAGTTTCCGATAGACATTTCAAAAATTGGTGCCGATAGGCATTTTATATATAGGTGCCGATAGGCATTTCAGATATAGTTGCCGATTGGCATTTTAAAAATAGGTGCCGATAGGCATTTCAAATATAGAAGCCGATAGGCATTTCAAATATAGGTGCCGATAAGCAACCCAGATATGGTTGCCGATAGGCATTTCAAATATACGTGCTGATAGGCATTTCAGATGTAGTTTCCTATAGGCATTTCAAAAATTGGTGCCGATAGGCATTTCAGATATAGGTGCTGATAGGCATTTCAGATATAGTTTCCGATTGGCATTTTAAAAATAGGTGTCGATAGGCATTTCAGATATATGTGCCGATAGGCATTTCAGATATAGTTGCCGATTGGCATTTTAAAAATAGATGGCGATAGGCATTTTAGATATAGAAGCCGATAGGCATTTCAAATAAAGGTGCCGATAGGCATTCCAGATATGGTTGCCGATAGGCATTTCAAATATAGGTACTGATATTCATTCCAGATGTAGTTTCCGATAGGCATTTCAAAAATTGGTGCCGATAGGCATTTCAGACATAGGTGCCGATAGGCATTTCAGATATAGTTACCGATTGGCATTTTAAAAATAGGTGCCGATAGGCATTCCAGATATTGTTGCCGATAGGCATTACAAATATAGGTGCTGATAGGCGTTTCACATGTAGTTTCCGATAGGCATTTCAAAAATAGGTGCCGATAGGCATTTCAGATATAGGTGCCGATAGGCATTTCAGATATAGTTGCCGATTAGCATTTTAAAAATAAGTGCCGATAGGCATTTCAGATATAGAAGCCGATAGACATTTCAAATATAGGTGCCGATAGGCATTCCAGATATAGGTGCCGATAGGCATTTCAGATATAGTTGCCTATTGGCATTTTAAAAATAGGTGCCGATAGGCATTTCAGATATAGAAGCCGATAGGCATTTCAAATATAGGTGCTGATAGGCATTCCAGATGTAGTTTCCGATAGGCATTTCAAAAATTGGTGCCGATAGGCATTTCAGATATAGGTGCTGATAGGCATTTCAGATATAGTCACCGATTGGCATTTTAAAAATAGGTGCCGATAGGCATTTCAGATATAGAAGCCGATAGGTATTTCAAATATAGGTGTCGATAGGCATTTCAGATATGTTTACCGATAGGCATTTCAAATATAGGTGCTAATAGGCATTTTAGATGTGGTTTCCGATAGGCATTTCAAAAATAGGTGCCGATAGGCATTTCAGATATAGGTGTCGATAGGCATTTCAGATATAGTTGCCGATTGGCATTTTAAAAATAGGTGCCGATAGGCATTTCAGATATAGAAGCCGATAGGCATTTCAAATATAGGTGCTGATAGGCATTTCAGATATAGAAGCCGATAGGCATTTCAAAAATAGGTGCCGATAGGCATTTCAGATATAGGTGCCGATAGGCATTTCAGATATAGTTGCCAATTGGCATTTTAAAAATAGGTGTCGATAGGCATTTCAGATATAGAAGCAAATAGGCATTTCAAATATAGGTGCCGATAGGCATTCCAGATATGGTTGCCGATAGGCATTTCAAATATAGGTGCTGATAGGCATTTCAGATGTAGTTTCCGATAGGCATTTCAAAAATTGGTGCCGATAGGCATTTCAGATATAGGTGCTGATAGCTATTTCAGATATAGTGGCCGATTGGCATTTTAAAAATAGGTGCCGATAGGCATTTCAGATATAGAAGCCGATAGGTATTTCAAATATAGGTGTCGATAGGCATTTCAGATATGGTTGCCGATAGGCATTTCAAATATAGGTGCTGATAGGCATTTCAGATGTAGTTTCCGATAGGCATTTCAAAAATTTAAAATATATGTGCCGATAGGCATTTCAAATATAGGTGTCGATAGGCATTTCAGATATAAATGCCGAAAGACTTTTCAGATATAGGTGCCGATAGGCATTTCTGATGTGGTTGCCGATAGGCATTTCAAATATAGGTCCCGATTGGCATTCCAAATATGGTTGCCGATAGGCATTTCAAATATAGGTGCTGATAGGCATTTCAGATGTAGTTTCCGATAGGCATTTCAAAAATAGGTGCCGATAGGCATTTAAGATATAGAAGCCGATAGACATTTCAAATATAGGTGCCGATAGGCATTCCAGATATAGGTGCCGATAGGCATTTCAGATATAGTTGCCTATTGGCATTTTAAAAATAGGTGCCGATAGGCATTCCAGATATGGTTGCCGATAGGCATTTCAAATATAAGTGCTGATAGGCATTTCAGATGTAGTTTCCGATAGGCATTTCAAAAATAGGTACCGATAGGCATTTCAGATATAGGTGCCGATAGGCATTTCAGATATAGGTGCTGATAGGCATTACATATATAGTTGCCGATTAGCATTTTAAAAATTGGTGCCGATAGGCATTTCAGATATAGAAGCCGATAGGCATTTCAAATATAGGTGCCGATAGGCATTCCAGATATGTTGCCGATAGGCATTACAAATATAGGTGCTGATAGGCATTTCACATGTAGTTTCCGATAGGCATTTCAAAAATAGGTGCCGATAGGCATTTCAGATATAGGTGCCGATAGGCATTTCAGATATAGTTGCCGATTGGCATTTTAAAAATAAGTGCCGATAGGCATTTCAGATATAGAAGCCGATAGACATTTCAAATATAGGTGCCGATAGGTATTCCAGATATAGGTGCCGATAGGCATTTCAGATATAGTTGCCTATTGGCATTTTAAAAATAGGTGCCGATAGGCATTCCAGTTATGGTTGCCGATAGGCATTTCAAATATAAGTGCTGATAGGCATTTCAGATGTAGTTTCCGATAGGCATTTCAAAAATAGGTACCGATAGGCATTTCAGATATAGGTGCCGATAGGCATTTCAGATATAGTTGCCAATTGGCGTTTTGAAAATAGGTGTGGATAGGCATTTCAGATATAGAAGCCGATAGGCATTTCAAATATAGGTGCCGATAGGCATTCCAGATATGGTTGCCGATAGGCATTTCAAATATAGGTGCTGATAGGCATTCCAGATGTAGTTTCCGATAGGCATTTCAAAAATTGGTGCCGATAGGCATTTCAGATATAGGTGCCGATAGGCATTTCAGATATAGTCACCGATTGGCATTTTAAAAATAGGTGCCGATAGGCATTTCAGATATAGAAGCCGATAGGTATTTCAAATATAGGTGTCGATAGGCATTTCAGATATGTTTACCGATAGGCATTTCAAATATAGGTGCTAATAGGCATTTTAGATGTAGTTTCCGATAGGCATTTCAAAAATAGGTGCCGATAGGCATTTCAGATATAGGTGTCGATAGGCATTTCAGATATAGTTGCCGATTGGCATTTTAAAAATAGGTGCCGATAGGCATTTCAGATATAGAAGCCGATAGGCATTTCAAATATAGGTGTTGATAGGCATTCCAGATATGGTTGCCGATAGGCATTTCAAATATATGTGCCGATAGGCATTTCAGATATAGAAGCCGATAGGCATTTCAAAAATAGGTGCCGATAGGCATTTCAGATATAGGTGCCGATAGGCATTTCAGATATAGTTTTTAATTGGCATTTTAAAAATAGGTGTCGATAAGCATTTCAGATATATAAGCCGATAGGCATTTCAAATATAGGTGCCGATAGGCATTCCAGATATGGTTGGCGATAGGCATTTCAAATATAAGTGCTGATAGGCATGTCAGATGTAGTTTCCGATAGGCATTTCAAAAATAGGTACCGATAGGCATTTCAGATATAGGTGCCGATAGGCATTACAGATATAGTTGCCAATTGGCATTTTAAAAATAGGTGTCGATAGGCATTTCAGATATAGAAGCCAATAGGCATTTCAAATATAGGTACCAATAGGCATTCCAGATATGGTTGCCGATAGGCATTTCAAATATAGGTGCTGATAGGCATTTCAGATGTAGTTTCTGATAGGCATTTCAAAAATTGGTGCCGATAGGCATTTCAGATATAGGTGCTGATAGGCATTTCAGATATAGTGGCCGATTGGCATTTTAAAAGTAGGTGCCGATAGGCATTTCAGATATAGAAGCCGATAGGTATTTCAAATATAGGTGTCGATAGGCATTTCAGATATGGTTGCCGATAGGCATTTCAAATATAGGTGCTGATAGGCATTTTAGATGTAGTTTCCGATAGGCAATTCAAAAGTAGGTGCCGATAGGCATTTCAGATATAGGTGCCGATAGGCATTACAGATATAGTTGCCGATTAGCATTTTATAAATTGGTGCCGATAGGCATTTCAGATATAGAAGCCGATAGGCATTTCAAATATAGGTGCCGATAGGCATTCTAGATATGGTTGCCGATAGGCATTACAAATATAGGTGCTGATAGGCATTTCACATGTAGTTTCCGATAGGCATTTCAAAAATAGGTGCCGATAGGCATTTCAGATATAGGTGCCGATAGGCAATTCAGATATAGTTGCCGATTGGCATTTTAAAAATAAGTGCTGATAGGCATTTCAGATATAGAAGCCGATAGACATTTCAAATATAGGTGCCGATAGGCATTCCAGATATAGGTGCCGATAGGCATTTCAGATATAGTTGCCTATTGGCATTTTAAAAATAGGTGCCGATAGGCATTTCAGATATATAAGCCGATAGGCATTTCAAATATAGGTGCCGATAGGCATTCCAGATATGGTTGCCGATAGGCATTTCAAATATAAGTGCTGATAGGCATTTCAGATGTAGTTTCCGATAGGCATTTCAAAAATAGGTACCGATAGGCATTTCAGATATAGGTGCCGATAGGCATTTCAGATATAGTTGCCTATTGGCATTTTAAAAAAAGGTGCCGATAGGCATTTCAGATATATAAGCCAATAGGCATTTCAAATATAGGTGCCGATAGGCATTCCAGATATGGTTGCCGATAGGCATTTCAAATATAAGTGCTGATAGGCATTTCAGATGTAGGTTCCGATAGGCATTTCAAAAATAGGTACCGATAGGCATTTCAGATATAGGTGCCGATAGGCATTTCAGATATAGTCGCCAATTGGCGTTTTAAAAATAGGTGTGGATAGGCATTTCAGATATAGAAGCCGATAGGCATTTCAAATATAGGTGCCGATAGGCATTCCAGATATGGTTGCCGATAGGCATTTCAAATATAAGTGCTGATAGGCATTCCAGATGTAGTTTCCGATAGGCATTTCAAAAATTGGTGCCGATAGGCATTTCAGATATAGGTGCCGATAGGCATTTCAGATATAGAAGCCGATAGGCATTTCAAATATAGGTGCCGATAGGCATTCCAGATATGGTTGCCGATAGGCATTTCAAATATAGGTGCCGATAGGCATTTCAGATATAGAAGCCGATAGGCATTTCAAAAATAGGTGCCGATAGGCATTTCAGATATAGGTGCCGATAGGCATTTCAGATATAGTTGCCAATTGGCATTTTAAAAATAGGTGTCGATAGGCATTTCAGATATATAAGCCGATAGGCATTTCAAATATAGGTGCCGATAGGCATTCCAGATATGGTTGCCGATAGGCATTTCAAATATAAGTGCTGATAGGCATGTCAGATGTAGTTTCCGATAGGCATTTCAAAAATAGGTACCGATAGGCATTTCAGATATAGCTGCCGATAGGCATTACAGATATAGTTGCCAATTGGCATTTTAAAAATAGGTGTCGATAGGCATTTCAGATATAGAAGCCAATAGGCATTTCAAATATAGGTGCCGATAGGCATTCCAGATATGGTTGCCGATAGGTTTTTCAAATATAAGTGCTGATAGGCATTTCAGATGTAGTTTCCGATAGGCATTTCAAAAATAGGTACCGATAGGCATTTCAGATATAGGTGCCGATAGGCATTTCAGATATAGTTGCCAATTGGCGTTTTGAAAATAGGTGTGGATAGGCATTTCAGATATAGAAGCCGATACGCATTTCAAATATAGGTGCCGATAGGCATTCCAGATATGGTTGCCGATAGGCATTTCAAATATAGGTGCTGATAGGCATTCCAGATGTAGTTTCCGATAGGCATTTAAAAAATAGGTGCCGATAGGTATTTCAGATATAGGTGCCGATAGGCATTTCAGATATAGTTGCCGATTGGAATTTTAAAAATAGGTGCCGATAGGCATTTCAGATATAGAAGCCGATAGGCATTTCAAATATAGGTGCTGATAGGAATTCCAGATATGGTTGCCGGTAGGCATTTCAAATATAGGTGCTGATAGGCATTTCAGATGTAGTTTTCGATAGGCATTTCAAAAATTGGTGCCGATAGGCATTTCAAATATAGGTGCTGATAGGCATTTCAGAAATAGTTTCCGATTAGCATTTCAAAAATAGCTGCCGATAGGCATTTCAGATATAGAAGCCGATAGGTATTTCAGATAAAGGTGTCGATAGGCATTTCAGATGTTTGCCGATAGCATTTCAAATATAGGTGCTGATAGGCATTCCAGATGTAGTTTCCGATAGGCATTTCAAAAATAGGTGTCGATAGGCATTTCAGATATATGTGCCGATAGGCATTTCAGATATAGTTGCCGATTGGCATTTAAAAAATAGATGGCGATAGGCATTTTAGATATAGAAGCCGATAGGCATTTCAAATAAAGGTGCCGATAGGCATTCCAGATATGGTTGCCGATAGGCATTTCAAATATAGGTGCTGATATTCATTCCAGATGTAGTTTCCGATAGGCATTTCAAAAATTGGTGCCGATAGGCATTTCAGATATAGGTGCCGATAGGCATTTCAGATATAGTTACCGATTGGCATTTTAAAAATAGGTGCCGATAGGCATTTCAGATATAGAAGCCGATAGGTATTTCAAATATAGGTGTCGATAGGCATTTCAGATATGGTTGCCGATAGGCATTTCAAATATAGGTGCTGATAGGCATTTTAGATGTAGTTTCCGATAGGCAATTCAAAAGTAGGTGCCGATAGGCATTTCAGATATAGGTGCTGATAGGCATTACATATATAGTTGCCGATTAGCATTTTAAAAATTGGTGCCGATAGGCATTTCAGATATAGAAGCCGATAGGCATTTCAAATATAGGTGCCAATAGGCATTCCCAGATATGTTGCCGATAGGCATTACAAATATAGGTGCTGATAGGCATTTCACATGTAGTTTCCGATAGGCATTTCAAAATAGGTGCCGATAGGCATTTCAGATATAGGTGCCGATAGGCATTTCAGATATAGTTGCCGATTGGCATTTTAAAATAAGTGCCGATAGGCATTTCAGATATAGAAGCCGATAGACATTTCAAATATAGGTGCGATAGGTATTCCAGATATAGGTGCCGATAGGCATTTCAGATATAGTTGCCTATTGGCATTTTAAAAATAGGTGCCGATAGGCATTCCAGTTATGGTTGCCGATAGGCATTTCAAATATAAGTGCTGATAGGCATTTCAGATGTAGTTTCCGATAGGCATTTCAAAATAGGTACCGATAGGCATTTCAGATATAGGTGCCGATAGGCATTTCAGATATAGAAGGCGATAGGTATTTTAAATATAGGTGTCGATAAGCATTTCAGATATGGTTGCCGATAGGCATTTTAAATATTGGTGCTGATAGGCATTTCAGATGTAGTTTCCGATAGGCATTTCCAAAATAGGTGCCGATAGGCATTTCAGACATAGGTGCCGATAGGCATTACAGATATAGTTGCCGATTGGCATTTTAAAAATAGGTGCCGATAGGCATTTCAGATATAAAAGCCGAAAGGCATTTTAAATATAGGTGCCGATAGGCATTCCAGATATGGTTGCCTATTAGCATTTCAAATATAGGTGCTGATAGGCATTTCAGATGTAGTTTCCGATAGGCATTTCAAAAATAGGTGCCGATAGGCATTTCAGATATAGGTGTCGATAGGCATTTCAGATATAGTAGAAGATTGGCATTTTAAAAATAGGTGCCGATAGGCATTTCAGATATAGAAGCCGAAAGGTATTTCAAATATAGGTGTCGATTGGCATTTCAGATATGGTTGCCGATAGGCATATCAAATATTGGTGCTTATAGGCATTTCAGATGTAGTTTCCGATAGGCATTTCAAAAATACGTGACGATAGGCATTTCAGATATAGGTGCCGATAGGCATTACAGATATTGTTGCCGATTATCATTTTAAAAATAGGTGCCGATAGGCATTTCTGATATAGAAGCCGATAGGCATTTCAAATATAGGTGCCGATAGGCATTCCAGATATGGTTGCCGATAGGCATTTCAAATATAGGTGCTGATAGGCATTTCAGATGTAGTTTCCGATAGGCATTTCAAAAATAGGTGCCGATAGGCATTTTAGATAAGGTGCCGATGGGCATTTCAGATATAGTTGCCGATTGGCATTTTAAAAATAGGTGCCGGTAGGCATTTCAGATATAGAAGCCGATAGGCATTTCAAATATAGGTGTCGATAAGCATTCCAGATATGGTTGCCGATAGGCATTTCAAATATTGGTGCTGATAGGCATTTCAGATGTAGTTTCCGATAGGCATTTCAAACATAGGTGCCGATATGCATTTCAGATATAGGTGCCGATAGGCATTTCAGATATAGTTGCCGATTGGCATTTTAAAAATAGGTGCCGATAGGCATTTCAGATATAGAAGCCGATTGGCATTTCAAATATAGGTGCCGATAGGCATTCCAGATATGGTTGCCGATAGGCATTTCAAATATAGGTGCTGATAGGCATTTCAGATGTAGTTTCCGATCGGCATTTCAAAAATAGGTGCCGATAGGCATTTCAGATATAGGTGCCGATAGGCATTTCAGATATAGTTGCCGATTGGCATTTTAAAAATAGGTGCCGATAGGCATTTCAGATATAGAAGCCGATAGGCATTTCAAATATAGGTGCCGATAGGCATTCCAGATTTATTTGCCGATAGGCATTTCAAATATACGTGCTGATAAGCATTTTAGATGTAGTTTCCGATAGGCATTTCAAAATAGGTGCCGAAGGCATTTCAGATATAGGTGCCGATAGGCATTTCAGATATAGTTGCCGATTGGCATTTTAGAAATAGGTGCCTATAGGCATTTCAGATATAGAAGCCGATAGGTATTTTAAATATAGGTGTCGATAGGCATTTCAGATATGGTTGCCGATAGCATTTCAAATATAGGTGCTGATAAGCATTCCAGATGTAGTTTCCGATAGGCTATTCAAAAATTGGTGCCGATAGACATTTCAGATATAGGTGCCGATAGGCATTTCAGATATAGTTACCGATTGGCATTTTAAAAATATATGCCGATAGGCATTTCAGATATAGAAGCCGATAGGCATTTCAAATATAGGTGCCGATAGGCATTCCAGATATGGTTGCCGATAGGCATTTCAAATATAGGTGCTGATAGGCATTTCAGATGTAGTTTCCGATAGGCATTTCAAAAATTGGTGCCGATAGGCATTTCAGATATAGGTGCCGATAGGCATTTCAAATTTAGTTGCCGATTGGCATTTTAAAAATGGGTGTCGATAGGCATTTCAGATATAGAAGCCGATAGGCATTTCAAATAGAGGTGCCGATTGGCATTTTAAAAATGGGTGTCGATAGGCATTTCATATATAGAAGCCGATAGGCATTTCAAATATATGTGCCGATAGGCATTCCAGATATGGTTGCCGATAGGCATTTCAAATATAGGTGCTGATAGGCATTCCAGATGTAGTTTCCGATAGGCTATTCAAAAATTGGTGTCGATAGGCATTTCAGATATAGGTGCCGATAGGCATTTCAGATATAGTTACCGATTGGCATTTTAAAAATGTATGCCGATAGGCATTTCAGATATAGAAGCCGATAGGCATTTCAAATATAGGTGCCGATAGGCATTCCAGATATGGTTGCCGATAGGCATTTCAAATATAGGTGCTGATAGGCATTTCAGATATAGTTGCCGATTGGCATTTTAAAAATAGGTGCTGATAGGCATTTCAGATATAGAAGCCGATAGGCATTTCAAATATAGGTGCTGATAAGCATTCCAGATATGGTTGCCGATAGGCATTTCAAATATAGGTACTGATAGGCATTTCAGATGTAGTTTCCGATAGGCATTTCAAAAATAGGTGCCGATAGGCATTTCAGATATAGTTGCCGATTGGCATTTTAAAAATAGGTGTCGATAGGCATTTCAGATATAGAAGCCGATAGGCATTTCAAATATAGGTGCCGATAGGCATTCCAGATATGGTTGCCGATAGGCATTTCAAATATAGGTGCTGATAGGCATTCCAGATGTAGTTTCCGATAGGCATTTCAAAAATTGGTGCCGATAGGCATTTCAGATATAGGTGCCGATAGGCATTTCAGATATAGTTACCGATTGGCATATTAAAAATAGGTGCCGATAGGCATTTCAGATATAGAAGCCGATAGGCAGTTCAAATATAGGTGCCGATAGGCATTCCAGATATTGTTGCCGATAGGCATTTCAAATATAGGTGCTGATAGGCATTTCAGATGTAGTTTCAGATAGGCATTTCAAAAATTGGTGCCGATAGGCATTTCAGATATAGGTGCCGATAGGCATTTCAGATATAGTTGCCGATTGGCATTTTAAAAATAGGTACTGATAGGCATTTCAGATATAGAAGCCGATAGGTATTTCAAATAAAGGTGTCGATAGGCATTTCAGATATGGTTGCCGATAGGCATTTCAAATATAGGTGCTGATAGGCATTTCAGATGTAGTTTCCGATAGGCATTTCAAAAATAGGTGCCGATAGGCATTTCAGATATAGGTGCCGATAGGCATATCAGATATAGTTGCCGATAGGCACTTAAAATATAGGTGCCGATAGGCATTTCAAATAAAGGTGCTGATAGGCATTTCAGATGTAGTTTTCGATAGGCATTTCTTAAATAGGTGCCGATAGGCAATTCAGATATAGGTGCCGATAGGCACTTCAGATATAGTTGCCGATTGGCATTTTAAAAATAAGTACCGATAGGCATTTCAGATATAGAAGCCGATAGGCATTTCAAATATAGGTGCCGATAGGCATTCCAGATATGGTTGCTGATAGGCATTTCAAATATAGGTGCTGATAGGCATTTCAGATGTAGTTTCCGATAGGCATTTCAAAAATTGATGCCGATAGGCATTTCAGATATAGGTGCCGATAGGCATTTCAGATATAGTTGCCGATTGGCATTTTAAAAATAGGTGCCGATAGGCATTTCAGATATAGAATCCGATAGGCATTTCAAATATAGGTGCCGATAGGTATTCCAGATATGGTTGCCGATAGGCATTTTAAATATAGGTGCTGATGGGCATTTCAGATGTAGTTTCCGATAGGCATTTCAAAAATTGGTGCCGATAGGCATTTCAGATATAGGTGTCGATAGGTATTTCAGATATAGTTGCCGATTGGCATTTTAAAAATAGGTGCCGATAGGCATTTCAGATATAGAAGCCGATGGGTATTTCAAATATAGGTGTCGATAGGCATTTCAGATATGGTTGCCGATAGGCATTTCAAATATAGGTGCTGATAGGCATTTTAGATGTAGTTTCCGATAGGCATTTCAAAAATTGGTGCCGATAGGCATTTCGGATATAGGTGCCGATAGGCATTTCAGATATAGTTGCCGATTGGCATTTTAAAAATAGGTGCCGGTAGGCATTTTGGATGTAGTTTCCGATAATCATTTCAAAAATAGGTGCCGATAGGCATTTCCGATATAGGTGCCGATAGGCATATCAGATATAGTTGCCGATAGGCATTTAAAATATAGGTGCCGATAGGCATTTCAAATATAGGTGTCGATAGGCATTTCAGATATAAATGCCGAAAGGCATTTCAGATATAGGTGCCGATAGGCATTTCTGATGTGGTTGCCGATAAGCATTTCAAATATAGGTGCTGATAGGCATTTCAGATGTAGTTTCCGATAGGCATTTCTTAAATAGGTGCCGATAGGCAATTCAGATATAGGTGCCGATAGGCACTTCAGATATAGTTGCCGATTGGCATTTTAAAAATAAGTACCGATAGGCATTTCAGATATAGAAGCCGATAGGCATTTCAAATATAGGTGCCGATAGGCATTCCAGATATGGTTGCTGATAGGCATTTCAAATATAGGTGCTGATAGGCATTTCAGATGTAGTTTCCGATAGGCATTTCAAAAATTGATGCCGATAGGCATTTCAGATATAGAAGCCGATAGGCATTTCAAATAGAGGTGCCGATTGGCATTTTAAAAATGGGTGTCGATAGGCATTTCATATATAGAAGCCGATAGGCATTTCAAATATATGTGCCGATAGGCATTCCAGATATGGTTGCCGATAGGCATTTCAAATATAGGTGCTGATAGGCATTCCAGATGTAGTTTCCGATAGGCTATTCAAAAATTGGTGTCGATAGGCATTTCAGATATAGGTGCCGATAGGCATTTCAGATATAGTTACCGATTGGCATTTTAAAAATATATGCCGATAGGCATTTCAGATATAGAAGCCGATAGGCATTTCAAATATAGGTGCCGATAGGCATTCCAGATATGGTTGCCGATAGGCATTTCAAATATAGGTGCTGATAGGCATTTCAGATATAGTTGCCGATTGGCATTTTAAAAATAGGTGCTGATAGGCATTTCAGATATAGAAGCCGATAGGCATTTCAAATATAGGTGCCGATAAGCATTCCAGATATGGTTGCCGATAGGCATTTCAAATATAGGTACTGATAGGCATTTCAGATGTAGTTTCCGATAGGCATTTCAAAAATAGGTGCCGATGGGCATTTCAGATATAGTTGCCGATTGGCATTTTAAAAATAGGTGTCGATAGGCATTTCAGATATAGAAGCCGATAGGCATTTCAAATATAGGTGCCGATAGGCATTCCAGATATGGTTGCCGATAGGCATTTCAAATATAGGTGCTGATAGGCATTCCAGATGTAGTTTCCGATAGGCATTTCAAAAATTGGTGCCGATAGGCATTTCAGATATAGGTGCCGATAGGCATTTCAGATATAGTTACCGATTGGCATATTAAAAATAGGTGCCGATAGGCATTTCAGATATAGAAGCCGATAGGCAGTTCAAATATAGGTGCCGATAGGCATTCCAGATATTGTTGCCGATAGGCATTTCAAATATAGGTGCTGATAGGCATTTCAGATGTAGTTTCAGATAGGCATTTCAAAAATTGGTGCCGATAGGCATTTCAGATATAGGTGCCGATAGGCATTTCAGATATAGTTGCCGATTGGCATTTTAAAAATAGGTGCTGATAGGCATTTCAGATATAGAAGCCGATAGGTATTTCAAATAAAGGTGTCGATAGGCATTTCAGATATGGTTGCCGATAGGCATTTCAAATATAGGTGCTGATAGGCATTTCAGATGTAGTTTCCGATAGGCATTTCAAAAATAGGTGCCGATAGGCATTTCAGATATAGGTGCCGATAGGCATGTCAGATATAGTTGCCGATAGGCACTTAAAATATAGGTGCCGATAGGCATTTCAAATAAAGGTGCTGATAGGCATTTCAGATGTAGTTTTCGATAGGCATTTCTTAAATAGGTGCCGATAGGCAATTCAGATATAGGTGCCGATAGGCACTTCAGATATAGTTGCCGATTGGCATTTTAAAAATAAGTACCGATAGGCATTTCAGATATAGAAGCCGATAGGCATTTCAAATATAGGTGCCGATAGGCATTCCAGATATGGTTGCTGATAGGCATTTCAAATATAGGTGCTGATAGGCATTTCAGATGTAGTTTCCGATAGGCATTTCAAAAATTGATGCCGATAGGCATTTGAGATATAGGTGCCGATAGGCATTTCAGATATAGTTGCCGATTGGCATTTTAAAAATAGGTGCCGATAGGCATTTCAGATATAGAATCCGATAGGCATTTCAAATATAGGTGCCGATAGGTATTCCAGATATGGTTGCCGATAGGCATTTTAAATATAGGTGCTGATGGGCATTTCAGATGTAGTTTCCGATAGGCATTTCAAAAATTGGTGCCGATAGGCATTTCAGATATAGGTGTCGATAGGTATTTCAGATATAGTTGCCGATTGGCATTTTAAAAATAGGTGCCGATAGGCATTTCAGATATAGAAGCCGATGGGTATTTCAAATATAGGTGTCGATAGGCATTTCAGATATGGTTGCCGATAGGCATTTCAAATATAGGTGCTGATAGGCATTTTAGATGTAGTTTCCGATAGGCATTTCAAAAATTGGTGCCGATAGGCATTTCGGATATAGGTGCCGATAGGCATTTCAGATATAGTTGCCGATTGGCATTTTAAAAATAGGTGCCGGTAGGCATTTTGGATGTAGTTTCCGATAATCATTTCAAAAATAGGTGCCGATAGGCATTTCCGATATAGGTGCCGATAGGCATATCAGATATAGTTGCCGATAGGCATTTAAAATATAGGTGCCGATAGGCATTTCAAATATAGGTGTCGATAGTCATTTCAGATATAAATGCCGAAAGGCATTTCAGATATAGGTGCCGATAGGCATTTCTGATGTGGTTGCCGATAAGCATTTCAAATATAGGTGCTGATAGGCATTTCAGATGTAGTTTCCGATAGGCATTTCAGAAATAGGTGCCGATAGGCATTTCAGATATAGGTGCCGATAGGCATTACAGATATAGTCGCCGATTGGCATTTAAAAAATAGGTGCTGATAGGCATTTCAGATATAGAAGAGAATAGGCATTTCAAATATAGGTGCCGGTAGGCATTCCAGATATGGTTGCCGATAGGCATTTCAAATTTATGTGCTGATAGGCATTTCAGATGTAGTTTCCGATAGGCATTTCAAAAATAGGTGCCGATAGGCATTTCAGATATACGTGCCGATAGGCATTTCAGATATAGTTGCCGATTGGCATTTTAGAAATAGGTGCCGAAAGGCATTTCAGGTATAGAAGCCGATAGGCATTTCAAATATAGGTGCCGATAAGCATTCTAGATATGGTTGCCGATAGGGATTTCAAATATAGGTGCTGATAGGCATTTAAGATGTAGTTTCCGATAGGCATTTCAAAAATTGGTGCCGATAGGCATTTCGGATATAGGTGCCGATAGGCATTTCAGATATAGTTGCCGATTGGCATTTTACAAATAGGTGCCGGTAGGCATTTTAGATGTAGTTTCCGATAATCGTTTCAAAAATAGGTGCCGATAGGCATTTCCGATACAGGTGCCGATAGGCATATCAGATATAGTTGCCGATAGGCATTTAAAATATAGGTGCCGATAGGCATTTCAAATATAGGTGTCGATAGGCATTTCAGATATAAATGCCGAAAGGCATTTCAGATATAGGTGCCGATAGGCATTTCTGATGTGGTTGCCGATAGGCATTTCAAATATAGGTGCTGATAGGCATTTCAGTTGTAGTTTTCGATAGGCTTTTCAAAAATAGGTGCCGATAGGCATTTCAGATATAGGTGCCGATAGGCACTTCAGATATAGTTGCCGATTGGCATTTTAAAAACAGGTGCCGATAGGCATTTCAGATATAGAAGCCGATAGGCATTTCAAATATAGGTGCCGATAGCATTCTAAATATGGTTGCCGATAGGCATTTCAAATATAGGTGCTGATAGGCATTTCAGATGTAGTTTCCGATAGGCATTTCAAAAATAGGTGCCGATAGGCATTTTGGATATAGGTGCCGATAGGCATTTCAGATATAGTTGCCGATTGGCATTTTAAAAATAGGTGCCGGTACACATTTTAGATGTAGTTTCCGATAGGCATTTCAAAAATAGGTGCCGATAGGCATTTCCGATATAGGTGCCGATAGGCATATCAGATATAGTTGCCGATAGGCATTTAAAATATAGGTGCCGATAGGCATTTCAAATATAGGTGTCGATAGGCATTTCAGATATAAATGCCGAGAGGCATTTCAGATATAGGTGCCGATAGGCATTTCTGATTTGGTTGCCTATAGGCATTTCAAATATAGGTGCTGATAGGCATTTCAGATGTAGTTTTCGATAGGCATTTCAAAAATAGGTGACGATAGGCATTTCAGATATAGGTGCCGATAGGCACTTCAGATATAATTGCCGATTGGCATTTTAAAAACAGGAGCCGATAGGCGTTTTAGATATAGAAGCCGATAGGCATTTCAAATATAGGTGCCGATAGGCATTCCAGATATGGTTGCCGATAGGCATTTCAAATATAGGTGCTGATAGGCATTTCAGATGTAGTTTCCGATAGGCATCTCAAAAATTGGTGCCAATAAGCATTTCAGATATAGGTGCCGATATGCATTTCAGATATAGTTGCCGATTGGCATTTTAAAAATAGGTGCCGATAGGCATTTCAGATATAGAAGCCGATAGGTATTTTAAATATAGGTGTCGATAGGCATTATAAATATGGTTGCCGATAGGCATTTCAAATATTGGTGCTGATAGGCATTTCAGATGTAGTTTCCGATAGGCTTTTTAAAAATAGGTGCCGATAGGCATTTCAGATATAGGTGCCGATAGGCATTTCAGATATAGTTGCCGATTGGCATTTTAAAAATAGGTGCCAATAGACATTTCAGATATAGAAGCCGATAGGCATTTCAAATATAGGTGCCGATAAGCATTCCAGATATGGTTGCCGATAGGCATTTCAAATATAGGTGCTGATAGGCATTTCAGATCTAGTTTCCGATTGGCATTTCAAAAATTGGTGCCGATAGGCATTTCAGATATAAGTGCTGATAGGCATTTCAGATATAGTTGCCGATTGGTGTTTTAAAAATAGGTGCCGATAGGCATTTCAGATATAGAAGCCGATAGGTATTTCAAATATAGGTGTCGATAGGCATGTCAGATATGGTTGCCGATAGGCATTTTAAATATAGGTGCTGATAGGCATTTCAGATGTAGTTTATGATAGGCATTTCAAAAATAGGTGCCGATAGGCATTTCAGATATAGGTGCTAATAGGCATTTCAGATACAGTTGCCGATTGGCATTTTAAAAATAGTGCCGATAGGCATTTCAGATATAGAAGCCGATAGGCATTTCAAATATAGGTGCCGATAGGCATTTCAGATATAAATGCCGAAAGGCATTTCAGATATAGGCGCCGATAGGCATTTCTGATGTGGTTGCCGATAGGCATTTCAAATATAGGTGCTGATAGGCATTTCAGATGTGGTTTTCGATAGGCATTTCAAAAATAGGTGCCGATAGGCAATTCAGATATAGGTGCCAATAGGCACTTCAGAAATAGTTGCCGATTGGCATTTTAAAAATAGGTGCCGATAGGCATTTCAGATATAGAAGCCGATAGGCATTTCAAATATAGGTGCCGATAGGCATTCCAGATATGATTGCCGATAGGCATTTCAAATATAGGTGCTGATAGCCATTTCAGATGTAGTTTCCGATAGGCATTTCAAAAATAGGTGCCGATAGGCATTTCAGATATAGTTGCCGATTGGCATTTTAAAAATAGGTGCCGATTGGCAATTCAGATATAGAAGCCGATAGGCATTTCAAATATAGGTGCCGATAGGCATTCCAGATATGGTTGCCGATAGGCATTTCAAATATTGGTGCTGATAGGCATTTCGGATGTAGTTTCCGATAGGCATTTCAAAAATAGGTGCCGATATGCATTTCAGATATAGGTGCCGATAGGCATTTCAGATATAGTTGCCTATTGGCATTTTAAAAATAGGTGCCGATAGGCATTTCAGATATAGAAGCCGATTGGCATTTCAAATATAGGTGCCGATAGGCATTCCAGATATGGTTGCCGATAGGCATTTCAAATATAGGTGCTGATAGGCATTTCAGATGTAGTTTCCGATCGGCATTTCAAAAATAGGTGCCGATAGGCATTTCAGATATAGGTGCCGATAGGCATTTCAGATATAGTTGCCGATTGGCATTTTAAAAATAGGTGCCGATAGGCATTTCAGATATAGAAGCCGATAGGCATTTCAAATATAGGTGCCGATAGGCATTCCAGATTTATTTGCCGATAGGCATTTCAAATATACGTGCTGATAAGCATTTCAGATGTAGTTTCCGATAGGCATTTCAAAAATAGGTGCCGATAGGCATTTCAGATATAGGTGCCGATAGGCATTTCAGATATAGTTGCCGATTGGCATTTTAAAAATAGGTGCCGATAGGCATTTCAGATATGGTTGCCGATAGGCATTTCAAATATAGGTGCTGATAAGCATTCCAGATGTAGTTTCCGATAGGCTATTCAAAAATTGGTGCCGATAGGCATTTCAGATATAGGTGCCGATAGGCATTTCAGATATAGTTACCGATTGGCATTTTAAAAATATATGCCGATAGGCATTTCAGATATAGAAGCCGATAGGCATTTCAAATATAGGTGCCGATAGGCATTCCAGATATGGTTGCCGATAGGCATTTCAAATATAGGTGCTGATAGGCATTTCAGATGTAGTTTCCGATAGGCATTTCAAAAATTGGTGCCGATAGGCATTTCAGATATAGGTGCCGATAGGCATTTCAAATTTAGTTGCCGATTGGCATTTTAAAAATGGGTGTCGATAGGCATTTCAGATATAGAAGCCGATAGGCATTTCAAATAGAGGTGCCGATTGGCATTTTAAAAATGGGTGTCGATAGGCATTTCATATATAGAAGCCGATAGGCATTTCAAATATATGTGCCGATAGGCATTCCAGATATGGTTGCCGATAGGCATTTCAAATATAGGTGCTGATAGGCATTCCAGATGTAGTTTCCGATAGGCTATTCAAAAATTGGTGTCGATAGGCATTTCAGATATAGTTACCGATTGGCATTTTAAAAATATATGCCGATAGGCATTTCAGATATAGAAGCCGATAGGCATTTCAAATATAGGTGCCGATAGGCATTCCAGATATGGTTGCCGATAGGCATTTCAAATATAGGTGCTGATAGGCATTTCAGATATAGTTGCCGATTGGCATTTTAAAAATAGGTGCTGATAGGCATTTCAGATATAGAAGCCGATAGGCATTTCAAATATAGGTGCCGATAAGCATTCCAGATATGGTTGCCGATAGGCATTTCAAATATAGGTACTGATAGGCATTTCAGATGTAGTTTCCGATAGGCATTTCAAAAATAGGTGCCGATAGGCATTTCAGATATAGTTGCCGATTGGCATTTTAAAAATAGGTGTCGATAGGCATTTCAGATATAGAAGCCGATAGGCATTTCAAATATAGGTGCCGATAGGCATTCCAGATATGGTTGCCGATAGGCATTTCAAATATAGGTGCTGATAGGCATTCCAGATGTAGTTTCCGATAGGCATTTCAAAAATTGGTGCCGATAGGCATTTCAGATATAGGTGCCGATAGGCATTTCAGATATAGTTACCGATTGGCATATTAAAAATAGGTGCCGATAGGCATTTCAGATATAGAAGCCGATAGGCAGTTCAAATATAGGTGCCGATAGGCATTCCAGATATTGTTGCCGATAGGCATTTCAAATATAGGTGCTGATAGGCATTTCAGATGTAGTTTCAGATAGGCATTTCAAAAATTGGTGCCGATAGGCATTTCAGATATAGGTGCCGATAGGCATTTCAGATATAGTTGCCGATTGGCATTTTAAAAATAGGTACTGATAGGCATTTCAGATATAGAAGCCGATAGGTATTTCAAATAAAGGTGTCGATAGGCATTTCAGATATGGTTGCCGATAGGCATTTCAAATATAGGTGCTGATAGGCATTTCAGATGTAGTTTCCGATAGGCATTTCAAAAATAGGTGCCGATAGGCATTTCAGATATAGGTGCCGATAGGCATATCAGATATAGTTGCCGATAGGCACTTAAAATATAGGTGCCGATAGGCATTTCAAATAAAGGTGCTGATAGGCATTTCAGATGTAGTTTTCGATAGGCATTTCTTAAATAGGTGCCGATAGGCAATTCAGATATAGGTGCCGATAGGCACTTCAGATATAGTTGCCGATTGGCATTTTAAAAATAAGTACCGATAGGCATTTCAGATATAGAAGCCGATAGGCATTTCAAATATAGGTGCCGATAGGCATTCCAGATATGGTTGCCGATAGGCATTTAAAATATAGGTGCCGATAGGCATTTCAAATATAGGTGTCGATAGGCATTTCAGATATAAATGCCGAAGGGCATTTCAGATATAGGTGCCGATAGGCATTTCTGATGTGGTTGCCGATAGGCATTTCAAATATAGGTGCTGATAGGCATTTCAGTTGTAGTTTTCGATAGGCTTTTCAAAAATAGGTGCCGATAGGCATTTCAGATATAGGTGCCGATAGGCACTTCAGATATAGTTGCCGATTGGCATTTTAAAAACAGGTGCCGATAGGCATTTCAGATATAGAAGCCGATAGGCATTTCAAATATAGGTGCCGATAGCATTCTAAATATGGTTGCCGATAGGCATTTCAAATATAGGTGCTGATAGGCATTTCAGACGTAGTTTCCGATAGGCATTTCAAAAATAGGTGCCGATAGGCATTTTGGATATAGGTGCCGATAGGCATTTCAGATATAGTTGCCGATTGGCATTTTAAAAATAGGTGCCGGTACACATTTTAGATGTAGTTTCCGATAGGCATTTCAAAAATAGGTGCCGATAGGCATTTCCGATATAGGTGCCGATAGGCATATCAGATATAGTTGCCGATAGGCATTTAAAATATAGGTGCCGATAGGCATTTCAAATATAGGTGTCGATAGGCATTTCAGATATAAATGCCGAAAGGCATTTCAGATATAGGTGCCGATAGGCATTTCTGATTTGGTTGCCTATAGGCATTTCAAATATAGGTGCTGATAGGCATTTCAGATGTAGTTTTCGATAGGCATTTCAAAAATAGGTGACGATAGGCATTTCAGATATAGGTGCCGATAGGCACTTCAGATATAATTGCCGATTGGCATTTTAAAAACAGGAGCCGATAGGCGTTTCAGATATAGAAGCCGATAGGCATTTCAAATATAGGTGCCGATAGGCATTCCAGATATGGTTGCCGATAGGCATTTCAAATATAGGTGCTGATAGGCATTTCAGATGTAGTTTCCGATAGGCATCTCAAAAATTGGTGCCAATAAGCATTTCAGATATAGGTGCCGATATGCATTTCAGATATAGTTGCCGATTGGCATTTTAAAAATAGGTGCCGATAGGCATTTCAGATATAGAAGCCGATAGGTATTTTAAATATAGGTGTCGATAGGCATTATAAATATGGTTGCCGATAGGCATTTCAAATATTGGTGCTGATAGGCATTTCAGATGTAGTTTCCGATAGGCTTTTTAAAAATAGGTGCCGATAGGCATTTCAGATATAGGTGCCGATAGGCATTTCAGATATAGTTGCCGATTGGCATTTTAAAAATAGGTGCCAATAGACATTTCAGATATAGAAGCCGATAGGCATTTCAAATATAGGTGCCGATAAGCATTCCAGATATGGTTGCCGATAGGCATTTCAAATATAGGTGCTGATAGGCATTTCAGATCTAGTTTCCGATTGGCATTTCAAAAATTGGTGCCGATAGGCATTTCAGATATAAGTGCTGATAGGCATTTCAGATATAGTTGCCGATTGGGGTTTTAAAAATAGGTGCCGATAGGCATTTCAGATATAGAAGCCGATAGGTATTTCAAATATAGGTGTCGATAGGCATGTCAGATATGGTTGCCGATAGGCATTTTAAATATAGGTGCTGATAGGCATTTCAGATGTAGTTTATGATAGGCATTTTAAAAATAGGTGCCGATAGGCATTTCAGATATAGGTGCTAATAGGCATTTCAGATACAGTTGCCGATTGGCATTTTAAAAATAGTGCCGATAGGCATTTCAGATATAGAAGCCGATAGGCATTTCAAATATAGGTGCCGATAGGCATTTCAGATATAAATGCCGAAAGGCATTTCAGATATAGGCGCCGATAGGCATTTCTGATGTGGTTGCCGATAGGCATTTCAAATATAGGTGCTGATAGGCATTTCAGATGTGGTTTTCGATAGGCATTTCAAAAATAGGTGCCGATAGGCAATTCAGATATAGGTGCCAATAGGCACTTCAGAAATAGTTGCCGATTGGCATTTTAAAAATAGGTGCCGATAGGCATTTCAGATATAGAAGCCGATAGGCATTTCAAATATAGGTGCCGATAGGCATTCCAGATATGATTGCCGATAGGCATTTCAAATATAGGTGCTGATAGCCATTTCAGATGTAGTTTCCGATAGGCATTTCAAAAATAGGTGCCGATAGGCATTTCAGATATAGGTGCCGATAGGCATTTCAGATATAGTTGCCGATTGGCATTTTAAAAATAGGTGCCGATTGGCAATTCAGATATAGAAGCCGATAGGCATTTCAAATATAGGTGCCGATAGGCATTCCAGATATGGTTGCCGATAGGCATTTCAAATATAGGTGCTGACAGGCATTTCAGATGTAGTTTCCGATAGGCATCTCAAAAATTGGTGCCGATAAGCATTTCAGATATAGGTGCCGATATGCATTTCAGATAAAGTTGCCGATTGGCATTTTAAAAATAGGTGCCGATAGGCATTTCAGATATAGAAGGCGATAGGTATTTTAAATATAGGTGTCGATAAGCATTTCAGATATGGTTGCCGATAGGCATTTTAAATATTGGTGCTGATAGGCATTTCAGATGTAGTTTCCGATAGGCATTTCAAAAATAGGTGCCGATAGGCATTTCAGACATAGGTGCCGATAGGCATTACAGATATAGTTGCCGATTGGCATTTTAAAAATAGGTGCCGATAGGCATTTCAGATATAAAAGCCGAAAGGCATTTTAAATATAGGTGCCGATAGGCATTCCAGATATGGTTGCCTATTAGCATTTCAAATATAGGTGCTGATAGGCATTTCAGATGTAGTTTCCGATAGGCATTTCAAAAATAGGTGCCGATAGGCATTTCAGATATAGGTGTCGATAGGCATTTCAGATATAGTAGAAGATTGGCATTTTAAAAATAGGTGCCGATAGGCATTTCAGATATAGAAGCCGAAAGGTATTTCAAATATAGGTGTCGATTGGCATTTCAGATATGGTTGCCGATAGGCATATCAAATATTGGTGCTTATAGGCATTTCAGATGTAGTTTCCGATAGGCATTTCAAAAATACGTGACGATAGGCATTTCAGATATAGGTGCCGATAGGCATTACAGATATTGTTGCCGATTATCATTTTAAAAATAGGTGCCGATAGGCATTTCTGATATAGAAGCCGATAGGCATTTCAAATATAGGTGCCGATAGGCATTCCAGATATGGTTGCCGATAGGCATTTCAAATATAGGTGCTGATAGGCATTTCAGATGTAGTTTCCGATAGGCATTTCAAAAATAGGTGCCGATAGGCATTTTAGATAAGGTGCCGATGGGCATTTCAGATATAGTTGCCGATTGGCATTTTAAAAATAGTTGCCGGTAGGCATTTCAGATATAGAAGCCGATAGGCATTTCAAATATAGGTGTCGATAAGCATTCCAGATATGGTTGCCGATAGGCATTTCAAATATTGGTGCTGATAGGCATTTCAGATGTAGTTTCCGATAGGCATTTCAAACATAGGTGCCGATATGCATTTCAGATATAGGTGCCGATAGGCATTTCAGATATAGTTGCCGATTGGCATTTTAAAAATAGGTGCCGATAGGCATTTCAGATATAGAAGCCGATTGGCATTTCAAATATAGGTGCCGATAGGCCTTCCAGATATGGTTGCCGATAGGCATTTCAAATATAGGTGCTGATAGGCATTTCAGATGTAGTTTCCGATCGGCATTTCAAAAATAGGTGCCGATAGGCATTTCAGATATAGGTGCCGATAGGCATTTCAGATATAGTTGCCGATTGGCATTTTAAAAATAGGTGCCGATAGGCATTTCAGATATAGAAGCCGATAGGCATTTCAAATATAGGTGCCGATAGGCATTCCAGATTTATTTGCCGATAGGCATTTCAAATATACGTGCTGATAAGCATTTCAGATGTAGTTTCCGATAGGCATTTCAAAAATAGGTGCCGATAGGCATTTCAGATATAGGTGCCGATAGGCATTTCAGATATAGTTGCCGATTGGCATTTTAGAAATAGGTGCCTATAGGCATTTCAGATATAGAAGCCGATAGGTATTTTAAATATAGGTGTCGATAGGCATTTCAGATATGGTTGCCGATAGGCATTTCAAATATAGGTGCTGATAAGCATTCCAGATGTAGTTTCCGATAGGCTATTCAAAAATTGGTGCCGATAGGCATTTCAGATATAGGTGCCGATAGGCATTTCAGATATAGTTACCGATTGGCATTTTAAAAATATATGCCGATAGGCATTTCAGATATAAAAGCCGATAGGCATTTCAAATATAGGTGCCGATAGGCATTCCAGATATGGTTGCCGATAGGCATTTCAAATATAGGTGCTGATAGGCATTTCAGATGTAGTTTCCGATAGGCATTTCAAAAATTGGTGCCGATAGGCATTTCAGATATAGGTGCCGATAGGCATTTCAAATTTAGTTGCCGATTGGCATTTTAAAAATGGGTGTCGATAGGCATTTCAGATATAGAAGCCGATAGGCATTTCAAATAGAGGTGCCGATTGGCATTTTAAAAATGGGTGTCGATAGGCATTTCATATATAGAAGCCGATAGGCATTTCAAATATATGTGCCGATAGGCATTCAGATATGGTTGCCGATAGGCATTTCAAATATAGGTGCTGATAGGCATTCCAGATGTAGTTTCCGATAGGCTATTCAAAAATTGGTGTCGATAGGCATTTCAGATATAGGTGCCGATAGGCATTTCAGATATAGTTACCGATTGGCATTTTAAAAATATATGCCGATAGGCATTTCAGATATAGAAGCCGATAGGCATTTCAAATATAGGTGCCGATAGGCATTCCAGATATGGTTGCCGATAGGCATTTCAAATATAGGTGCTGATAGGCATTTCAGATATAGTTGCCGATTGGCATTTTAAAAATAGGTGCTGATAGGCATTTCAGATATAGAAGCCGATAGGCATTTCAAATATAGGTGCCGATAAGCATTCCAGATATGGTTGCCGATAGGCATTTCAAATATAGGTACTGATAGGCATTTCAGATGTAGTTTCCGATAGGCATTTCAAAAATAGGTGCCGATAGGCATTTCAGATATAGTTGCCGATTGGCATTTTAAAAATAGGTGTCGATAGGCATTTCAGATATAGAAGCCGATAGGCATTTCAAATATAGGTGCCGATAGGCATTCCAGATATGGTTGCCGATAGGCATTTCAAATATAGGTGCTGATAGGCATTCCAGATGTAGTTTCCGATAGGCATTTCAAAAATAGGTGCCGATAGGCATTTCAGATATAGTTGCCGATTGGCATTTTAAAAATAGGTACTGATAGGCATTTCAGATATAGAAGCCGATAGGTATTTCAAATAAAGGTGTCGATAGGCATTTCAGATATGGTTGCCGATAGGCATTTCAAATATAGGTGCTGATAGGCATTTCAGATGTAGTTTCCGATAGGCATTTCAAAAATAGGTGCCGATAGGCATTTCAGATATAGGTGCCGATAGGCATATCAGATATAGTTGCCGATAGGCACTTAAAATATAGGTGCCGATAGGCATTTCAAATAAAGGTGCTGATAGGCATTTCAGATGTAGTTTTCGATAGGCATTTCTTAAATAGGTGCCGATAGGCAATTCAGATATAGGTGCCGATAGGCACTTCAGATATAGTTGCCGATTGGCATTTTAAAAATAAGTACCGATAGGCATTTCAGATATAGAAGCCGATAGGCATTTCAAATATAGGTGCCGATAGGCATTCCAGATATGGTTGCTGATAGGCATTTCAAATATAGGTGCTGATAGGCATTTCAGATGTAGTTTCCGATAGGCATTTCAAAAATTGATGCCGATAGGCATTTCAGATATAGGTGCCGATAGGCATTTCAGATATAGTTGCCGATTGGCATTTTAAAAATAGGTGCCGATAGGCATTTCAGATATAGAATCCGATAGGCATTTCAAATATAGGTGCCGATAGGTATTCCAGATATGGTTGCCGATAGGCATTTTAAATATAGGTGCTGATGGGCATTTCAGATGTAGTTTCCGATAGGCATTTCAAAAATTGGTGCCGATAGGCATTTCAGATATAGGTGTCGATAGGTATTTCAGATATAGTTGCCGATTGGCATTTTAAAAATAGGTGCCGATAGGCATTTCAGATATAGAAGCCGATGGGTATTTCAAATATAGGTGTCGATAGGCATTTCAGATATGGTTGCCGATAGGCATTTCAAATATAGGTGCTGATAGGCATTTTAGATGTAGTTTCCGATAGGCATTTCAAAAATTGGTGCCGATAGGCATTTCGGATATAGGTGCCGATAGGCATTTCAGATATAGTTGCCGATTGGCATTTTAAAAATAGGTGCCGGTAGGCATTTTGGATGTAGTTTCCGATAATCATTTCAAAAATAGGTGCCGATAGGCATTTCCGATATAGGTGCCGATAGGCATATCAGATATAGTTGCCGATAGGCATTTAAAATATAGGTGCCGATAGGCATTTCAAATATAGGTGTCGATAGGCATTTCAGATATAAATGCCGAAAGGCATTTCAGATATAGGTGCCGATAGGCATTTCTGATGTGGTTGCCGATAAGCATTTCAAATATAGGTGCTGATAGGCATTTCAGATGTAGTTTCCGATAGGCATTTCTTAAATAGGTGCCGATAGGCAATTCAGATATAGGTGCCGATAGGCACTTCAGATATAGTTGCCGATTGGCATTTTAAAAATAAGTACCGATAGGCATTTCAGATATAGAAGCCGATAGGCATTTCAAATATAGGTGCCGATAGGCATTCCAGATATGGTTGCTGATAGGCATTTCAAATATAGGTGCTGATAGGCATTTCAGATGTAGTTTCCGATAGGCATTTCAAAAATTGATGCCGATAGGCATTTCAGATATAGAAGCCGATAGGCATTTCAAATAGAGGTGCCGATTGGCATTTTAAAAATGGGTGTCGATAGGCATTTCATATATAGAAGCCGATAGGCATTTCAAATATATGTGCCGATAGGCATTCCAGATATGGTTGCCGATAGGCATTTCAAATATAGGTGCTGATAGGCATTCCAGATGTAGTTTCCGATAGGCTATTCAAAAATTGGTGTCGATAGGCATTTCAGATATAGGTGCCGATAGGCATTTCAGATATAGTTACCGATTGGCATTTTAAAAATATATGCCGATAGGCATTTCAGATATAGAAGCCGATAGGCATTTCAAATATAGGTGCCGATAGGCATTCCAGATATGGTTGCCGATAGGCATTTCAAATATAGGTGCTGATAGGCATTTCAGATATAGTTGCCGATTGGCATTTTAAAAATAGGTGCTGATAGGCATTTCAGATATAGAAGCCGATAGGCATTTCAAATATAGGTGCCGATAAGCATTCCAGATATGGTTGCCGATAGGCATTTCAAATATAGGTACTGATAGGAATTTCAGATGTAGTTTCCGATAGGCATTTCAAAAATAGGTGCCGATAGGCATTTCAGATATAGTTGCCGATTGGCATTTTAAAAATAGGTGTCGATAGGCATTTCAGATATAGAAGCCGATAGGCATTTCAAATATAGGTGCCGATAGGCATTCCAGATATGGTTGCCGATAGGCATTTCAAATATAGGTGCTGATAGGCATTCCAGATGTAGTTTCCGATAGGCATTTCAAAAATTGGTGCCGATAGGCATTTCAGATATAGGTGCCGATAGGCATTTCAGATATAGTTACCGATTGGCATATTAAAAATAGGTGCCGATAGGCATTTCAGATATAGAAGCCGATAGGCAGTTCAAATATAGGTGCCGATAGGCATTCCAGATATTGTTGCCGATAGGCATTTCAAATATAGGTGCTGATAGGCATTTCAGATGTAGTTTCAGATAGGCATTTCAAAAATTGGTGCCGATAGGCATTTCAGATATAGGTGCCGATAGGCATTTCAGATATAGTTGCCGATTGGCATTTTAAAAATAGGTGCTGATAGGCATTTCAGATATAGAAGCCGATAGGTATTTCAAATAAAGGTGTCGATAGGCATTTCAGATATGGTTGCCGATAGGCATTTCAAATATAGGTGCTGATAGGCATTTCAGATGTAGTTTCCGATAGGCATTTCAAAAATAGGTGCCGATAGGCATTTCAGATATAGGTGCCGATAGGCATATCAGATATAGTTGCCGATAGGCACTTAAAATATAGGTGCCGATAGGCATTTCAAATAAAGGTGCTGATAGGCATTTCAGATGTAGTTTTCGATAGGCATTTCTTAAATAGGTGCCGATAGGCAATTCAGATATAGGTGCCGATAGGCACTTCAGATATAGTTGCCGATTGGCATTTTAAAAATAAGTACCGATAGGCATTTCAGATATAGAAGCCGATAGGCAATTCAAATATAGGTGCCGATAGGCATTCCAGATATGGTTGCTGATAGGCATTTCAAATATAGGTGCTGATAGGCATTTCAGATGTAGTTTCCGATAGGCATTTCAAAAATTGATGCCGATAGGCATTTGAGATATAGGTGCCGATAGGCATTTCAGATATAGTTGCCGATTGGCATTTTAAAAATAGGTGCCGATAGGCATTTCAGATATAGAATCCGATAGGCATTTCAAATATAGGTGCCGATAGGTATTCCAGATATGGTTGCCGATAGGCATTTTAAATATAGGTGCTGATGGGCATTTCAGATGTAGTTTCCGATAGGCATTTCAAAAATTGGTGCCGATAGGCATTTCAGATATAGGTGTCGATAGGTATTTCAGATATAGTTGCCGATTGGCATTTTAAAAATAGGTGCCGATAGGCATTTCAGATATAGAAGCCGATGGGTATTTCAAATATAGGTGTCGATAGGCATTTCAGATATGGTTGCCGATAGGCATTTCAAATATAGGTGCTGATAGGCATTTTAGATGTAGTTTCCGATAGGCATTTCAAAAATTGGTGCCGATAGGCATTTCGGATATAGGTGCCGATAGGCATTTCAGATATAGTTGCCGATTGGCATTTTAAAAATAGGTGCCGGTAGGCATTTTGGATGTAGTTTCCGATAATCATTTCAAAAATAGGTGCCGATAGGCATTTCCGATATAGGTGCCGATAGGCATATCAGATATAGTTGCCGATAGGCATTTAAAATATAGGTGCCGATAGGCATTTCAAATATAGGTGTCGATAGGCATTTCAGATATAAATGCCGAAAGGCATTTCAGATATAGGTGCCGATAGGCATTTCTGATGTGGTTGCCGATAAGCATTTCAAATATAGGTGCTGATAGGCATTTCAGATGTAGTTTCCGATAGGCATTTCAGAAATAGGTGCCGATAGGCATTTCAGATATAGGTGCCGATAGGCATTACAGATATAGTCGCCGATTGGCATTTAAAAAATAGGTGCTGATAGGCATTTCAGATATAGAAGAGAATAGGCATTTCAAATATAGGTGCCGGTAGGCATTCCAGATATGGTTGCCGATAGGCATTTCAAATTTATGTGCTGATAGGCATTTCAGATGTAGTTTCCGATAGGCATTTCAAAAATAGGTGCCGATAGGCATTTCAGATATACGTGCCGATAGGCATTTCAGATATAGTTGCCGATTGGCATTTTAGAAATAGGTGCCGAAAGGCATTTCAGGTATAGAAGCCGATAGGCATTTCAAATATAGGTGCCGATAAGCATTCTAGATATGGTTGCCGATAGGGATTTCAAATATAGGTGCTGATAGGCATTTTAGATGTAGTTTCCGATAGGCATTTCAAAAATTGGTGCCGATAGGCATTTCGGATATAGGTGCCGATAGGCATTTCAGATATAGTTGCCGATTGGCATTTTACAAATAGGTGCCGGTAGGCATTTTAGATGTAGTTTCCGATAATCGTTTCAAAAATAGGTGCCGATAGGCATTTCCGATACAGGTGCCGATAGGCATATCAGATAAAGTTGCCGATAGGCATTTAAAATATAGGTGCCGATAGGCATTTCAAATATAGGTGTCGATAGGCATTTCAGATATAAATGCCGAAAGGCATTTCAGATATAGGTGCCGATAGGCATTTCTGATGTGGTTGCCGATAGGCATTTCAAATATAGGTGCTGATAGGCATTTCAGTTGTAGTTTTCGATAGGCTTTTCAAAAATAGGTGCCGATAGGCATTTCAGATATAGGTACCGATAGGCACTTCAGATATAGTTGCCGATTGGCATTTTAAAAACAGGTGCCGATAGGCATTTCAGATATAGAAGCCGATAGGCATTTCAAATATAGGTGCCGATAGCATTCTAAATATGGTTGCCGATAGGCATTTCAAATATAGGTGCTGATAGGCATTTCAGATGTAGTTTCCGATAGGCATTTCAAAAATAGGTGCCGATAGGCATTTTGGATATAGGTGCCGATAGGCATTTCAGATATAGTTGCCGATTGGCATTTTAAAAATAGGTCCCGGTACACATTTTAGATGTAGTTTCCGATAGGCATTTCAAAAATAGGTGCCGATAGGCATTTCCGATATAGGTGCCGATAGGCATATCAGATATAGTTGCCGATAGGCATTTAAAATATAGGTGCCGATAGGCATTTCAAATATAGGTGTCGATAGGCATTTCAGATATAAATGCCGAAAGGCATTTCAGATATAGGTGCCGATAGGCATTTCTGATTTGGTTGCCTATAGGCATTTCAAATATAGGTGCTGATAGGCATTTCAGATGTAGTTTTCGATAGGCATTTCAAAAATAGGTGACGATAGGCATTTCAGATATAGGTGCCGATAGGCACTTCAGATATAATTGCCGATTGGCATTTTAAAAACAGTAGCCGATAGGCGTTTTAGATATAGAAGCCGATAGGCATTTCAAATATAGGTGCCGATAGGCATTCCAGATATGGTTGCCGATAGGCATTTCAAATATAGGTGCTGATAGGCATTTCAGATGTAGTTTCCGATAGGCATCTCAAAAATTGGTGCCAATAAGCATTTCAGATATAGGTGCCGATATGCATTTCAGATATAGTTGCCGATTGGAATTTTAAAAATAGGTGCCGATAGGCATTTCAGATATAGAAGCCGATAGGTATTTTAAATATAGGTGTCGATAGGCATTATAAATATGGTTGCCGATAGGCATTTCAAATATTGGTGCTGATAGGCATTTCAGATGTAGTTTCCGATAGGCTTTTTAAAAATAGGTGCCGATAGGCATTTCAGATATAGGTGCCGATAGGCATTTCAGATATAGTTGCCGATTGGCATTTTAAAAATAGGTGCCAATAGACATTTCAGATATAGAAGCCGATAGGCATTTCAAATATAGGTGCCGATAAGCATTCCAGATATGGTTGCCGATAGGCATTTCAAAATGAGGTGCTGATAGGCATTTCAGATCTAGTTTCCGATTGGCATTTCAAAAATTGGTGCCGATAGGCATTTCAGATATAAGTGCTGATAGGCATTTCAGATATAGTTGCCGATTGGTGTTTTAAAAATAGGTGCCGATAGGCATTTCAGATATAGAAGCCGATAGGTATTTCAAATATAGGTGTCGATAGGCATGTCAGATATGGTTGCCGATAGGCATTTTAAATATAGGTGCTGATAGGCATTTCAGATGTAGTTTATGATAGGCATTTCAAAAATAGGTGCCGATAGGCATTTCAGATATAGGTGCTAATAGGCATTTCAGATACAGTTGCCGATTGGCATTTTAAAAATAGTGCCGATAGGCATTTCAGATATAGAAGCCGATAGGCATTTCAAATATAGGTGCCGATAGGCATTTCAGATATAAATGCCGAAAGGCATTTCAGATATAGGCGCCGATAGGCATTTCTGATGTGGTTGCCGATAGGCATTTCAAATATAGGTGCTGATAGGCATTTCAGATGTGGTTTTCGATAGGCATTTCAAAAATAGGTGCCGATAGGCAATTCAGATATAGGTGCCAATAGGCACTTCAGAAATAGTTGCCGATTGGCATTTTAAAAATAGGTGCTGATAGGCATTTCAGATATAGAAGCCGATAGGCATTTCAAATATAGGTGCCGATAGGCATTCCAGATATGATTGCCGATAGGCATTTCAAATATAGGTGCTGATAGCCATTTCAGATGTAGTTTCCGATAGGCATTTCAAAAATAGGTGCCGATAGGCATTTCAGATATAGGTGCCGATAGGCATTTCAGATATAGTTGCCGATTGGCATTTTAAAAATAGGTGCCGATTGGCAATTCAGATATAGAAGCCGATAGGCATTTCAAATATAGGTGCCGATAGGCATTCCAGATATGGTTGCCGATAGGCATTTCAAATATTGGTGCTGATAGGCATTTCAGATGTAGTTTCCGATAGGCATTTCAAAAATAGGTGCCGATATGCATTTCAGATATAGGTGCCGATAGGCATTTCAGATATAGTTGCCTATTGGCATTTTAAAAATAGGTGCCGATAGGCATTTCAGATAAAAATCCGATTAGCATTTCAAATATAGGTGCCGATAGGCATTCCAGATATGGTTGCCGATAGGCATTTCAAATATAGGTGCTGATAGGCATTTCAGATGTAGTTTCCGATCGGCATTTCAAAAATAGGTGCCGATAGGCATTTCAGATATAGGTGCCGATAGGCATTTCAGATATAGTTGCCGATTGGCATTTTAAAAATAGGTGCCGATAGGCATTTCAGATATAGAAGCCGATAGGCATTTCAAATATAGGTGCCGATAGGCATTCCAGATTTATTTGCCGATAGGCATTTCAAATATACGTGCTGATAAGCATTTCAGATGTAGTTTCCGATAGGCATTTCAAAAATAGGTGCCGATAGGCATTTCAGATATAGGTGCCGATAGGCATTTCAGATATAGTTGCCGATTGGCATTTTAGAAATAGGTGCCTATAGGCATTTCAGATATAGAAGCCGATAGGTATTTTAAATATAGGTGTCGATAGGCATTTCAGATATGGTTGCCGATAGGCATTTCAAATATAGGTGCTGATAAGCATTCCAGATGTAGTTTCCGATAGGCTATTCAAAAATTGGTGCCGATAGGCATTTCAGATATAGGTGCCGATAGGCATTTCAGATATAGTTACCGATTGGCATTTTAAAAATATATGCCGATAGGCATTTCAGATATAGAAGCCGATAGGCATTTCAAATATAGGTATCGATGGGCATTCCAGATATGGTTGCCGATAGGCATTTCAAATATAGGTGCTGATAGGCATTTCAGATGTAGTTTCCGATAGGCATTTCAAAAATTGGTGCCGATAGGCATTTCAGATATAGGTGCCGATAGGCATTTCAAATTTAGTTGCCGATTGGCATTTTAAAAATGGGTGTCGATAGGCATTTCAGATATAGAAGCCGATAGGCATTTCAAATAGAGGTGCCGATTGGCATTTTAAAAATGGGTGTCGATAGGCATTTCATATATAGAAGCCGATAGGCATTTCAAATATATGTGCCGATAGGCATTCCAGATATGGTTGCCGATAGGCATTTCAAATATAGGTGCTGATAGGCATTCCAGATGTAGTTTCCGATAGGCTATTCAAAAATTGGTGCCGATAGGCATTTCAGATATAGGTGCCGATAGGCATTTCAGATATAGTTGCCGATTGGCATTTTAAAAATAGGTGCCGATAGGCATTTCAGATATAGAAGCCGATAGGCATTTCAAATATAGGTGCCGATAGGCATTCCAGATTTATTTGCCGATAGGCATTTCAAATATACGTGCTGATAAGCATTTCAGATGTAGTTTCCGATAGGCATTTCAAAAATAGGTGCCGATAGGCATTTCAGATATAGGTGCCGATAGGCATTTCAAATTTAGTTGCCGATTGGCATTTTAAAAATGGGTGCCGATAGGCATTTCAGATATAGAAGCCGATAGGTATTTCAAATATAGGTGTCGATAGGCATGTCAGATATGGTTGCCGATAGGCATTTTAAATATAGGTGCTGATAGGCATTTCAGATGTAGTTTATGATAGGCATTTCAAAAATAGGTGCCGATAGGCATTTCAGAGATAGGTGCTAATAGGCATTTCAGATACAGTTGCCGATTGGCATTTTAAAAATAGTGCCGATAGGCATTTCAGATATAGAAGCCGATAGGCATTTCAAATATAGGTGCCGATAGGCATTTCAGATATAAATGCCGAAAGGCATTTCAGATATAGGCGCCGATAGGCATTTCTGATGTGGTTGCCGATAGGCATTTCAAATATAGGTGCTGATAGGCATTTCAGATGTGGTTTTCGATAGGCATTTCAAAAATAGGTGCCGATAGGCAATTCAGATATAGGTGCCAATAGGCACTTCAGAAATAGTTGCCGATTGGCATTTTAAAAATAGGTGCCGATAGGCATTTCAGATATAGAAGCCGATTGCATTTCAAATATAGGTGCCGATAGGCATTCCAGATATGATTGCCGATAGGCATTTCAAATATAGGTGCTGATAGCCATTTCAGATGTAGTTTCCGATAGGCATTTCAAAAATAGGTGCCGATAGGCATTTCAGATATAGGTGCCGATAGGCATTTCAGATATAGTTGCCGATTGGCATTTTAAAAATAGGTGCCGATTGGCAATTCAGATATAGAAGCCGATAGGCATTTCAAATATAGGTGCCGATAGGCATTCCAGATATGGTTGCCGATAGGCATTTCAAATATAGGTGCTGACAGGCATTTCAGATGTAGTTTCCGATAGGCATCTCAAAAATTGGTGCCGATAAGCATTTCAGATATAGGTGCCGATATGCATTTCAGATAAAGTTGCCGATTGGCATTTTAAAAATAGGTGCCGATAGGCATTTCAGATATAGAAGGCGATAGGTATTTTAAATATAGGTGTCGATAAGCATTTCAGATATGGTTGCCGATAGGCATTTTAAATATTGGTGCTGATAGGCATTTCAGATGTAGTTTCCGATAGGCATTTCAAAAATAGGTGCCGATAGGCATTTCAGACATAGGTGCCGATAGGCATTACAGATATAGTTGCCGATTGGCATTTTAAAAATAGGTGCCGATAGGCATTTCAGATATAAAAGCCGAAAGGCATTTTAAATATAGGTGCCGATAGGCATTCCAGATATGGTTGCCTATTAGCATTTCAAATATAGGTGCTGATAGGCATTTCAGATGTAGTTTCCGATAGGCATTTCAAAAATAGGTGCCGATAGGCATTTCAGATATAGGTGTCGATAGGCATTTCAGATATAGTAGCCGATTGGCATTTTAAAAATAGGTGCCGATAGGCATTTCAGATATAGAAGCCGAAAGGTATTTCAAATATAGGTGTCGATTGGCATTTCAGATATGGTTGCCGATAGGCATATCAAATATTGGTGCTTATAGGCATTTCAGATGTAGTTTCCGATAGGCATTTCAAAAATACGTGACGATAGGCATTTCAGATATAGGTGCCGATAGGCATTACAGATATTGTTGCCGATTATCATTTTAAAAATAGGTGCCGATAGGCATTTCTGATATAGAAGCCGATAGGCATTTCAAATATAGGTGCCGATAGGCATTCCAGATATGGTTGCCGATAGGCATTTCAAATATAGGTGCTGATAGGCATTTCAGATGTAGTTTCCGATAGGCATTTCAAAAATAGGTGCCGATAGACATTTTAGATAAGGTGCCGATGGGCATTTCAGATATAGTTGCCGATTGGCATTTTAAAAATAGGTGCCGGTAGGCATTTCAGATATAGAAGCCGATAGGCATTTCAAATATAGGTGTCGATAAGCATTCCAGATATGGTTGCCGATAGGCATTTCAAATATTGGTGCTGATAGGCATTTCAGATGTAGTTTCCGATAGGCATTTCAAAAATAGGTGCCGATATGCATTTCAGATATAGGTGCCGATAGGCATTTCAGATATAGTTGCCGATTGGCATTTTAAAAATAGGTGCCGATAGGCATTTCAGATATAGAAGCCGATTGGCATTTCAAATATAGGTGCCGATAGGCATTCCAGATATGGTTGCCGATAGGCATTTCAAATATAGGTGCTGATAGGCATTTCAGATGTAGTTTCCGATCGGCATTTCAAAAATAGGTGCCGATAGGCATTTCAGATATAGAAGCCGATAGGTATTTTAAATATAGGTGTCGATAGGCATTTCAGATATGGTTGCCGATAGGCATTTCAAATATAGGTGCTGATAGGCATTCCAGATGTAGTTTCCGATAGGCTATTCAAAAATTGGTGCCGATAGGCATTTCAGATATAGGTGCCGATAGGCATTTCAGATATAGTTACCGATTAGCATTTTAAAAATATATGCCGATAGGCATTTCAGATATAGAAGCCGATAGGCATTTCAAATATAGGTGCCGATAGGCATTCCAGATATGGTTGCCGATAGGCATTTCAAATATAGGTGCTGATAGGCATTTCAGATGTAGTTTCCGATAGGCATTTCAAAAATTGGTGCCGATAGGCATTTCAGATATAGGTGCCGATAGGCATTTCAAATTTAGTTGCCGATTGGCATTTTAAAAATGGGTGTCGATAGGCATTTCAGATATAGAAGCCGATAGGCATTTCAAATATAGGTGCCGATTGGCATTTTAAAAATGGGTGTCGATAGGCATTTCATATATAGAAGCCGATAGGCATTTCAAATATAGGTGCCGATAGGCATTCCAGATATGGTTGCCGATAGGCATTTCAAATATAGGTGCTGATAGGCATTCCAGATGTAGTTTCCGATAGGCTATTCAAAAATTGGTGCCGATAGGCATTTCAGATATAGAAGCCGATAGGCATTTCAAATATAGGTGCCGATAGGCATTCCAGATATGGTTGCCGATAGGCATTTCAAATATAGGTGCTGATAGGCATTTCAGATGTAGTTTCCGATAGGCATTTCAAAAATTGGTGCCGATAGGCATTTCAGATATAGGTGCCGATAGGCATTTCAGATATAGTTGCCGATTGGCATTTTAAAAATAGGTGCCGATAGGCATTTCAGATATAGAAGCCGAAAGGAATTTCAAATATAGGTGTCGATTGGCATTTCAGATATGGTTGCCGATAGGCATTTCAAATATTGGTCTTATAGGCATTTCAGATGTAGTTTCCGATAGGCATTTCAAAAATAGGTGACGATAGGCATTTCAGATATAGGTGCCGATAGGCATTACAGATATATTTGCCGATTGGCATTTTAAAAATAGGTGCCGATAGGAATTTCAGATATAGAAGGCGATAGGCATTTCAAATATAAGTGCCGATAGGCATTCCAGATATGGTTGCCGATAGGCATTTCAAATATAGGTGCTGATAGGCATTTCAGATGTAGTTTCCGATAAGCATTTCAAAAATAGGTGCCGATGGGCATTTCAGATATGGGTGCCGATGGGCATTTCAGATATAGTTGCCGGTTGGCATTTTAAAAATAGGTGCCGGTAGGCATTTAAGATATAGAAGCCGATAGGCATTTCAAATATAGGTGCCAATAAGCATTCCAGATATGGTTGTCGATAGGCATTTCAAATATTGGTGCTGATAGGCATTTCAGATGTTGTTTCCGATAAGCATTTCAAAAATAGGTGCCGAAGGCATTTCAGATATAGGTGCCGAGAGGCATTTTAGATATAGTTGCCGATTGGAATTTTAAAAATAGGTGCCGATAGGCATTTCAGATATAGAAGCCGATAGGCATTTCAAATATAGGTGCCGATAGGCATTCCAGATATGGTTGCCGATAGGCATTTCAAATATAGGTGCTGATAGGCATTTCAGATGTAGTTTCCGATAGGCATTTCAAAAATAGGTGCCGATAGGCATTTCAGATATAGGTGCCGATAGGCATTTCAGATATAGTTGCCGATTGGCATTTTAAAAATAGGTGCCGATAGGCATTTCAGATATAGAAGCCGATAGGCATTTCAAATATAGGTGCCGATAGGCATTTCAGATATAGTTGCCGATTAGCATTTTAAAAATAGGTGCCTATAGGCATTTCAGATATAGAAGCGGATAGGTATTTCAAATATAGGTGTCGATAGGCATTTCAAACAGAGGTGCTGATAGGCATTTCAGATGTAGTTTCCGATAGGCATTTCAAAAATAGGTGCCGATAGGCATTTCAGACATAGGTGCCGATAGGCATTACAGATATAGTTGCCGATTGGCATTTTAAAAATAGGTGCCGATAGGCATTTCAGATATAAAAGCCGATAGGCATTTTAAATATAGGTGCCGATAGGCATTCCAGATATGGTTGCCGATTAGCATTTCAAATATAGGTGCTGATAGGCATTTCAGATGTAGTTTCCGATAGGCATTTCAAAAATAGGTGCCGATAGGCATTTCAGATATAGGTGCCGATAGGCATTTCAGATATAGTAGCCGATTGGCATTTTAAAAATAGGTGCCTATAGGCATTTCAGATATAGAAGCCGAAAGGTATTTCAAATATAGGTGTCGATTGGCATTTCAGATATGGTTACCGATAGGCATATCAAATATTGGTGCTTATAGGCATTTCAGATGTAGTTTCCGATAGGCATTTCAAAAATACGTGACGATAGGCATTTCAGATATAGGTGCCGATAGGCATTACAGATATTGTTGCCGATTGGCATTTTAAAAATAGGTGCCTATAGGCATTTCTGATATAGAAGCCGATAGGCATTTCAAATATAGGTGCCGATAGGCATTCCAGATATGGTTTCCGATAGGCATTTCAAATATTGGTGCTGATAGGCATTTCAGATGTAGTTGCCGATTGGCATTTTAAAAATAGGTGCCGATAGGCATTTCAGATATAGAAGCCGATAGGCATTTCAAATATAGGTGCCGATAGGCATTCCAGATTTAGTTGCCGATAGGCATTTCAAATATACGTGCTGATAGGCATTTCAGATGTAGTTTCCGATAGGCATTTCAAAAATAGGTGCCGATAGGCATTTCAGATATAGGTGCCGAGAGGCATTTTAGATATAGTTGCCGATTGGAATTTTAAAAATAGGTGCCGATAGGCATTTCAGATATAGAAGCCGATAGGCATTTTAAATATAGGTGCCGATAGGCATTCCAGATATGGTTGCCGATAGGCATTTCAAATATAGGTGCTGATAGGCATTTCAGATGTAGTTTCCGATAGGCATTTCAAAAATAGGTGCCGATAGGCATTTCAGATATAGGTGCCGATAGGCATTTCAGATATAGTTGCCGATTGGCATTTTAAAAATAGGTGCCGATAAGCATTTCAGATATAGAAGCCGATAGGCATTTCAAATATAGGTGCCGATAGGCATTTCAGATATAGTTGCCGATTAGCATTTTAAAAATAGGTGCCTATAGGCATTTCAGATATAGAAGCGGATAGGTATTTCAAATATAGGTGTCAATAGGCATTTCAAACAGAGGTGCTGATAGGCATTTCAGATGTAGTTTCCGATAGGCATTTCAAAAATAGGTGCCGATAGGCATTTCAGACATAGGTGCCGATAGGCATTACAGATATAGTTGCCGATTGGCATTTTAAAAATAGGTGCCGATAGGCATTTCAGATATAAAAGCCGATAGGCATTTTAAATATAGGTGCCGATAGGCATTCCAGATATGGTTGCCGATTAGCATTTCAAATATAGGTGCTGATAGGCATTTCAGATGTAGTTTCCGATAGGCATTTCAAAAATAGGTGCCGATAGGCATTTCAGATATAGGTGCCGATAGGCATTTCAGATATAGTAGCCGATTGGCATTTTAAAAATAGGTGCCTATAGGCATTTCAGATATAGAAGCCGAAAGGTATTTCAAATATAGGTGTCGATTGGCATTTCAGATATGGTTACCGATAGGCATATCAAATATTGGTGCTTATAGGCATTTCAGATGTAGTTTCCGATAGGCATTTCAAAAATACGTGATGATAGGCATTTCAGATATAGGTGCCGATAGGCATTACAGATATTGTTGCCGATTGGCATTTTAAAAATAGGTGCCTATAGGCATTTCTGATATAGAAGCCGATAGGCATTTCAAATATAGGTGCCGATAGGCATTCCAGATATGGTTTCCGATAGGCATTTCAAATATAGGTGCTGATAGGCATTTCAGATGTAGTTTCCGATAGGCATTTCAAAAATAGGTGCCGATAGGCATTTTAGATAAGGTGCCGATGGGCATTTCAGATATAGTTGCCGATTGGCATTTTAAAAATAGGTGCCGGTAGGCATTTCAGATATAGAAGCCGATAGGCATTTCAAATATAGGTGTCGATAAGCATTCCAGATATGGTTGCCGATAGGCATTTCAAATATTGGTGCTGATAGGCATTTCAGATGTAGTTTCCGATAGGCATTTCAAAAATAGGTGCCGATAGGCATTTCAGATATAGGTGCCGATAGGCATTTCAGATATAGTTGCCGATTGGCATTTTAAAAATAGGTGCCGATAGGCATTTCAGATATAGAAGCCGATTGGCATTTCAAATATAGGTGCCGATAGGCATTCCAGATTTGGTTGCCGATAGGCATTTCAAATATAGGTGCTGATAGGCATTTCAGATGTAGTTTCCGATCGGCATTTCAAAAATAGGTGCCGATAGGCATTTCAGATATAGGTGCCGATAGGCATTTCAGATATAGTTGCCGATTGGCATTTTAAAAATAGGTGCCGATAGGCATTTCAGATATAGAAGCCGATAGGCATTTCAAATATAGGTGCCGGTAGGCATTCCAGATTTAGTTGCCGATAGGCATTTCAAATATACGTGCTGATAGGCATTTCAGATGTAGTTTCCGATAGGCATTTCAAAAATAGGTGCCGATAGGCATTTCAGATATAGGTGCCGATAGGCATTTCAGATATAGTTGCCGATTGGCATTTTAGAAATAGGTGCCTATAGGCATTTCAGATATAGAAGCCGATAGGTATTTTAAATATAGGTGTCGATAGGCATTTCAGATATGGTTGCCGATAGGCATTTCAAATATAGGTGCTGATAGGCATTCCAGATGTAGTTTCCGATAGGCTATTCAAAAATTGGTGCCGATAGGCATTTCAGATATAGGTGCCGATAGGCATTTCAGATATAGTTAACGATTGGCATTTTAAAAATATATGCCGATAGGCATTTCAGATATAGAAGCCGATAGGCATTTCAAATATAGGTGCCGATAGGCATTCCAGATATGGTTGCCGATAGGCATTTCAAATATAGGTGCTGATAGGCATTTCAGATGTAGTTTCCGATAGGCATTTCAAAAATTGGTGCCGATAGGCATTTCAGATATAGGTGCCGATAGGCATTTCAAATTTAGTTGCCGATTGGCATTTTAAAAATGGATGTCGATAGGCATTTCAGATATAGAAGCCGATAGGCATTTCAAATATAGGTGCCGATTGGCATTTTAAAAATGGGTGTCGATAGGCATTTCATATATAGAAGCCGATAGGCATTTCAAATATAGGTGCCGATAGGCATTCCAGATATGGTTGCCGATAGGCATTTCAAATATAGGTGCTGATAGGCATTCCAGATGTAGTTTCCGATAGGCTATTCAAAAATTGGTGCCGATAGGCATTTCAGATATAGGTGCCGATAGGCATTTCAGATATAGTTACCGATTGGCATTTTAAAAATATATGCCTATAGGCATTTCAGATATAGAAGCCGATAGGCATTTCAAATATAGGTGCCGATAGGCATTCCAGATATGGTTGCCGATAGGCATTTCAAATATAGGTGCTGATAGGCATTTCAGATGTAGTTTCCGATAGGCATTTCAAAAATTGGTGCCGATAGGCATTTCAGATATAGGTGCCGATAGGCATTTCAGATATAGTTGCCGATTGGCATTTTAAAAATAGGTGCCGATAGGCATTTCAGATATAGAAGCCGAAAGGAATTTCAAATATAGGTGTCGATTGGCATTTCAGATATGGTTGCCGATAGGCATTTCAAATATTGGTCTTATAGGCATTTCAGATGTAGTTTCCGATAGGCATTTAAAAATAGGTGACGATAGGCATTTCAGATATAGGTGCCGATAGGCATTACAGATATATTTGCCGATTGGCATTTTAAAAATAGGTGCCGATAGGAATTTCAGATATAGAAGCCGATAGGCATTTCAAATATAAGTGCCGATAGGCATTCCAGATATGGTTGCCGATAGGCATTTCAAATATAGGTGCTGATAGGCATTTCAGATGTAGTTTCCGATAAGCATTTCAAAAATAGGTGCCGATGGGCATTTCAGATATAGGTGCCGATGGGCATTTCAGATATAGTTGCCGGTTGGCATTTTAAAAATAGGTGCCGGTAGGCATTTCAGATATAGAAGCCGATAGGCATTTCAAATATAGGTGGCAATAAGCATTCCAGATATGGTTGCCGATAGGCATTTCAAATATTGGTGCTGATAGGCATTTCAGATGTTGTTTCCGATAAGCATTTCAAAAATAGGTGCCGATAGGCATTTCAGATATAGGTGCCGATAGGCATATCAGATATAGTTGCCGATTGGAATTTTAAAAATAGGTGCCGATAGGCATTTCAGATATAGAAGCCGATAGGCATTTCAAATATAGGTGCCGATAGGCATTCTAGATATGGTTTGCCGATAGGCATTTCAAATATAGGTGCTGATAGGCTTTTTAGATGTAGTTTCCGATAGGCATTTCAAAAATAGGTGCCAATAGGCATTTCAGATATAGGTGCCGATAGGCATTTCAGATATAGTTGCTAATTGGCATTTTAAAAATAGGTGCCGATAGTTATTTCAGATATAGAAGCCGATAGGCATTTCAAATATAGGTGCCGATAGGCATTCCAGATATGGTTGCCGATAGGCATTTCAAATATAGGTGCTGATAGGCATTTCAGATGTAGTTTCCGATAGCATTTCAAAAGTTGGTGCCGATAGGCATTTCAGATATAGGTGCCGATAGGCATTTCAGATATAATTTCCGATTGGCATTTTAAAAATAGGTGCCGATAGGCATTTCGGATATAGAAGCCGATAGGTATTTCAAATATAGGTGTCGATAGGCATTTCAGATATGGTTGCCGATAGGCATTTTAAATATAGGTGCTGTTAGGCATTTCAGATGTAGTTTCCGATAGGCATTTCAAAAATAAGTGCCGATAGGCATTTCAGATATAGGTGCCGATAGGCATTTCAGATATAGTTGCCGATTGGCATTTTAAAAATAGTGCCGATAGGCATTTCAGATATAGAAGCCGATAGGCATTTCAAATATAGGTGCCGATAGGCATTTCAGATATAAATGCCGAAAGGCATTTCAGATATAGGCGCCGATAGGCATTTCTGATGTGGTTGCCGATAGGCATTTCAAATATAGGTGCTGATAGGCATTTCAGATGTAGTTTTCTATAGGCATTTCAAAAATAGGTGCCGATAGGCAATTCAGATATAGGTGCCAATAGGCACTTCAGAAATAGTTGCCGATTGGCATTTTAAAAATAGGTGCCGATAGGCATTTCAGATATAGAAGCCGATAGGCATTTAAATATAGGTGCCTATAGGCATTCCAGATATGGTTGCCGATAGGCATTTCAAATATAGGTGCTGATAGCCATTTCAGATGTAGTTTCCGATAGGCATTTCAAAAATAGGTGCCGATAGGCATTTTGGATATAGGTGCCGATAGGCATTTCAGATATAGTTGCCGATTGGCATTTTAAAAATAGGTGCCGGTACACATTTTAGATGTAGTTTCCGATAGGCATTTCAAAAATAGGTGCCGATAGGCATTTTTGATATAGGTGCCGATAGGCATATCAGATATAGTTGCCGATAGGCATTTAAAATATAGGTGCCGATAGGCATTTCAAATATAGGTGTCGATAGGCATTTCAGATATAAATGCCGAAAGGCATTTCAGATATAGGTGCCGATAGGCATTTCTGATTTGGTTGCCTATAGCATTTCAAATATAGGTGCTGATAGGCATTTCAGATGTAGTTTTCGATAGGCATTTCAAAAATAGGTGACGATAGGCATTTCAGATATAGGTGCCGATAGGCACTTCAGATATAGTTGCCGATTGGCATTTTAAAAACAGGAGCCGATAGGCGTTTCAGATATAGAAGCCGATAGGCATTTCAAATATAGGTGCCGATAGGCATTCCAGATATGGTTGCCGATAGGCATTTCAAATATAGGTGCTGATAAGCATTTCAGATGTAGTTTCCGATAGGCATCTCAAAAATTGGTGCCGATAAGCATTTCAGATATAGGTGCCGATATGCATTTCAGATATAGTTGCCGATTGGCATTTTAAAAATAGGTGCCGATAGGCATTTCAGATATAGCTGCCGATAGGTATTTTAAATATAGGTGTCGATAGGCATTATAAATATGGTTGCCGATAGGCATTTCAAATATTGGTGCTGATAGGCATTTCAAATGTAGTTTCCGATAGGCTTTTCAAAAATAGGTGCCGATAGGCATTTCAGATATAGGTGCCGATAGGCATTTCAGATATAGTTGCTGATTGGCATTTTAAAAATAGGTGCCAATAGACATTTCAGATATAGAAGCCGATAGGCATTTCAAATATAGGTGCCGATAAGCATTCCAGATATGGTTGCCGATAGGCATTTCAAATATAGGTGCTGATAGGCATTTCAGATCTAGTTTCCGATAGGCATTTCAAAAATTGGTGCCGATAGGCATTTCAGATATAGGTGCTGATAGGCATTTCAGATATAGTTGCCGATTGGCGTTTTAAAAATTGGTGCCGATAGGCATTTCAGATATTGAAGCCGATAGGTATTTCAAATATAGGTGTCGATAGGCATGTCAGATATGGCTGCCGATAGGCATTTCAAATATAGGTGCTGATAGGCATTCCAGATGTAGTTTCCGATAGGCTATTCAAAAATTGGTGCCGATAGGCATTTCAGATATAGTTAACGATTGGCATTTTAAAAATATATGCCGATAGGCATTTCAGATATAGAAGCCGATAGGCATTTCAAATATAGGTGCCGATAGGCATTCCAGATATGGTTGCCGATAGGCATTTCAAATATAGGTGCTGATAGGCATTTCAGATGTAGTTTCCGATAGGCATTTCAAAAATTGGTGCCGATAGGCATTTCAGATATAGGTGCCGATAGGCATTTCAAATTTAGTTGCCGATTGGCATTTTAAAAATGGATGTCGATAGGCATTTCAGATATAGAAGCCGATAGGCATTTCAAATATAGGTGCCGATTGGCATTTTAAAAATGGGTGTCGATAGGCATTTCATATATAGAAGCCGATAGGCATTTCAAATATAGGTGCCGATAGGCATTCCAGATATGGTTGCCGATAGGCATTTCAAATATAGGTGCTGATAGGCATTCCAGATGTAGTTTCCGATAGGCTATTCAAAAATTGGTGCCGATAGGCATTTCAGATATAGGTGCCGATAGGCATTTCAGATATAGTTACCGATTGGCATTTTAAAAATATATGCCGATAGGCATTTCAGATATAGAAGCCGATAGGCATTTCAAATATAGGTGCCGATAGGCATTCCAGATATGGTTGCCGATAGGCATTTCAAATATAGGTGTGCTGATAGGCATTTCAGATGTAGTTTCCGATAGGCATTTCAAAAATTGGTGCCGATAGGCATTTCAGATATAGGTGCCGATAGGCATTTCAGATATAGTTGCCGATTGGCATTTTAAAACTAGGTGCCGATAGGCATTTCAGATATAGAAGCCGAAAGGAATTTCAAATATAGGTGTCGATTGGCATTTCAGATATGGTTGCCGATAGGCATTTCAAATATTGGTCTTATAGGCATTTCAGATGTAGTTTCCGATAGGCATTTAAAAATAGGTGACGATAGGCATTTCAGATATAGGTGCCGATAGGCATTACAGATATATTTGCCGATTGGCATTTTAAAAATAGGTGCCGATAGGAATTTCAGATATAGAAGCCGATAGGCATTTCAAATATAAGTGCCGATAGGCATTCCAGATATGGTTGCCGATAGGCATTTCAAATATAGGTGCTGATAGGCATTTCAGATGTAGTTTCCGATAAGCATTTCAAAAATAGGTGCCGATGGGCATTTCAGATATAGGTGCCGATGGGCATTTCAGATATAGTTGCCGGTTGGCATTTTAAAAATAGGTGCCGGTAGGCATTTCAGATATAGAAGCCGATAGGCATTCAAATATAGGTGGCAATAAGCATTCCCAGATATGGTTGCCGATAGGCATTTCAAATATTGGTGCTGATAGGCATTTCAGATGTTGTTTCCGATAAGCAATTCAAAAATAGGTGCCGATAGGCATTTCAGATATAGGTGCCGATAGGCATATCAGATATAGTTGCCGATTGGAATTTTAAAAATAGGTGCCGATAGGCATTTCAGATATAGAAGCCGATAGGCATTTCAAATATAGGTGCCGATAGGCATTCTAGATATGGTTTGCCGATAGGCATTTCAAATATAGGTGCTGATAGGCTTTTTAGATGTAGTTTCCGATAGGCATTTCAAAAATAGGTGCCAATAGGCATTTCAGATATAGGTGCCGATAGGCATTTCAGATATAGTTGCTAATTGGCATTTTAAAAATAGGTGCCGATAGTTATTTCAGATATAGAAGCCGATAGGCATTTCAAATATAGGTGCCGATAGGCATTCCAGATATGGTTGCCGATAGGCATTTCAAATATAGGTGCTGATAGGCATTTCAGATGTAGTTTCCGATAGCATTTCAAAAGTTGGTGCCGATAGGCATTTCAGATATAGGTGCCGATAGGCATTTCAGATATAATTTCCGATTGGCATTTTAAAAATAGGTGCCGATAGGCATTTCGGATATAGAAGCCGATAGGTATTTCAAATATAGGTGTCGATAGGCATTTCAGATATGGTTGCCGATAGGCATTTTAAATATAGGTGCTGTTAGGCATTTCAGATGTAGTTTCCGATAGGCATTTCAAAAATAAGTGCCGATAGGCATTTCAGATATAGGTGCCGATAGGCATTTCAGATATAGTTGCCGATTGGCATTTTAAAAATAGTGCCGATAGGCATTTCAGATATAGAAGCCGATAGGCATTTCAAATATAGGTGCCGATAGGCATTTCAGATATAAATGCCGAAAGGCATTTCAGATATAGGCGCCGATAGGCATTTCTGATGTGGTTGCCGATAGGCATTTCAAATATAGGTGCTGATAGGCATTTCAGATGTAGTTTTCTATAGGCATTTCAAAAATAGGTGCCGATAGGCAATTCAGATATAGGTGCCAATAGGCACTTCAGAAATAGTTGCCGATTGGCATTTTAAAAATAGGTGCCGATAGGCATTTCAGATATAGAAGCCGATAGGCATTTAAATATAGGTGCCTATAGGCATTCCAGATATGGTTGCCGATAGGCATTTCAAATATAGGTGCTGATAGCCATTTCAGATGTAGTTTCCGATAGGCATTTCAAAAATAGGTGCCGATAGGCATTTTGGATATAGGTGCCGATAGGCATTTCAGATATAGTTGCCGATTGGCATTTTAAAAATAGGTGCCGGTACACATTTTAGATGTAGTTTCCGATAGGCATTTCAAAAATAGGTGCCGATAGGCATTTCCGATATAGGTGCCGATAGGCATATCAGATATAGTTGCCGATAGGCATTTAAAATATAGGTGCCGATAGGCATTTCAAATATAGGTGTCGATAGGCATTTCAGATATAAATGCCGAAAGGCATTTCAGATATAGGTGCCGATAGGCATTTCTGATTTGGTTGCCTATAGCATTTCAAATATAGGTGCTGATAGGCATTTCAGATGTAGTTTTCGATAGGCATTTCAAAAATAGGTGACGATAGGCATTTCAGATATAGGTGCCGATAGGCACTTCAGATATAGTTGCCGATTGGCATTTTAAAAACAGGAGCCGATAGGCGTTTCAGATATAGAAGCCGATAGGCATTTCAAATATAGGTGCCGATAGGCATTCCAGATATGGTTGCCGATAGGCATTTCAAATATAGGTGCTGATAAGCATTTCAGATGTAGTTTCCGATAGGCATCTCAAAAATTGGTGCCGATAAGCATTTCAGATATAGGTGCCGATATGCATTTCAGATATAGTTGCCGATTGGCATTTTAAAAATAGGTGCCGATAGGCATTTCAGATATAGCTGCCGATAGGTATTTTAAATATAGGTGTCGATAGGCATTATAAATATGGTTGCCGATAGGCATTTCAAATATTGGTGCTGATAGGCATTTCAAATGTAGTTTCCGATAGGCTTTTCAAAAATAGGTGCCGATAGGCATTTCAGATATAGGTGCCGATAGGCATTTCAGATATAGTTGCTGATTGGCATTTTAAAAATAGGTGCCAATAGACATTTCAGATATAGAAGCCGATAGGCATTTCAAATATAGGTGCCGATAAGCATTCCAGATATGGTTGCCGATAGGCATTTCAAATATAGGTGCTGATAGGCATTTCAGATCTAGTTTCCGATAGGCATTTCAAAAATTGGTGCCGATAGGCATTTTAGATATAGGTGCTGATAGGCATTTCAGATATAGTTGCCGATTGGCGTTTTAAAAATAGGTGCCGATAGGCATTTCAGATATTGAAGCCGATAGGTATTTCAAATATAGGTGTCGATAGGCATGTCAGATATGGCTGCCGATAGGCATTTTAAATATAGGTGCTGATAGGCATTTCAGATGTAGTTTATGATAGGCATTTCAAAAATAGGTGCCGATAGGCATTTCAGATATAGGTGCTAATAGGCATTTCAGATACAGTTGCCGATTGGCATTTTAAAAATAGTGCCGATAGGCATTTCAGATATAGAAGCCGATAGGCATTTCAAATATAGGTGCCGATAGGCATTTCAGATATAAATGCCGAAAGGCATTTCAGATATAGGCGCCTATAGGCATTTCTGATGTGGTTGCCGATAGGCATTTCAAATATAGGTGCTGATAGGCATTTCAGATGTGGTTTTCGATAGGCATTTCAAAAATAGGTGCCGATAGGCAATTCAGATATAGGTGCCAATAGGCACTTCAGAAATAGTTGCCGATTGGCATTTTAAAAATAGGTGCCGATAGGCATTTCAGATATAGAAGCCGATAGGCATTTCAAATATAGGTGCCGATAGGCATTCCAGATATGGTTGCCGATAGGCATTTCAAATATAGGTGCTGATAGCCATTTCAGATGTAGTTTCCGATAGGCATTTCAAAAATAGGTGCCGATAGGCATTTCAGATATAGGTGCCGATAGGCATTTCAGATATAGTTGCCGATTGGCATTTTAAAAATAGGTGCCGGTAGGCATTTCAGATATAGAAGCCGATAGGCATTTCAAATGTAGGTGTCGATAAGCATTCCAGATATGGTTGCCGATAGGCATTTCAAATATTGGTGCTGATAGGCATTTCAGATGTAGTTTCCGATAGGCATTTCAAAAATAGGTGCCGATAGGCATTTCAGATATAGGTGCCGATAGGCATTTCAAATATAGTTAACGATTGGCATTTTAAAAATAGGTGCCGATAGGCATTTCAGATATAGAAGCCGATTGGCATTTCAAATATAGGTGCCGATAGGCATTCCAGATATGGTTGCCGATAGGCATTTCAAATATAGGTGCTGATACGCATTTTAGATGTAGTTTCCGATCGGCATTTCAAAAATAGGTGCCGATAGGCATTTCAGATATAGGTGCCGATAGGCATTTCAGATATAGTTGCCGATTGGCATTTTAAAAATAGGTGCCGATAGGCATTTCAGATATAGAAGCCGATAGGCATTTCCAATATAGGTGCCGATAGGCATTCCAGATTTAGTTGCCGATAGGCATTTCAAATATACGTGCTGATAGGCATTTCAGATGTAGTTTCCGATAGGCATTTCAAAAATAGGTGCCGATAGGCATTTAAGATATAGGTGCCGATAGGCATTTCAGATATAGTTGCCGATTGGCATTTTAGAAATAGGTGCCTATAGGCATTTCAGATATAGAAGCCGATAGGTATTTTAAATATAGGTGTCGATAGGCATTTCAGATATGGTTGCCGTTAGGCATTTCAAATATAGGTGCTGATAGGCATTCCAGATGTAGTTTCCGATAGGCTATTCAAAAATTGGTGCCGATAGGCCTTTCAGATATAGGTGCCGATAGGCATTTCAGATATAGTTACCGATTGGCATTTTAAAAATATATGCCGATAGGCATTTCAGATATAGAAGCCGATAGGCATTTCAAATATAGGTGCCGATAGGCATTCCAGATATGGTTGCCGATAGGCATTTCAAATATAGGTGCTGATAGGCATTTCAGATGTAGTTTCCGATAGGCATTTCAAAAATTAGTGCCGATAGGCATTTCAGATATAGGTGCCGATAGGCATTTCAAATTTAGTTGCCGATTGGCATTTTAAAAATGGGTGTCGATAGGCATTTCAGATATAGAAGCCGATAGGCATTTCAAATATAGGTGCCGATTGACATTTTAAAAATGGGTGTCGATAGGCATTTCATATATAGAAGCCGATAGGCATTTCAAATATAGGTGCCGATAGGCATTCCAGATATGGTTGCCGATAGGCATTTCAAATATAGGTGCTGATAGGCATTCCAGATGTAGTTTCCGATAGGCTATTCAAAAATTGGTGCCGATAGGCATTTCAGATATAGGTGCCGATAGGCATTTCAGATATAGTTGCCGATTGGCATTTTAAAAATAGGTGCCGATAGGCATTTCAGATATAGAAGCCGAAAGGTATTTCAAATATAGGTGTCGATTGGCATTTCAGATATAGGTGCCGATAGGTATTTCAGATATAGTTACCGATTGGCATTTTAAAAATATATGCCGATAGGCATTTCAGATATAGAAGCCGATAGGCATTTCAAATATAGGTGCCGATAGGCATTCCAGATATGGTTGCCGATAGGCATTTCAAATATAGGTGCTGATAGGCATTTCAGATGTAGTTTCCGATAGGCATTTCAAAAATAGGTGACGATAGGCATTTCAGATATAGGTGCCGATGGGCATTTCAAATATAGGTGCCGATAAGCATTCCAGATATGGTTGCCGATAGGCATTTCAAATATAGGTGCTGATAGGCATTTCAGGTGTAGTTTCCGATAGGCATTTCAAAAATAGGAGCCGATAGGCATTTCAGATATAGGTGCTGATAGGCATTTCAGATATAGTTGCCGATTGGCATTTTAAAAATAGGTGCCTATAGGCATTTCAGATATAGAAGCCAATAGGTATTTTAAATATAGGTGTCGATTGGCATTTCAGATATGGTTGCCGATAGGCATTTCAAATATAGGTGCTGATAGGCATTTCAGGTGTAGTTTCCGATAGGCATTTCAAAAATAGGTGCCGATAGGCATTTCAGATATAGGTGCCGATGGGCATTTCAGATATAGTTGCCGATTGGCATTTTAAAAATAGGTGCCGATAGGCATTTCAGATATAGAAGCCGATAGGCATTTCAAATATAGGTGGCGATAGGCATTCCAGATATGGTTGCCGATAGGCATTTCAAATATAGGTGCTGATAGGCCTTTCAGATGTAGTTTCCGATCGGCATTTCAAAAATAGGTGCCGATAGGCATTTCAGATATAGGTGCTGATAGGCATTTCAGATATATTTGCCGATTGGCATTTTAAAAATAGGTGCCGATAGGCATTTCAGATATAGAAACCGATAGGCATTTCAAATATAGGTGCCGATAGGTATTCCAGATATAGTTGCCGATTTGCATTTTAAAAATAGGTGCCGATAGGCATTTCAGATATAGAAGCCGATAGGCATTTCAAATATAGGTGCAGATAGGCATTCCAGATATGGTTGTCGATAGGCATTTCAAATATAGGTGCTGATAGGCATTTCAGATGTAGTTTCCGATAAGCATTTCAAAAATAGGTGCCGATGGGCATTTCACATATAGGTGCCGATGGGCATTTCAGATATAGTTGCCGGTTGGCATTTTAAAAATAGGTGCCGATAGGCATTTCAGATATAGAAGCCGATAGGCATTTCAAATATAGGTGCCGATAGGCATTCCAGATATGGTTGCCGATGGGCATTTCAAATATAGGTGCTGATAGGCATTCCAGATGTAGTTTCCGATAGGCATTTCAAAAATTGGTGCCGATAGGTTTTTCACATATAGGTGCCGATAGGCATTTCAGATATAGTTACCGATTGGTATTTTAAAAATAGGTGCCGATAGGCATTTCAGATATAGAAGCCGATAGGCATTTCAAATATAGGTGCCGATAGGCATTCCAGATATGGTTGCCGATGGGCATTTCAAATATAGGTGCTGATAGGCATTTCAGATGTAGTTTCCGATAGCATTTTAAAAGTGGGTGCCGATAGGCATTTCAGATATAGGTGCCGATAGGCATTTCAGATATAGTTGCCGATTGGCATTTTAAAAATAGGTGCCGATAGGCATTTCAGATATAGAAGCCGATAGGTATTTCAAATATAGGTGTCGATAGGCATTTCAGATATGGTTGCCGACAGGCATTTCAAATACAGGTGCTTATAGGCATTTCAAATGTAGTTTCCGATAGGCATTTCAAAAATAGGTGCCGATAGGCATTTCAGATATAGGTGCCGATAGGCATTTCAGATATAGGCGCCGATAGGCATTTCTGATGTGGTTGCCGATAGGCATTTCAAATATAGGTGCTGATAGGCATTTCAGATGTGGTTTTCGATAGGCATTTCAAAAATAGGTGCCGATAGGCAATTCAGATATAGGTGCCAATAGGCACTTCAGAAATAGTTGCCGATTGGCATTTTAAAAATAGGTGCCGATAGGCATTTCAGATATAGAAGCCGATAGGCATTTCAAATATAGGTGCCGATAGGCATTCCAGATATGGTTGCCGATAGGCATTTCAAATATAGGTGCTGATAGCCATTTCAGATGTAGTTTCCGATAGGCATTTCAAAAATAGGTGCCGATAGGCATTTCAGATATAGGTGCCGATAGGCATTTCAGATATAGTTGCCGATTGGCATTTTAAAAATAGGTGCCGGTAGGCATTTCAGATATAGAAGCCGATAGGCATTTCAAATGTAGGTGTCGATAAGAACTCCAGATATGGTTGCCGATAGGCATTTCAAATATTGGCGCTGATAGGCATTTCAGATGTAGTTTTCGATAGGCATTTCAAAGATAGGTGCCGACAGGCATTTCAGATATAGGTGCCGATAGGCATTACAGATTTAGCCGCCGATTGGCATTTTAAAAATAGGTGCCCATAGGCATTTCAGATATAGAAGAGAATAGGCATTTCAAATATATGTGCTGATAGGCATTTTAGATGTAGTTTCCGATGGACATTTCAAAAATAGGTGCCGATAGGCATTTCAGATATAGGTGCCGATAGGCATTTCAGATATAGTTGCCGATTGGCATTTTAAAAATAGGTGCCGATAGGCATTTTAGATGTAGTTTCCGATAGGCATTTCAAAAATAGGTGCCGATAGGCATTTCAGATATAGGTGCCGTTAGGCATATCAGATATAGTTGCCGATTGGCATTTTAAAAATAGGTGCCGATAGGCATTTTAGATATAGAAGCCGATAGGCATTTCAAATATAGGTGCCGATAGGCATTCCAGATATGGTTGCCGATAGGCATTTTAAATATAGGTGCTGATAGGCATTTCAGATGTAGTTTCTGAAAGGCAATTCAAAAATTGGTGCCGATAGGCATTTCAGATATAGGTGCCGATAGGCATTTCAGATATAGTTGCCGATTGGCATTTTAAAAATAGGTGCCGATAGGCATTTCAGATATAGAAGCCGATAGGTATTTCAAATATAGGTGTCGATAGGCATTTCAGATATAGTTGCCGATAGGCATTTCAAATATAGGTGCTGATAGGCATTTCAGATGTAGTTTCCGATAGGCATTTCAAAAATTGGTGCCGATAGGCATTTCAGATATAGGTGCCGATAGGCATTTCAGATATAGTTGCCGATTGGCATTTTAAAAATAGGTGCCGATAGGCATTTCAGATATAGAAGCCGAAAGGTATTTCAAATATAGGTGTCGATTGGCATTTCAGATATGGTTGCCGATAGGCATTTCAAATATTGGTGCTTATAGGCATTTCAGATGTAGTTTCCGATAGGCATTTCAAAAATAGGTGACGATAGGCATTTCAGATATAGGTGCCGATGGGCATTTCAGATATAGTTGCCGATTGGCATTTTAAAAATAGGTGCCGGTAGGCATTTCAGATATAGAAGCCGATAGGCATTTCAAATATAGGTGCCGATAGGCATTCCAGATATGGTTGCCGATAGGCATTTCAAATATAGGTGCTGATAAGCATTCCAGATGTAGTTTCCGATAGGCATTTCAAAAATTTGTGCCGATAGGCATTTCAGATATAGGTGCCGATAGGCATTTCAGATATAGTTACCGATTGGCATTCTAAAAATAGGTGCCGATAGGCATTTCAGATATAGAAGCCGATAGGCATTACAAATATAGTTGCCGATAGGCATTCCAAATATGGTTGTCGATAGGCATTTCAAATATAGGTGCTGATAGGCATTTCAATTGTAGTTTCCGATAGGCATTTCAAAAATTGGTGCCGATAGGCATTTCAGATATAGGTGCCGATAGGCATTTCAGATATAGGTGCCGATAGGCATTTCAGATATAGTTGCCGATTGGCATTTTAAGAATAGGTGCCGATAGGCATTTCAGATATGGTTGCCGATAGGCATTTCAAATATAGGTGCTGATAGGCATTTCAAATGTAGTTTCCGATAGGCATTTCAAAAATAGGTGCCGATAGGCATTTCAGATATAGGTGCCGATAGGCATTTCAGATATAGTTGCCGATTGGCATTTTAAAAATAGGTGCCGATAGGCATTTTAGATGTAGTTTCCGATAGGCATTTCAAAAAAAGGTGCCGATAGGCATTTCAGATATAGGTGCCGATAGGAATATCAGATAAAGTTGCCGATAGGCATTTAAAATATAGGTGCCGATAGGCATTTCAAATATAGGTGTCGATAGGCATTTCAGATATAAATGCCGAAAGGCATTTCAGATATAGGTACTGATAGGCATTTCTGATGTGGTTGCCGATAGGCATTTCAAATATAGGTGCTGATAGGCATTTCAGATGTAGTTTTCGATAGGCATTTCAAAAATAGGTGCCGATAGGCAATTCAGATATAGGTGCCGATAGGCACTTCAGATATAGTTGCCGATTGGCATTTTAAAAATAGGTGCCGATAGGCATTTCAGATATAGAAGCCGATAGGTATTTCAAATATAGGTGTCGATAGGCATTTCAGATATGGTTGCCGATAGGCATTTCAAATATAGGTGCTGATAGGCATTTCAGATGTAGTTTCCGATAGGCATTTCTAAAATAGGTGCCGATAGGCATTTCAGATATACGTGCCGATAGGCATTTCAGATATAGTTGCCGATTGGCATTTTAAAAATAGGTGCCGATAGGCATTTTAGATGTAGTTTTCTAAAGGCATTTCACAAATAGGTGCCGATAGGCATTTCAGATATAGGTGCCGATAGGCATATCAGATATAGTTGCCGAAAGGCATTTAGAATATAGGTGCCGATAGGCATTTCAAATATAGGTGTCGATAGGCATTTTAGATATAAATGCCGAAAGGCATTTCAGATATAGGTGCTGATAGGCATTTCTGATGTGGTTGCCGATAGGCATTTCAAATAAAGGTGCTGATAGGCATTTCAGATGTAGTTTTCGATAGGCATTTCTTAAATAGGTGCCGATAGGCAATTCAGATATAGGTGCCGATAGGCACTTCAGATATAGTTGCCGATTGGCATTTTAAAAATAAGTGCCGATAGGCATTTCAGATATAGAAGCCGATAGGCATTTCAAATATAGGTGCCGATAGGCATTTCAGATATGGTTGCCGATAGGCATTTCAAATATAGGTGCTGATAGGCATTTCAGATGTAGTTTCCGATAGGCATTTCAAAAATTGATGCCGATAGGCATTTCAGATATAGGTGACGATAGGCATTTCAGATATAGGTGCCGTTAGGCATTTCAGATATAGTTGCCGATTGGCATTTTAAAAATAGGTGCCGATAGGCATTTTAGATATAGAAGCCGATAGGCATTTCAAATATAGGTGCCGATAGGCATTCCGGATATGGTTGCCGATAGGCATTTCAAATATAGGTGCTGATAGGCATTTCAGATGTAGTTTCCGATAGGCATTTCAAAAATTGGTGCCGATAGGCATTTCAGATATAGGTGCCGATAGGCATTTCAGATATAGTTGCCGATTGGCATTTTAAAAATAGGTGCCGATAGGCATTTCAGATATAGAAGCCGAAAGGTATTTTAAATATAGGTGTCGATTGGCATTCCAGATATGGTTGCCGATAGGCATTTCAAATATAGGTGCTGATAGGCATTTCAGATGTAGTGTCCGATAGGCATTTCAAAAATAGGTACCGATAGGCATTTCAGATATAGGTGCCGATAGGCATTTCAGATATAGTTGCCGATTGGCATTTTAAAAATAGGTGCCGATAGGCATTTCAGATATAGAAGCCGATAGGCATTTCAAATATAGGTGCCGATAGGCATTCCAGATATGGTTGCCGATAGGCATTTCAAATATAGGTGCTGATAGGCATTCCAGATGTAGTTTCCGATAGGCATTTCAAAAATTTGTGCCGATAGGCATTTCAGATATAGGTGCTGATAGGCATTTCAGATATAGTTACGGATTGGCATTTTAAAAATAGGTGCCGATAGGCATTTCAGATATGGAAGCCGATAGGCATTTCAAATATAGGTGTCGATAGGCATTTCAGATATGGTTGCCGATAGGCATTTCAAATATAGGTGCTGATAGGCATTTCAGATGTAGTTTCCGATAGGCATTTTAAAAATAGGTGCCGATAGGCATTTCAGATATAGGTGCCGATAGGCATTTCAGATTTAGTAGCCGATTGGCATTTTAAAAATGGGTGTGATAGGCATTTCAGATATAGAAGCCGATAGGCATTTCAAATATAGGTGCCGATAGGCATTCCAGATATGGTTGCCGATGGGCATTTCAAATATAGGTGCTGATAAGCATTCCAGATGTAGTTTCCGATAGGCATTTCAAAAATTTGTGCCGATAGGTATTTCAGATGTAGGTGCCGATAGGCATTTCAGATATAGTTACCGATTGGCATTTTAAAAATAGGTGCCGATAGGCATTTCAGATGTAGTTTCCGATAGGCATTTCAAAAATTGGTGCCGATAGGCATTTCAGATAAAGGTGCCGATAGGCATTTCAGATATAGGTGCCGATAGGCATTTCAGATATAGTTGCCGATTGGCATTTTAAAAATAGGTGTCGATCGGCATTTCAGATATAGACGCCGATAGGTATTTCAAATATAGGTGTCGATAGGCATTTCAGATATGGTTGCCGATAGGCATTTCAAATATAGGTGCTGATAGGCATTTCAAATATAGTTTTCGATAGGCATTTCAAAAATAGGTGCCGATAGGCATTTCAGATATAGGTGCCGATAGGCATATCAGATATAGTTGCCGATAGGCATTTAAAATAAAGGTGCCGATAGGCATTTCAAATATAGGTGTCGATAGGGATTTCAGATATAAATGCCGAAAGGCATTTCAGATATAGGTGCTGATAGGCATTTCTGATGTAGTTGCCGATAGGCATTTCAAATATAGGTGCTGACAGGCATTTCAGATGTAGTTTTCGATAGGCATTTCAAAAATAGGTGCCGATAGGCAATTCAGATATAGGTGCCGATAGGCACTTCAGATATAGTTGCCGATTGGCATTTTAAAAATAGGTGCCGATAGGCATTTCAGATATAGAAGCCGATAGGCATTTCAAATATAGGTGCCGATAGGCATTCCAGATATGGTTGCCAATAGGCATTTCAAATATAGGTGCTGATAGGCATTTCAGATGTAGTTTCCGATAGGCATTTCAAAAATTGAAGCCGATAGGCATTTCAGATATAGGTGCCGATAAGCATTTCAGATATAGTTGCCGATTGGCATTTTAAAAATAGGTGCCGATAGGCATTTCAGATATAGAAGCCTATAGGCATTTCAAATATAGGTGCCGATAGGTATTCCAGATATGGTTGCCGATAGGCATTTTAAATATAGGTGCTGATAGGCATTTCAGATGTAGTTTCCGATAGGCATTTCAAAAATTGATGCCGATAGGCATTTCAGATATAGGTGCCGATAGGCATTTCAGATATAGTTGCCGATTTTTTTAAAAGTAGGTGCCGATAAGCATTTCAGATATAGAAGCCGATAGGTATTTCAAATATAGGTGTCGATAGGCATTTCAGATATGGTTGCCGATAGGCATTTCAAATATTGTTGCTGATAGGCATTTCAGATGTAGTTTCCGATAGGCATTTCAAAAATAGGTGCCGATAGGCATTTCAGATATAGGTGCCGATAGGCATTACAGATATAGTCGCCGATTAGCATTTTAAAAATAGGTGCCGATAGGCATTTCAGATATAGAAGAGAATAGGCATTTCAAATATAGGTGCTGATAGGCATTCCAGATATGGTTGCCGATAGGCATTTCAAATATATGTGCTGATAGGCATTTGAGATGTAGTTTCCGATAGGCATTTCAAAAATAGGTGCCGATAGGCATTTCAGATATAGTTGCCGATTGGCATTTTAAAAATAGGTGCCGATAGGCATTTCAGATATAGAAGCCGATAGGTATTTCAAATATAGGTGTCGATAGGCATTTCAGATATGGTTGCCGATAGGCATTTCAAATATAGGTGCCGATAGGCATTCCAGATATGGTTGCCGATAGGCATTTCAAATATAGGTGCTGATAGGCATTTCAGATGTAGTTTCCGATAGGCATTTCAAAAATAGGTGCCGATAGGCATTTCAGATATAGGTGCCGATAGGCATTTAAGATTTAGAAGCCGAAAGGTATTTCAAATATAGGTGTCGATTGGCATTTCAGATATGGTTGCCGATAGGCATTTCAAATATAGGTGCTGATAGGCATTTTAGATGTAGTTTCCGATAGGCATTCCAAAAATAGGTGCCGATAGGCATTTCAGATATAGGTGCCGATAGGCATTTCAGATATAGTTGCCGATTGGCATTTTAAAAATAGGTGCCGATAGGCATTTCAGATATAGAAGCCGAAAGGTATTTCAAATATAGGTGTCGATTGGCATTTCAGATATGGTTGCCGATAGGCATTTCAAATATAGGTGCTGATAGGCATTTCAGATGTAGTTTCCGATAGGCATTCCAAAAATAGGTGCCGATAGGCATTTCAGATATAGGTGCCGATTGGCATTTCAGATATAGTTGCCGATTGGCATTTTAAAAATAGGTGCCGATAGGCATTTTAGATGTAGTTTCCGATAGGCATTTAAAAAATAGGTGCCGATAGGCATTTCAGATATAGGTGCCGATAGGCATATCAGATATAGTTGCCGATTGGTATTTTAAAAATAGGTGCCGATAGGCATTTCAGATATAGAAGCCGATAGGCATTTCAAATATTGGTGCCGATAGGCATTCTAGATATGGTTTGCCGATAGGCATTTCAAATATAGGTGCTGATAGGCATTTCAGATGTAGTTTCCGATAGGCATTTCAAAAATAGGTGCCGATAGGCATTTCAGATATAGGTGCCGATAGGCATTTCAGATATAGTTGCCGATTGGCATTTTTAAAATAGGTGCCGATAGGCATTTCAGATATAGAAGCCGATAGGCATTTCAAATATAGGTGCCGATAGGCATTCCAGATATGGTTGCCGATAGGCATTTCAAATATAGGTGCTGATAGGCATTTCAGATGTAGTTTCCGATAGGCATTTCAAAAATAGGTGCCGATAGGCATTTCAGATATAGGTGCCGATAGGCATTTCAGATATAGTTGCCGATTGGCATTTTAGAAATAGGTGCCGAAAGGCATTTCAGTTATAGAAGCCGATAGGCATTTCAAATATAGGTGCCGATAAGCGTTCCAGATATGGTTGCCGATAGGCATTTCAATTATAGGTGCTGATAGGCATTTTAGATGTAGTTTCCGATAGGCATTTCAAAAATTGGTGCCGATAGGCATTTCAGATATAGTTGCCGATTGGCATTTCAGATAAAGTTGCCGATTAGCATTTTAAAAATAGGTGCCGATAGGCATTTCAGATATAGAAGCCGATAGGTATTTCAAATATAGGTGTCGATAGGCATTTCAGATATGGTTGCCGATAGGCATTTAAATATAGGTGCCGATAGGCATTCCAGATATGGTTGCCGATAGGCATTTCAGATATTGGTGCCGATAGGCATTTCAGATATAGTTGCCGATTGGCATTTTAAAAATAGGTGCCGATAGGCATTTTAGATGTAGTTTCCGATAGGCATTTCAGATATAGAAGCCGATAGGCATTTCAAATATAGGTCCTGATAGGCATTCCAGATATGGTTGCCGATAGGCATTTTAAATATAGGTGCTGATAGGCATTTCAGATGTAGTTTCCGATAGGCAATTCAAAAATTGGTGCCGATAGGCATTTCAGATATAGGTGCCGATAGGCATTTCAGATATAGTTGCCGATTGGCATTTTAAAAATAGGTGCCGATAGGCATTTCAGATATAGAAGCCGATAGGTATTTCAAATATAGGTGTCGATAGGCATTTCAGATATAGTTGCCGATAGGCATTTCAAATATAGGTGCTGATAGGCATTTCAGATGTAGTTCCCGATAGGCATTTCAAAAATTGGTGCCGATAGGCATTTCAGATATAGGTGCCGATAGGCATTTCAGATATAGTTGCCGATTGGCATTTTAAAAATAGGTGCCGATAGGCATTTCAGATATAGAAGCCGAAAGGTATTTCAAATATAGGTGTCGATTGGCATTTCAGATATGGTTGCCGATAGGCATTTCAAATATTGGTGCTTATAGGCATTTCAGATGTAGTTTCCGATAGGCATTTCAAAAATAGGTGACGATAGGCATTTCAGATATAGGTGCCGATGGGCATTTCAGATATAGTTGCCGATTGGCATTTTAAAAATAGGTGCCGATGGGCATTTCAGATATAGTTGCCGATTGGCATTTTAAAAATAGGTGCCGGTAGGCATTTCAGATATAGAAGCCGATAGGCATTTCAAATATAGGTGCCGATAGGCATTCCAGATATGGTTGCCGATAGGCATTTCAAATATAGGTGCCGATAGGCATTCCAGATATGGTTGCCGATAGGCATTTCAAATATAGGTGCTGATAGGCATTTCAGATATAGTTGCCGATTGGCATTTTAAAAATAGGTGCCGATAGGCATTTCAGATATAGAAGCCGATAGGCATTTCAAATATAGGTGCCGATAGGGATTCCAGATATGGTTGCCGATAGGCATTTCAAATATAGGTGCTGATAGGCATTTCAGATATGGTTGCCGATAGGCATTTCAAATATAGGTGCTGATAGGCATTCCAGATGTAGTTTCCGATAGGCATTTCAAAAATTGGTGCCGATAGGCATTTCAGATATAGGTGCCGATAGGCATTTCAGATATAGGTGCCGATAGGCATTTCAGATATAGTTGCCGATTGGCATTTTAAAAATAGGTGCCGAAAGGCATTTCAGATATAGGTGCCGATAGGCATTTCAGATACAGGTGCCGATAGGCATTTCAGATATAGTTGCCGATTGGCATTTTAAAAATAGGTGCCGATAGGCATTTCAGATATAGACGCCGATAGGTATTTCAAATATAGGTGTCGATAGGCATTTCAGATATGGTTGCCGATAGGCATTTCAAATATAGGTGCTGATAGGCATTTCAAATATAGTTTCCGATAGGCATTTCAAAAATAGGTGCCGATAGGCATTTCAGATATAGGTGCCGATAGGCATTTCAGATATAGTTGCCGATTGGCATTTTAAAAATAGGTGCCGATAGGCATTTCAGATATAGAAGCCGATAGGCATTTCAAATGTAGGTGTCGATAGGCATTCCAGATATAGTTGCCGATAGGCATCTCAAATATAGGTGCGGATAGGCATTTCAGATGTAGTTTCCGATAGGCATTTCAAAAATAGGTGCCGATAGGCATTTCAGATATAGGTGCCGATAGGCATTTCAGATATAGTTGCCGATTGGCATTTTAAAAATAGGTGCCGATAGGCATTTCAGATATAGGTGCCGATAGGCATTTCAGATTTAGTTGCCGATTGGCATTTTGAAAATGGGTGTGATAGGCATTTCAGATATAGAAGCCGATAGGCATTTCAAATATAGGTGCCGATAGGCATTCCAGATATGGTTGCCGATAGGCATTTCAAATATAGGTGCTGATAGGCATTCCAGATGTAGTTTCCGATAGGCATTTCAAAAATTTGTGCCGATAGGTATTTCAGATGTAGGTGCCGATAGGCATTTCAGATATAGTTCCCGATTGGCATTTTAAAAATAGGTGCCGATAGGCATTTCAGATATAGAAGCCGATAGGCATTTCAAATATAGGTGTCGATAGGCATTTCAGATATGGTTGCCGATAGGCATTTCAAATATAGGTGCTGATAGGCATTTCAGATGTAGTTTCCGATAGGCATTTCAAAAATAGGTGCCGATAGGCATTTCAGATATAGGTGCCGATAGGCATTTCAGATTTAGTTGCCGATTGGCATTTTAAAAATGGGTGTGATAGGCATTTCAGATATAGAAGCCGTTAGGCATTTCAAATATAGGTGCCGATAGGCATTCCAGATATGGTTGCCGATAGGCATTTCAAATATAGGTGCTGATAGGCATTCCAGATGTAGTTTCCGATAGGCATTTCAAAAATTTGTGCCGATAGGTATTTCAGATGTAGGTGCCGATAGGCATTTCAGATATAGTTCCCGATTGGCATTTTAAAAATAGGTGCCGATAGGCATTTCAGATATAGAAGCCGATAGGCATTTCAAATATAGTTGCCGATAGGCATTCCAGATATGGTTGCCGATAGGCATTTCAAATATAGGTGCTGATAGGCATTTCAGATGTAGTTTCCGATAGGCATTTCAAAAATTGGTGCCGATAGGCATTTCAGATAAAGGTGCCGATAGGCATTTCAGATATAGGTGCGGATAGGCATTTCAGATATAGTTGCCGATTGGCATTTTAAAAACAGGTGTCGATAGGCATTTCAGATATAGACGCCGATAGGTATTTCAAATATAGGTGTCGATAGGCATTTCAGATATGGTTGCCGATAGGCATTTCAAATATAGGTGCTGATAGGCATTTCAAATATAGTTTCCGATAGGCATTTCAAAAATAGGTGCCGATAGGCATTTCAGATATAGGTGCCGATAGGCATTTCAGATATAGTTGCCGATTGGCATTTCAAAAATAGATGCCGATAGGCAATTCAGATATAGGTGCCGATAGGCATATCAGATATAGTTGCCGATAGGCATTTAAAATATAGGTGCCGATAGGCATTTCAAATATAGGTGTCGATAGGCATTTCAGATATAAATGCCGAAAGGCATTTCAGATATAGGTGCTGATAGGCATTTCTGATGTGGTTGCCGATAGGCATTTCAAATATAGGTGCTGATAGGCATTTCAGATGTAGTTTTCGATAGGCATTTCAAAAATAGGTGCCGATAGGCCATTTTAGATATAGGTGCCGATAGGCACTTCAGATATAGTTGCCGATTGGCATTTTAAAAATAGGTGCCGATAGGCATTTCAGATATAGAAGCCGATAGGCATTTCAAATATAGGTGCCGATAGGCATTCCAGATATGGTTGCTGATAGGCATTTCAAATATAGGTGCTGATAGGCATTTCAGATGTAGTTTCCGATAGGCATTTCAAAAATTGAAGCCGATAGGCATTTCAGATATAAGTGTCGATAAGCATTTCAGATATAGTTGCCGATTGGCATTTTAAAAATAGGTGCCGATAGGCATTTCAGATATAGAAGCCGATAGGCATTTCAAATATAGGTGCCGATAGGTATTCCAGATATCGTTGCCGATAGGCATTTTAAATATAGGTGCTGATAGGCATTTCAGATGTAGTTTCCGATAGGCATTTCAAAAATTGATGCCGATAGGCATTTCAGATATAGGTGCCGATAGGCATTTCAGATATAGTTGCCGATTGGTATTTTAAAAATAGGTGCCGATAGGCATTTCAGATATAAAAGCCGATAGGCATTTCAAATATTGGTGCCGATAGGCATTCTAGATATGGTTGCCGATAGGCATTTCAGATGTAGTTTCCGATAGGCATTTCAAAAATAGGTGCCGATTGGCATTTCAGATATAGGTGCCGATAGGCATTTCAGATATAGTTGCCGATTGGCATTTTTAAAATAGGTGCCGATAGGCATTTCAGATATAGAAGCCGATAGGCATTTCAAATATAGGTGCCGATAGGCATTCCAGATATGGTTGCCGATAGGCATTTCAAATATAGGTGCTGATAGGCATTTCAGATGTAGTTTCCGATAGGCATTTCAAAAATTGGTGCCGATAGGCATTTCAGATATAGGTGTTGATAGGCATTTCAGATATAGTTGCCGATTGGCATTTCAAAAATAGGTGCCGATAGGCATTTCAGATATAGAAGCCGATAGGCATTTCAATAATAGGTGCCGATAGGCATTCCAGATATGGTTGCCGATAGGCATTTCAAATATAGGTGCTGATAGGCATTTCAGATGTAGTTTCCGATATGCATTTCAAAAATAGGTGCCGATAGGCATTTCAGATATAGGTGCCGATGGGCATTTCAGATATAGTTGCCGATTGGCATTTTAAAAATAGGTGCCGGTAGGCATTTCATATATAGAAGCCGATAGGCATTTCAAATATAGGTGCCGATAAGCATTCCAGATATGGTTGCCGATAGGCACTTCAAATATTGGTGCTGATAGGCATTTCAGATGTAGTTTCCGATAGGCATTTCAAAAATAGGTCCCGATAGGCATTTCAGATATGGGTGCCGATAGGCATTTCAGATATAGTTGCCGATTGGCATTTTAAAAATAGGTGCCGATAGGCATTTCAGATATAGAAGCCGATAGGCGTTTCAAATATAGGTGCCGATAGGCATTCCAGATATGGTTGCCGATAGGCATTTCAAATATAGGAGCTGATAGGCATTTCAGATGTAGTTTCTGATAGGCATTTCAAAAATAGGTGCCGATAGGCATTTCAGATATAGGTGCCGATAGGCATTTCAGATATAGTTGCCGATTGGCATTTTAAAAATAGGTGCCGATAGGCAGTTCAGATATAGAAGCCGATAGGCATTTCAAATATAGGTGCCGATAGGCATTCCAGATATAGTTGCCGATAGGCATTTCAAATATAGGTGCTGATAGGCATTTCAGATGTAGTTTCCGATAGGCATTTAAAAAATAGGTGCCGATAGGTATTTCAGATATAGGTGCCGATAGGCATTTCAGATATAGTTGCCGATTGGCATTTTAAAAATAGGTGCCGATAGGCATTTCAGATATAGAAGCCGATAGGCATTTCAAATATAGGTGCCGATAAGCATTCCAGATATGGTTGCCGATAGGCATTTCAAATATAGGTGCTGATAGGCATTTCAGATGTAGTTTCCGATAGGCATTTCAAAAATTGGTGCCGATAGACATTTCAGATATAGGTGCCGATAGGCATTTCAGATATAGGTGCCGATAGGCATTTCAGATATAGTTGCCGATTGGCATTTTAAGAATAGGTGCCGATAGGCATTTCAGATATGGTTGCCGATAGGCATTTCAAATATAGGTGCTGATAGGCATTTCAAATGTAGTTTCCGATAGGCATTTCAAAAATAGGTGCCGATAGGCATTTCAGATATAGGTGCCGATAGGCATTTCAGATATAGTTGCCGATTGGCATTTTAAAAATAGGTGCCGATAGGCATTTTAGATGTAGTTTCCGATAGGCATTTCAAAAAAAGGTGCCGATAGGCATTTCAGATATAGGTGCCGATAGGCATATCAGATATAGTTGCCGATAGGCATTTAAAATATAGGTGCCGATAGGCATTTCAAATATAGGTGTCGATAGGCATTTCAGATATAAATGCCGAAAGGCATTTCAGATATAGGTGCTGATAGGCATTTCTGATGTGGTTGCCGATAGGCATTTCAAATATAGGTGCTGATAGGCATTTCAGATGTAGTTTTCGATAGGCATTTCAAAAATAGGTGCCGATAGGCAATTCAGATATAGGTGCCGATAGGCACTTCAGATATAGTTGCCGATTGGCATTTTAAAAATAGGTGCCGATAGGCATTTCAGATATAGAAGCCGATAGGCATTTCAAATATAGGTGCCGATAGGCATTCCAGATATGTTTGCCGTTAGGCATTTCAAATATAGGTGCTGATAGGCATTCCAGATGTAGTTTTCGATAGGCATTTCAAAAATTGATGCCGATAGGCATTTCAAAAATTGATGCCGATAGGCATTTCAGATATAGGTGCCGATAGGCATTTCAGATATAGTTGCCGATTCGCATTTTAAAAATAGGTGCCGATAGGCATTTCAGATATAGAAGCCGATAGGTATTTCAAATATAGGTGTCGATAGGCATTTCAGATATGGTTGCCGATAGGCATTTCAAATATAGGTGCTGATAGGCATTTCAGATGTAGTTTCCGATAGGCATTTCAAAAATAGGTGCCGATAGGCATTTCAGATATACGTGCTGATAGGCATTTCAGATATAGTTGCCGATTGGCATTTTAAAAATAGGTGCCGGTAGGCATTTTAGATGTAGTTTTCTAAAGGCATTTCACAAATAGGTGCCGATAGGCATTTCAGATATAGGTGCCGATAGGCATATCAGATATAGTTGCCGAAAGGCATTTAAAATATAGGTGCCGATAGGCATTTCAAATATAGGTGTCGATAGGCATTTTAGATATAAATGCCGAAAGGCATTTCAGATATAGGTGCTGATAGGCATTTCTGATGTGGTTGCCGATAGGCATTTCAAATATAGGTGCTGATAGGCATTTCAGATGTAGTTTTCGATAGGCATTTCTTAAATAGGTGCCGATAGGCAATTCAGATATAGGTGCCGATAGGCACTTCAGATATAGTTGCCGATTGGCATTTTAAAAATAAGTGCCGATAGGCATTTCAGATATAGAAGCCGATAGGCATTTCAAATATAGGTGCCGATAGGCATTTCAGATATGGTTGCCGATAGGCATTTCAAATATAGGTGCTGATAGGCATTTCAGATGTAGTTTCCGATAGGCATTTCAAAAATTGATGCCGATAGGCATTTCAGATATAGGTGACGATAGGCATTTCAGATATAGGTGCCGTTAGGCATTTCAGATATAGTTGCCGATTGGCATTTTAAAAATAGGTGCCGATAGGCATTTCAGATATAGAAGCCGATAGGCATTTCAAATATAGGTGCCGATAGGCATTCCGGATATGGTTGCCGATAGGCATTTCAAATATAGGTGCTGATAGGCATTTCAGATGTAGTTTCCGATAGGCATTTCAAAAATTGGTGCCGATAGGCATTTCAGATATAGGTGCCGATAGGCATTTCAGATATAGGTGCCGATAGGCATTTCAGATATAGTTGCCGATTGGCATTTTAAAAATAGGTGCCGATAGGCATTTCAGATATAGAAGCCGAAAGGTATTTCAAATATAGGTGTCGATTGGCATTTCAGATATGGTTGCCGATAGGCATTTCAAATATAGGTGCTGATAGGCATTTCAGATGTAGTTTCCGATAGGCATTCCAAAAATAGGTGCCGATAGGCATTTCAGATATAGGTGCCGATAGGCATTTCAGATATAGTTGCCGATTGGCATTTTAAAAATAGGTGCCGATAGGCATTTTAGATGTAGTTTCCGATAGGCATTTAAAAAATAGGTGCCGATAGGCATTTCAGATATAAGTGCCGATAGGCATATCAGATATAGTTGCCGATTGGTATTTTAAAAATAGGTGCCGATAGGCATTTCAGATATAAAAGCCGATAGGCATTTCAAATATTGGTGCCGATAGGCATTCTAGATATGGTTGCCGATAGGCATTTCAGATGTAGTTTCCGATAGGCATTTCAAAAATAGGTGCCGATTGGCATTTCAGATATAGGTGCCGATAGGCATTTCAGATATAGTTGCCGATTGGCATTTTTAAAATAGGTGCCGATAGGCATTTCAGATATAGAAGCCGATAGGCATTTCAAATATAGGTGCCGATAGGCATTCCAGATATGGTTGCCGATAGGCATTTCAAATATAGGTGCTGATAGGCATTTCAGATGTAGTTTCCGATAGGCATTTCAAAAATTGGTGCCGATAGGCATTTCAGATATAGGTGTTGATAGGCATTTCAGATATAGTTGCCGATTGGCATTTCAAAAATAGGTGCCGATAGGCATTTCAGATATAGAAGCCGATAGGCATTTCAAAAATAGGTGCCGATAGGCATTCCAGATATGGTTGCCGATAGGCATTTCAAATATAGGTGCTGATAGGCATTTCAGATGTAGTTTCCGATAGGCATTTCAAAAATAGGTGCCGATAGGCATTTCAGATATAGGTGCCGATGGGCATTTCAGATATAGTTGCCGATTGGCATTTTAAAAATAGGTGCCGGTAGGCATTTCATATATAGAAGCCGATAGGCATTTCAAATATAGGTGCCGATAAGCATTCCAGATATGGTTGCCGATAGGCACTTCAAATATTGGTGCTGATAGGCATTTCAGATGTAGTTTCCGATAGGCATTTCAAAAATAGGTCCCGATAGGCATTTCAGATATGGGTGCCGATAGGCATTTCAGATATAGTTGCCGATTGGCATTTTAAAAATAGGTGCCGATAGACATTTCAGATATAGAAGCCGATAGGCGTTTCAAATATAGGTGCCGATAGGCATTCCAGATATGGTTGCCGATAGGCATTTCAAATATAGGAGCTGATAGGCATTTCAGATGTAGTTTCTGATAGGCATTTCAAAAATAGGTGCCGATAGGCATTTCAGATATAGGTGCCGATAGGCATTTCAGATATAGTTGCCGATTGGCATTTTAAAAATAGGTGCCGATAGGCAGTTCAGATATAGAAGCCGATAGGCATTTCAAATATAGGTGCCGATAGGCATTCCAGATATAGTTGCCGATAGGCATTTCAAATATAGGTGCTGATAGGCATTTCAGATGTAGTTTCCGATAGGCATTTAAAAAATAGGTGCCGATAGGTATTTCAGATATAGGTGCCGATAGGCATTTCAGATATAGTTGCCGATTGGCATTTTAAAAATAGGTACCGATAGGCATTTCAGATATAGAAGCCGATAGGCATTTCAAATATAGGTGCCGATAAGCATTCCAGATATGGTTGCCGATAGGCATTTCAAATATAGGTGCTGATAGGCATTTCAGATGTAGTTTCCGATAGGCATTTCAAAAATTGGTGCCGATAGACATTTCAGATATAGGTGCCGATAGGCATTTCAGATATAGGTGCCGATAGGCATTTCAGATATAGTTGCCGATTGGCATTTTAAGAATAGGTGCCGATAGGCATTTCAGATATGGTTGCCGATAGGCATTTCAAATATAGGTGCTGATAGGCATTTCAAATGTAGTTTCCGATAGGCATTTCAAAAATAGGTGCCGATAGGCATTTCAGATATAGGTGCCGATAGGCATTTCAGATATAGTTGCCGATTGGCATTTTAAAAATAGGTGCCGATAGGCATTTTAGATGTAGTTTCCGATAGGCATTTCAAAAAAAGGTGCCGATAGGCATTTCAGATATAGGTGCCGATAGGCATATCAGATATAGTTGCCGATAGGCATTTAAAATATAGGTGCCGATAGGCATTTCAAATATAGGTGTCGATAGGCATTTCAGATATAAATGCCGAAAGGCATTCCAGATATAGGTGCTGATAGGCATTTCTGATGTGGTTGCCGATAGGCATTTCAAATATAGGTGCTGATAGGCATTTCAGATGTAGTTTTCGATAGGCATTTCAAAAATAGTTGCCGATAGGCAATTCAGATATAGGTGCCGATAGGCACTTCAGATATAGTTGCCGATTGGCATTTTAAAAATAGGTGCCGATAGACATTTCAGATATAGAAGCCGATAGGCATTTCAAATATAGGTGCCGATAGGCATTCCAGATATGTTTGCCGTTAGGCATTTCAAATATAGGTGCTGATAGGCATTTCAGATGTAGTTTTCGATAGGCATTTCAAAAATTGATGCCGATAGGCATTTCAGATATAGGTGCTGATAGGCATTTCAGATATAGTTGCCGATTCGCATTTTAAAAATAGGTGCCGATAGGCATTTCAGATATAGAAGCCGATAGGTATTTCAAATATAGGTGTCGATAGGCATTTCAGATATGGTTGCTGATAGGCATTTCAAATATAGGTGCTGATAGGCATTTCAGATGTAGTTTCCGATAGGCATTTCAAAAATAGGTGCCGATAGGCATTTCAGATATACGTGCCAATAGGCATTTCAGATATAGTTGCCGATTGGCATTTTAAAAATAGGTGCCGATAGGCATTTTAGATGTAGTTTTCTAAAGGCATTTCACAAATAGGTGCCGATAGGCATTTCAGATATAGGTGCCGATAGGCATATCAGATATAGTTGCCGAAAGGCATTTAAAATATAGGTGCCGATAGGCATTTCAAATATAGGTGTCGATAGGCATTTTAGATATAAATGCCGAAAGGCATTTCAGATATAGGTGCTGATAGGCATTTCTGATGTGGTTGCCGATAGGCATTTCAAATATAGGTGCTGATAGGCATTTCAGATGTAGTTTTCGATAGGCATTTCTTAAATAGGTGCCGATAGGCAATTCAGATATAGGTGCCGATAGGCACTTCAGATATAGTTGCCGATTGGCATTTTAAAAATAAGTGCCGATAGGCATTTCAGATATAGAAGCCGATAGGCATTTCAAATATAGGTGCCGATAGGCATTTCAGATATGGTTGCCGATAGGCATTTCAAATATAGGTGCTGATAGGCATTTCAGATGTAGTTTCCGATAGGCATTTCAAAAATTGATGCCGATAGGCATTTCAGATATAGGTGACGATAGGCATTTCAGATATAGGTGCCGTTAGGCATTTCAGATATAGTTGCCGATTGGCATTTTAAAAATAGGTGCCGATAGGCATTTCAGATATAGAAGCCGATAGGCATTTCAAATATAGGTGCCGATAGGCATTCCGGATATGGTTGCCGATAGGCATTTCAAATATAGGTGCTGATAGGCATTTCAGATGTAGTTTCCGATAGGCATTTCAAAAATTGGTGCCGATAGGCATTTCAGATATAGGTGCCGATAGGCATTTCAGATATAGTTGCCGATTGGCATTTTAAAAATAGGTGCCGATAGGCATTTCAGATATAGAAGCCGAAAGGTATTTTAAATATAGGTGTCGATTGGCATTCCAGATATGGTTGCCGATAGGCATTTCAAATATAGGTTCTGATAGGCATTTCAGATGTAGTGTCCGATAGGCATTTCAAAAATAAGTACCGATAGGCATTTCAGATATAGGTGCCAAAAGGCATTTCAGATATAGTTGCCGATTGGCATTTTAAAAATAGGTGCCGATAGGCATTTCAGATATAGAAGCCGATAGGCATTTCAAATATAGGTGCCGATAGGCATTCCAGATATGGTTGCCGATAGGCATTTCAAATATAGGTGCTGATAGGCATTCCAGATGTAGTTTCCGATAGGCATTTCAAAAATTTGTGCCGATAGGCATTTCAGATATAGGTGCTGATAGGCATTTCAGATATAGTTACGGATTGGCATTTTAAAAATAGGTGCCGATAGGCATTTCAGATATAGAAGCCGATAGGCATTTCAAATATAGGTGTCGATAGGCATTTCAGATATGGTTGCCGATAGGCATTTCAAATATAGGTGCTGATAGGCATTTCAGATGTAGTTTCCGATAGGCATTTAAAAAATAGGATCCGATAGGCATTTCAGATATAGGTGCCGATAGGCATATCAGATATAGTTGCCGATTGGTATTTTAAAAATAGGTGCCGATAGGCATTTCAGATATAGAAGCCGATAGGCATTTCAAATATTGGTGCCGATAGGCATTCTAGATATGGTTGCCGATAGGCATTTCAAATATAGGTGCTGATAGGCATTTCAGATGTAGTTTCCGATAGGCATTTCAAAAATAGGTGCCGATAGGCATTTCAGAAATAGGTGCCGATAGGCATTTCAGATATAGTTGCCGATTGGCATTTTAAAATAGGTGCCGATAGGCATTTCAGATATGGAAGCCGATAGGCATTTCAAATATAGGTGCCGATAGGCATTCCAGATATGGTTGCCGATAGGCATTTCAAATATAGGTGCTGATAGGCATTTCAGATGTAGTTTCCGATAGGCATTTCAAAAATAGGTGCCGATAGGCATTTCAGATATAGGTGCCGATAGGCATTTCAGATATAGTTGCCGATTGGCATTTTACAAATAGGTGCCGAAAGGCATTTCAGTTATAGAAGCCGATAGGCATTTCAAATATAGGTGCCGATAAGCGTTCCAGATATGGTTGCCGATAGGCATTTCAAATAGAGGTGCTGATAGGCATTTTAGATGAGGTTTCCGATAGGCATTTCAAAAATTGGTGCCGATAGGCATTTCAGATATAGTTGCCGATTGGCATTTCAGATATAGTTGCCGATTAGCATTTTAAAAATAGGTGCCGATAGGCATTTCAGATATAGAAGCCGATAGGTATTTCAAATATAGGTGTCGATAGGCATTTCAGATATGGTTGCCGATAGGCATTTCAAATATAGGTGCCGATAGGCATTCCAGATATGGTTGCCGATAGGCATTTCAGATATAGGTGCCGATAGGCATTTCAGATATAGTTGTCGATTGGCATTTTAAAAATAGGTGCCGATAGGCTTTTTAGATGTAGTTTCCGATAGGCATTTCAAAAATAGGTGCCGATAGGCATTTCAGATATAGGTGCCGTTAGGCATATCAGATATAGTTGCCGATTGGCATTTAAAAAATAGGTGCCGATAGGCATTTCAGATATAGAAGCCGATAGGCATTTCAAATATAGGTGCCGATAGGCATTCCAGATATGGTTGCCGATAGGCATTTTAAATATAGGTGCTGATAGGCATTTCAGATGTAGTTTCCGATAGGCAATTTAAAAATTGGTGCCGATAGGCATTTCAGATATAGGTGCCGATAGGCATTTCAGATATAGTTGCCGATTGGCATTTTAAAAATAGGTGCCGATAGGCATTTCAGATATAGAAGCCGATAGGTATCTCAAATATAGGTGTCGATAGGCATTTCAGATATAGTTGCCGATAGGCATTTCAAATATAGGTGCTGATAGGCATTTCAGATGTAGTTTCCGATAGGCATTTCAAAAATTGGTGCCGATAGGCATTTCAGATATAGGTGCCGATAGGCATTTCAGATATAGTTGCCGATTGGCATTTTAAAAATAGGTGCCGATAGGCATTTCAGATATAGAAGCCGAAAGGTATTTCAAATATAGGTGTCGATTGGCATTTCAGATATGGTTGCCGATAGGCATTTCAAATATTGGTGCTTATAGGCATTTCAGATGTAGTTTCCGATAGGCATTTCAAAAATAGGTGACGATAGGCATTTCAGATATAGGTGCCGATGGGCATTTCAGATATAGTTGCCGATTGGCATTTTAAAAATAGGTGCCGGTAGGCATTTCAGATATAGAAGCCGATAGGCATTTCAAATATAGGTGCCGATAGGCATTCCAGATATGGTTGCCGATAGGCATTTCAAATATAGGTGCCGATAGGCATTCCAGATATGGTTGCCGATAGGCATTTCAAATATAGGTGCTGATAGGCATTTCAGATATAGTTGCCGATTGGCATTTTAAAAATAGGTGCTGATAGGCATTTCAGATATAGAAGCCGATAGGCATTTCAAATATAGGTGCCGATAGGCATTCCAGATATGGTTGCCGATAGGCATTTCAAATATAGGTGCTGATAGGCATTTCAGATATGGTTGCCGATAGGCATTTCAAATATAGGTGCTGATAGGCATTCCAGATGTAGTTTCCGATAGGCATTTCAAAAATTGGTGCCGATAGGCATTTCAGATATAGGTGCCGATAGGCATTTCAGATATAGGTGCCGATAGGCATTTCAGATATAGGTGCCGATAGGCATTTCAGATATAGTTGCCGATTGGCATTTTAAAAATAGGTGCCGAAAGGCATTTCAGATATAGGTGCCGATAGGCATTTCAGATTTAGTTGCCGATTGGCATTTTAAAAATGGGTGTGATAGGCATTTCAGATATAGAAGCCGATAGGCATTTCAAATATAGGTGCCGATAGGCATTCCAGATATGGTTGCCGATAGGCATTTCAAATATAGGTGCTGATAGGCATTCCAGATGTAGTTTCCGATAGGCATTTCAAAAATTGGTGCCGATAGGCATTTCAGATATAGGTGCCGATAGGCATTTCAGATATAGTTGCCGATTGGCATTTTAAAAATAGGTGCCGATAGGCATTTTAGATGTAGTTTCCGATAGGCATTTCGAAAATAGGTGCCGATAGGCATTTCAGATATAGGTGCCGATAGGCATATCAGATATAGTTGCCGATAGGCATTTAAAATATAGGTGCCGATAGGCATTTCAAATATAGGTGTCGATAGGCATTTCAGATATAAATGCCGAAAGGCATTTCAGATATAGGTGCTGATAGGCATTTCTGATGTGGTTGCCGATAGGCATTTTAAATATAGGTGCTGATAGGCATTTCAGATATAGTTGCCGATTGACATTTTAAAAATAGGTGCCGATAGGCATTTCAGATATAGAAGCCGATAGGCATTTCAAATATAGGTGCCGATAGGCATTCCAGATATGGTTGCCGATAGGCATTTCAAATATAGGTGCTGATAGGCATTTCAGATGTAGTTTCCGATAGGCATTTTAGATATAGGTGCCGATAGGCATTTCAGATATAGTTGCCGATTGGCATTTTAAAAATAGGTGCCGATAGGCATTTCAGATATAGAAGCCGATAGGCATTTCAAATATAGGTGCCGATAGGTATTCCAGATATGGTTGCCGATAGGCATTTTAAATATAGATGCTGATAGGCATTTCAGATGTAGTTTCCGATAGGCATTTCAAAAATTGGTGCCGATAGGCATTTCAGATATAGGTGCCGATAGGCATTTCAGATATAGTTGCCGATTGGCATTTTAAAAATAGGTGCCGATAGGCATTTCAGATATAGAAGCCGATAGGTATTTCAAATATAGGTGTCGATAGACATTTCAGATATAGTTGCCGATAGGCATTTCAAATATAGGTGCTGATAGGCATTTGAGATGTAGTTTCCGATAGGCATTTCAAAAATTGGTGCCGATAGGCTTTTCAGATATAGGTGCCGATAGGCATTTCAGATATAGTTGCCGATTGGCATTTTAAAAATAGGTGCCGATAGGCATTTCAGATATAGAAGCGAAAGGTATTTCAAATATAGGTGTCGATTGGCATTTCAGATATGGTTGCCGATAGGCATTTCAAATATTGGAGCTTATAGGCATTTCAGATGTAGTTTCCGATAGGCATTTCAAAAATTGGTGCCGATAGGCATTTTAGATATAGGTGCCGATGGGCATTTCAGATATAGTTGCCGATTGGCATTTTAAAAATAGGTGCCGGTAGGCATTTCAGATATAGAAGCCGAAAGGTATTTCAAATATAGGTGTCGATTGGCATTTCAGATATGGTTGCCGATAGGCATTTCAAATATTGGTGCTTATAGGCATTTCAGATGTAGTTTCCGATTGGCATTTTAAAAATAGGTGCCGGTAGGCATTTCAGATATAGAAGCCGATAGGCATTTCAAATATAAGTGCCGATAGGCATATCAGATATGGTTGCCGATAGGCATTTAAAATATAGGTGCTGATAGGCATTTCAGATATATTTGCCGATTAGCATTTTAAAAATAGGTGCTGATAGGCATTTCAGATATAGAAGCCGATAGGCATTTCAAATATAGGTGCCGAAAGGCATTCCAGATATGGTTGCCGATAGGCATTTCAAATATAGGTGCTGATAGGCATTTCAGATATAGTTGCCGATTGGCATTTTAAAAATAGGTGCTGATAGGCATTTCAGATATAGAAGCCGATAGGCATTTCAAATATAGGTGCCGATAGGCATTCCAGATATGGTTGCCGATAGGCATTTCAAATATAGGTGCTGATAGGCATTTCAGATATAGTTGCCGATTGGCATTTTAAAAATAGGTGCTGATAGGCATTTCAGATATAGAAGCCGATAGGCATTTCAAATATAGGTGCCGAAAGGCATTCCAGATATGGTTGCCGATAGGCATTTCAAATATAGGTGCTGATAGGCATTTCAGATATGGTTGCCGATAGGCATTTCAAATATAGGTGCTGATAGGCATTTCAGATATGGTTGCCGATAGGCATTTCAAATATAAATGCTGATAGGCATTCCATATGTAGTTTCCGATAGGCATTTCAAAAATTGGTGCCGATAGGCATTTCAGATATAGGTGCCGATAGGCATTTCAGATATAGGTGCCGATAGGCATTTCAGATATAGGTGCCGATAGGCATTTCAGATATAATTGCCGATTGGCATTTTAAAAATAGGTGCCGAAAGGCATTTCAGATATAGGTGCCGATAGACATTTCAGATTTAGTTGCCGATTGGCATTTTAAAAATGGGTGTGATAGGCATTTCAGATATAGAAGCCGATAGGCATTTCAATTATAGGTGCCGATTGGCATTCCAGATATGGTTGCCGATAGGCATTTCAAATATAGGTGCTGATAGGCATTTTAGATGTAGTTTCCGATAGGCATTTCAAAAATTGGTGCCGATAGGCATTTCAGATATAGTTGCCGATTGGCATTTCAGATATAGTTGCCGATTAGCATTTTAAAAATAGGTGCCGATAGGCATTTCAGATATAGAAGCCGATAGGTATTTCAAATATAGGTGTCGATAGGCATTTCAGATATGGTTGCCGATAGGCATTTCAAATATAGGTGCCGATAGGCATTCCAGATATGGTTGCCGATAGGCATTTCAGATATAGGTGCCGATAGGCATTTCAGATATAGTTGCCGATTGGCATTTTAAAAATAGGTGCCGATAGGCATTTTAGATGTAGTTTCCGATAGGCATTTCAAAAATAGGTGCCGATAGGCATTTCAGATATAGGTGCCGCTAGGCATATCAGATATAGTTGCCGATTGGCATTTTAAAAATAGGTGCCGATAGGCATTTCAGATATAGAAGCCGATAGGTATTTCAAATATAGGTGTCGATAGGCATTTCAGATATGGTTGCTGATAGGCATTTCAAATATAGGTGCCGATAGGCATTCCAGATATGGTTGCCGATAGGCATTTCAGATATAGGTGCCGATAGGCATTTCAGATATAGTTGCCGATTGGCATTTTAAAAATAGGTGCCGATAGGCATTTTAGATGTAGTTTCCGATAGGCATTTCAAAAATACGTGCCGATAGGCATTTCAGATATAGGTGCCGTTAGGCATATCAGATATAGTTGCCGATTGGCATTTTAAAAATAGGTGCCGATAGGCATTTCAGATATAGAAGCCGATAGGCATTTCAAATATAGGTGCCGATAGGCATTCCAGATATGGTTGCCGATAGGCATTTTAAATATAGGTGCTGATAGGCATTTCAGATGTAGTTTCCGATAGGCAATTCAAAAATTGGTGCCGATAGGCATTTCAGATATAGGTGCCGATAGGCATTTCAGATATAGTTGCCGATTGGCATTTTAAAAATAGGTGCCGATAGGCATTTCAGATATAGAAGCCGATAGGTATCTCAAATATAGGTGTCGATAGGCATTTCAGATATAGTTGCCGATAGGCATTTCAAATATAGGTGCTGATAGGCATTTCAGATGTAGTTCCCGATAGGCATTTCAAAAATTGGTGCCGATAGGCATTTCAGATATAGGTGCCGATAGGCATTTCAGATATAGAAGCCGAAAGGTATTTCAAATATAGGTGTCGATTGGCATTTCAGATATGGTTGCCGATAGGCATTTCAAATATTGGTGCTTATAGGCATTTCAGATGTAGTTTCCGATAGGCATTTCAAAAATAGGTGACGATAGGCATTTCAGATATAGGTGCCGATGGGCATTTCAGATATAGTTGCCGATTGGCATTTTAAAAATAGGTGCCGGTAGGCATTTCAGATATAGAAGCCGATAGGCATTTCAAATATAGGTGCCGATAGGCATTCCAGATATGGTTGCCGATAGGCATTTCAAATATAGGTGCCGATAGGCATTCCAGATATGGTTGCCGATAGGCATTTCAAATATAGGTGCTGATAGGCATTTCAGATATAGTTGCCGATTGGCATTTTAAAAATAGGTGCTGATAGGCATTTCAGATATAGAAGCCGATAGGCATTTCAAATATAGGTGCCGATAGGCATTCCAGATATGGTTGCCGATAGGCATTTCAAATATAGGTGCTGATAGGCATTTCAGATATGGTTGCCGATAGGCATTTCAAATATAGGTGCTGATAGGCATTCCAGATGTAGTTTCCGATAGGCATTTCAAAAATTGGTGCCGATAGGCATTTCAGATATAGGTGCCGATAGGCATTTCAGATATAGGTGCCGATAGGCATTTCAGATATAGGTGCCGATAGGCATTTCAGATATAGTTGCCGATTGGCATTTTAAAAATAGGTGCCGAAAGGCATTTCAGATATAGGTGCCGGTAGGCATTTCAGATTTAGTTGCCGATTGGCATTTTAAAAATGGGTGTGATAGGCATTTCAGATATAGAAGCCGATAGGCATTTCAAATATAGGTGCCGATAGGCATTCCAGATATGGTTGCCGATAGGCATTTCAAATATAGGTGCTGATAGGCATTCCAGATGTAGTTTCCGATAGGCATTTCAAAAATTGGTGCCGATAGGCATTTCAGATATAGGTGCCGATAGGCATTTCAGATATAGTTGCCATTTGGCATTTTAAAAATAGGTGCCGATAGGCATTTTAGATGTAGTTTCCGATAGGCATTTTGAAAATAGGTGCCGATAGGCATTTCAGATATAGGTGCCGATAGGCATATCAGATATAGTTGCCGATAGGCATTTAAAATATAGGTGCCGATAGGCATTTCAAATATAGGTGTCGATAGGCATTTCAGATATAAATGCCGAAAGGCATTTCAGATATAGGTGCTGATAGGCATTTCTGATGTGGTTGCCGATAGGCATTTTAAATATAGGTGCTGATAGGCATTTCAGATGTAGTTTTCGATAGGCATTTCAAAAATAAGTGCCGATAGGCAATTCAGATATAGGTGCCGATAGGCACTTCAGATATAGTTGCCGATTGGCATTTTAAAAATAGGTGCCGATAGGCATTTCAGATATAGAAGCCGATAGGCATTTCAAATATAGGTGCCGATAGGCATTCCAGATATGGTTGCCGATAGGCATTTCAAATATAGGTGCTGATAGGCATTTCAGATGTAGTTTCCGATAGGCATTTCAGATATAAATGCCGAAAGGCATTTCAGATATAGGTGCTGATAGGCATTTCTGATGTGGTTGCCGATAGGCATTTTAAATATAGGTGCTGATAGGCATTTCAGATGTAGTTTTCGATAGGCATTTCAAAAATAGGTGCCGATAGGCAATTCAGATATAGGTGCCGATAGGCACTTCAGATATAGTTGCCGATTGGCATTTTAAAAATGGGTGCTGATAGGCATTTCAGATATAGAAGCCGATAGGCATTTCAAATATAGGTGTCAATAGGCATTCCAGATATGGTTGCCGATAGGCATTTCAAATATATGTGCTGATAGGCATTTCAGATGTAGTTTCCGATAGGCATTTCAAAAATAGGTGCCGATAAACATTTCAGATATAGGTGCCGATAGGCATTTCAGATATAGTTGCCGATTGGCATTTTAAAAATAGGTGCCGATAGGCATTTCAGATATAGAAGAGAATAGGCATTTCAAATATAGGTGCCGATAGGCATTCCAGATATGGTTGCCGATAGGCATTTCAAATATATGTGCTGATAGGCATTTCAGATGTAGTTTCCGATAGGCATTTCAAAAATAGGTGCCGATAAACATTTCAGATATAGGTGCCGATAGGCATTTCAGATATAGTTGCCGATTGGCATTTTAAAAATAGGTGCCGATAGGCATTTCAGATATAAAAGCCGATAGGTATTTCTAATATAGGTGTCGATAGGCATTTCAGATATGGTTGCCGATAGGCATTTCAAATATAGGTGCTGATAGGCATTTCAGATGTAGTTTCCGATAGGCATTTCAAAAATAGGTGCCGATAGGCATTTCAGATATAGGTGCCGATAGGCATATCAGATATATTTGTTGATTGGCATTTTGAAAATAGGTGCCGATAGGCATTTCAGATATAGAAGCCGATAGGCATTTCAAATATAGGTGCCGATAGGCATTCTAGATATAGTTGCCGATAGGCATTTCAAATATAGGTGCTGATAGGCTTTTTAGATGTAGTTTCCGATAGGCATTTCAAAAATAGGTGCCGATAGGTATTTCAGATATAGGTGCCGATAGGCATTTCAGATATAGTTGCCGATTGGCATTTTAAAAATAGGTGCTGATAGGCATTTCAGATGTAGTTTCCGATAGGCATTTCAAAAATATGTGCCGATAGGCATTTCAGATATAGGTGCCGATAGGCATTTCAAATATAGTTGCCGATTGGCATTTTAAAAATGGGTGCCTATAGGCATTTCATATATAGAAGCGGATAGGTATTTCAAATATAGGTGTCGATAGGCATTTCAAATATAGGTGCTGATAGGCATTTCAGATGTAGTTTCCGATAGGCATTTCAAAAATATGTGCCGATAGGCATTTCAGATATAGGTGCCGATAGGCATTTCAGATATAGTTGCCGATTGGCATTTTAAAAATAGGTGTCGATAGGCATTTCAGATATAGAAGCCGATAGGCATTTCAAATATAGGTGCCGATAGGCATTCCAGATATGGTTGCCGATAGGCATTTCAAATATATGTGCTGATAGGCATTTCAGATGTACTTTCCGATAGACATTTCAAAAATAGGTGCCGATAGGCATTACGATATAGGTGCCGATAGGCATTTCAGATATAGTTGCCGATTGGCATTTTAAAAATAGGTGCCGATAGGTATTTCAGATATAGAAGCCGATAGGTATTTCAAATATAGGTGTCGATAGGCATTTCAGATATGGTTGCCGATAGGCATTTCAAATATAGGTGCTGATAGGCATTTCAGATGCAGTTTCCGATAGGCATTTCAAAAATAGGTGCCGATAGGCATTTCAGATATAGGTGCCGATAGGCATTTCAGATATAGTTGCCGATTGGCATTTTAAAAATAGGTGCCGACAGGCATTTTAGATGTAGTTTCCGATAGGCATTTCAAAAATAGGTGCCGATAGGCATTTCAGATATAGGTGCCGATAGGCATATCAGATATAGTTGCCGATTAGCATTTTAAAAATAGGTGCCGATAGGCATTTCAGATATAGAAGCCGATAGGCATTTCAAATATAGGTGCCGATAGGCATTCTAGATATGGTTGCCGATAGGCATTTCAAATATAGGTGCTGATAGGCTTTTTAGATGTAGTTTCCGATAGGCATTTCAAAAATAGGTGCCGATAGGCATTTCAGATATAGGTGCCGATAGGCATTTCAGATATAGTTGCCGATTGGCATTTTAAAAATAGGTGCCGATAAACATTTCAGATATAGGTGCTGATAGGTATTTCAGATATAGTTGCCGATTGGCATTTTAAAAATAGGTGCCGATAGGCATTTCAGATATAGAAGCCGATAGGCATTTCAAATATAGGTGCTGATAGGCATTTCTGATGTGGTTGCCGATAGGAATTTCAAATATAGGTGCTGATAGGCATTTCAGATGTAGTTTTCGATAGGCATTTCAAAAATAGGTGCCGATAGGCAATTCAGATATAGGTGCCGATAGGCACTTCAGATATAGTTGCCGATTGGCATTTTAAAAATGGGTGCTGATAGGCATTTCAGATATAGAAGCCGATAGGCATTTCAAATATAGGTGCCGATAGGCATTCCAGATATTGTGGCCGATAGGCATTTCAAATATAGGTGCTGATAGGCATTTCAGATGTAGTTTTCGATAGGCATTTCAAAAATAGGTGCCGATAGGCAATTCAGATATAGGTGCCGATAGGCACTTCAGATATAGTTGCCGATTGGCATTTTAAAAATGGGTGCTGATAGGCATTTCAGATATAGAAGCCGATAGGCATTTCAAATATAGGTGTCAATAGGCATTCCAGATATGGTTGCCGATAGGCATTTCAAATATATGTGCTGATAGGCATTTCAGATGTAGTTTCCGATAGGCATTTCAAAAATAGGTGCCGATAAACATTTCAGATATAGGTGCCGATAGGCATTTCAGATATAGTTGCCGATTGGCATTTTAAAAATAGGTGCCAATAGGCATTTCAGATATAGGTGCCTATAGGCATTTCAGATATAGGTGCCGATAGGCATTTCAGATATAGTTGCCTATTGGCATTTTAAAAATAGGTGCCGATAGGCATTTCAGATATAGAAGCCGATAGGCATTTCAAATATAGGTGCCGATAAGCATTCCAGATATGGTTGCCGATAGGCATTTCATATATAGGTGCTGATAGGCATTTCAGATGTAGTTTCCGATAGGCATTTCAAAAATTGGTGCCGATAGGCATTTCAGATATAGGTGCCGATAGGCATTTCAGATATAGGTGCCGATAGGCATTTTAGATATAGTTGCCGATTGGCATTTTAAAAATAGGTGCCTATAGGCATTTCAGATATAGAAGCCGATAGGTATTTAAATATAGGTGTCGATAGGCATTTCAAATATAGGTGCTGATAGGCATTTCAGATGTAGTTTCCGATAGGCATTTCAAAAATAGGTGCCGATAGGCATTTCAGATATAGGTGTCGATAGGTATTTCAGATTTATTTGCCGATTGGCATCTTAAAAATGGGTGTCGATAGGCATTTCAGATATAGAAGCCGATAGGCATTTCAAATATAGGTGCCGAAAGGCATTCCAGATATGGTTGCCGATAGGCATTTCAAATATAGGTGCCGATAGGCATTCCAGATGTAGTTTCCGATAGGCATTTCAAAAATTGGTGCCGATAGGCATTTCAAATATAGGTGCCGATAGGCATTTCAGATATAAGTGCCGATAGGCATTTCAGATATAGAAGCCGATAGGCATTTCAAATATAGGTGCCGATAGGTATTTCAGATATGGTTGCCGATAGGCATTCCAAATATAGGTGCTGATGGGCATTTCAGATGTAGTTTCCGATAGGCATTTCAAAAATAGGTGCCGATAGGCATTTCAGATATAGGTGCCGATAGACATTTCGGATATAGTTGCCGATTGGCATTTTAAAAATAGGTGCCGATAGGCATTTCAGATATAGAAGCCGATAGGCATTTTAAATATAGGTGCCGATAAGCATTCCAGATATGGTTGCCGATAGGCATTTCAAATATAGGTGCTGATAGGCATTTCAGATGTAGTTTCTGATAGGCATTTCAAAAATTGGTGCCGATAGGCATTTCAGATATAGGTGCCGATAGGCATTTCAGATATAGGTGCCGATAGGCATTTCAGATATAGTCGCCGATTGGCATTTTAAAAATAGGTGCCTATAGGCATTTCAGATATAGAAGCGGATAGGTATTTCAAATATAGGTGTCGATAGGCATTTCAAATATAGGTGCTGATAGGCATTTCAGATGTAGTTTCCGATAGGCATTTCAAAAATAGGTGCTGATAGGCATTTCAGATATAGGTGCCGATAGGCATTTCAGATATAGTTGCCGATTGGCATTTTAAAAATGG